>OX381704.1:122164559-122477319 GCA_947462335.1 Harmothoe impar | reverse complement strand
GACCTGACACCCACCCTACTGATGGAGTCCCTGCCCAGTAAGCTGACCCAACACCAGACGTGACACCCACCCCTACTGATGGAGTCCAGCCCAGTAAGCTGACCCACCACCAGACCTGACACCCCCCCCTACTGATGGAGTCCTGCCCAGTATGCTGACCCCACACCAGACCTGACACCCACCCTACTGATGGAGTCCTGGCCGTGTGGTAAGCTGACCCCACACCAGACCTGACACCCACCCTACAGATGGAGTCCTGCCCAGTAAGCTGACCCCACACCAGACCTGACACCCCCCCTACTGATGGAGTCCTGCCCAGTAAGCTGACCCCACACCAGACCTGACACCCCCCCTACTGATGGAGTCCTGCCGTGTGGTAAGCTGACCCCACACCAGACCTGACACCCACACTACTGATGGAGTCCTGCCGTGTGGTAAGCTGACCCCACACCAGACCTGACACCCACCCTACTGATCGAGTCCTGCCGAGTGGTAAGCTGACCCGAAACCAGACCTGACACCCACCCTACTGATGGAGTCCTGCCGAGTGGTAAGCTGACCCAACACCAGAACTGATACCCACCCCTACTGATGGAGTCCTGCCGAGTGGTAAGCTGACCCAACACCAGAACTGATACCCACCCTACTGATGGAGTCCTGCTGTGTGGTAAGCTGACCCAACACCAGACCTGACACCCACCCTACTGATGGAGTCCTGCCTAGTGGTAAGCTGACCTGACACCCACCCTACTGATGGAGTCCTGCCGAGTGGTAAGCTGACCTGACACCCACCCTACTGATGGAGTCCTGCCCAGTAAGCTGACCCCACACCAGACCTGACACCCCTCCTACTGATGGAGTCCTGCCTAGTGGTAAGCTGACCTGACACCCACCCTACTGATGGAGTCCTGCCCAGTAAGCTGACCCCACACCAGACCTGACACCCCCCCTACTGATGGAGTCCTGCCGAGTGGTAAGCTGACCCCACACCAGACCTGACACCCCCCCTACTGATGGAGTCCTGCCTAGTGGTAAGCTGACCTGACACCCACCCGACTGATGGAGTCCTGCCCAGTAAGCTGACCCCACACCAGACCTGACACCCACCCTACTGATGGAGTCCTGCCCAGTAAGCTGACCCCACACCAGACCTGACACCCACCCTACTGATGGAGTCCTGCCGTGTGGTAAGCTGACCCAACACCAGACCTGACACCCACCCTACTGATGGAGTCCTGCCGAGTGGTAAGCTGACCCACCACCAGACCTGACACCCACCCTACTGATGGAGTCCTGCCCAGTAAGCTGACCCCACACCAGACCTGACACCCACCCTACTGATGGAGTCCTGCCCAGTAAGCTGACCCCACACCAGACCTGATACCCACCCTACTGATGGAGTCCTGCCCAGTGAGCTGACCCATAACCAGACCTGACACCCCCCCTACTGATGGAGTCCTGCCGTGTGGTAAGCTGACCCCACACCAGACCTGACACCCACCCTACTGATGGAGTCCTGCCGAGTGGTAAGCTGACCCCACACCAGACCTGACACCCACCCTACTGATGGAGTCCTGCCCAGTAAGCTGACCCACCACCAGACCTGACACCCCCCCTACTGATGGAGTCCTGCCGTGTGGTAAGCTGACCCCACACCAGACCTGACACCCCCCCTACTGATGGAGTCCTGCCCAGTAAGCTGACCCCACACCAGACCTGACACCTACCCTACTGATGGAGTCCTGCCGTGTGGTAAGCTGACCCACCACCAGACCTGACACCCCCCCTACTGATGGAGTCCTGCCCAGTAAGCTGACCCCACACCAGACCTGACACCCCCCTACTGATGGAGTCCTGGCGAGTGGTAAGCTGACCCCACACCAGACCTGACACCCACCCTACTGATGGAGTCCTGCCCAGTAACCTGACCCACCACCAGACCTGACACCCACCCTACTGATGGAGTCCTGCCCAGTAAGCTGACCCCACACCAGACCTGACCCCCACCCTACTGATGGAGTCCTGCCCAGTAAGCTGACCCCACACTAGACCTGACACCCACCCTACTGATGGAGTCCTGCCGTGTGGTAAGCTGACCCCACACCAGACCTGACACCCCCCCTACTGATGGAGTCCTGCCGTGTGGTAAGCTGACCCAACACCAGACCTGACACCCACCCTACTGATGGAGTCCTGCCGAGTGGTAAGCTGACCCCACACCAGACCTGACACCCCCCCTACTGATGGAGTCCTGCCCAGTAAGCTGACCCAACACCAGACCTGATACCCCCCCTACTGATGGAGTCCTGCCGAGTGGTAAGCTGACCCCACACCAGACCTGACACCCACCCTACTGAAGGAGTCCTGCCCAGTAAGCTGACCCCACACCAGACCTGACACCCACCCTACTGATGGAGTCCTGCCCAGTAAGCTGACCCCACACCAGACCTGACACCCCCCCTACTGATGGAGTCCTGCCCAGTAAGCTGACCCCACACCAGACCTGACACCCACCCTACTGAAGGAGTCCTGCCCAGTAAGCTGACCCCACACCAGACCTGACACCCACCCTACTGATGGAGTCCTGCCCAGTAAGCTGACCCCACACCAGACCTGACACCCTCCCTACTGATGGAGTCCTGCCCAGTAAGCTGACCCCACACCAGACCTGACACCCACCCTACTGATGGAGTCCTGCCCAGTAAGCTGACCCCACACCAGACCTGACACCCACCCTACTGATGGAGTCCTGCCCAGTAAGCTGACCCACCACCAGACCTGACACCCACCCTACTGATGGAGTCCTGCCCAGTAAGCTGACCCCACACCAGACCTGACACCCCCCCTACTGATGGAGTCCTGCCCAGTAAGCTGACCCCACACCAGACCTGACACCCCCCCTACTGATGGAGTCCTGCCCAGTAAGCTGACCCCACACCAGACCTGACACCCACCCTACTGATGGAGTCCTGCCGAGTGGTAAGCTGACCCACCACCAGACCTGACACCCCCCCTACTGATGGAGTCCTGCCCAGTAAGCTGACCCCACACCAGACCTGACACCCACCCTACTGATGGAGTCCTGCCCAGTAAGCTGACCCCACACCAGACCTGACACCCACCCTACTGATGGAGTCCTGCCGAGTGGTAAGCTGACCCAACACCCGACCTGACACCCCCCCTACTGATGGAGTCCTGCCGAGTGGTAAGCTGACCCACCACCAGACCTGACACCCACCCTACTGATGGAGTTCTGCCGTGTGGTAAGCTGACCCCACACCAGACCTGACACCCACCCTACTGATGGAGTCCTGCCGAGTGGTAAGCTGACCCAACACCAGAACTGATACCCACCCCTACTGATGGAGTCCTGCCGAGTGGTAAGCTGACCCAACACCAGAACTGATACCCACCCTACTGATGGAGTCCTGCTGTGTGGTAAGCTGACCCAACACCAGACCTGACACCCACCCTACTGATGGAGTCCTGCCTAGTGGTAAGCTGACCTGACACCCACCCTACTGATGGAGTCCTGCCGAGTGGTAAGCTGACCTGACACCCACCCTACTGATGGAGTCCTGCCCAGTAAGCTGACCCCACACCAGACCTGACACCCACCCCTACTGATGGAGTCCTGCCGAGTGGTAAGCTGACCCCACACCAGACCTGACACCCCCCCCTACTGATGGAGTCCTGCCGAGTGGTAAGCTGACCCACCACCAGACCTGACACCCACCCTACTGATGGAGTCCTGCCCAGTAAGCTGACCCGACACCAGACCTGACACCCCCCCTACTGATGGAGTCCTGCCCAGTAAGCTGACCCCACACCAGACCTGACACCCACCCTACTGATGGAGTCCTGCCCAGTAAGCTGACCCCACACCAGACCTGACACCCCCCCTACTGATGGAGTCCTGCCGAGTGGTAAGCTGACCCGACACCAGACCTGACACCCACCCTACTGATGGAGTCCTGCCCAGTAAGCTGACCCACCACCAGACCTGACCCCCACCCTACTGATGGAGTCCTGCCGAGTGGTAAGCTGACCCGACACCAGACCTGACACCCACCCTACTGATGGAGTCCTGCCCAGTAAGCTGACCCCACACCAGACCTGACACCCCCCCCTACTGATGGAGTCCTGCCGTGTGGTAAGCTGACCCGACACCAGACCTGACACCCACCCTACTGATGGAGTCCTGCCGAGTGGTAAGCTGACCCGACACCAGACCTGACACCCACCCTACTGATGGAGTCCTGCCCAGTAAGCTGACCCCACACCAGACCTGACACCCACCCTACTGATGGAGTCCTGCCGAGTGGTAAGCTGACCCGACACCAGACCTGACCCCCACCCCTACTGATGGAGTCCTGCCGAGTGGTAAGCTGACCCGACACCAGACCTGACACCCACCCTACTGATGGAGTCCTGCCCAGTAAGCTGACCCCACACCAGACCTGACACCCCCCCTACTGATGGAGTCCTGCCGTGTGGTAAGCTGACCCGACACCAGACCTGACACCCACCCTACTGATGGAGTCCTGCCCAGTAAGCTGACCCACCACCAGACCTGACACCCACCCTACTGATGGAGTCCTGCCGTGTGGTAAGCTGACCCGACACCAGACCTGACACCCACCCTACTGATGGAGTCCTGCCCAGTAAGCTGACCCACCACCAGACCTGACACCCACCCTACTGATGGAGTCCTGCCGTGTGGTAAGCTGACCCACCACCAGACCTGACACCCACCCTACTGATGGAGTCCTGCCCAGTAAGCTGACCCCACACCAGACCTGACACCCACCCTACTGATGGAGTCCTGCCGAGTGGTAAGCTGACCCGACACCAGACCTGACACCCACCCTACTGATGGAGTCCTGCCCAGTAAGCTGACCCCACACCAGACCTGACACCCCCCCTACTGATGGAGTCCTGCCGTGTGGTAAGCTGACCCGACACCAGACCTGACCCCCACCCCTACTGATGGAGTCCTGCTGAGTGGTAAGCTGACCCGACACCAGACCTGACACCCACCCTACTGATGGAGTCCTGCCGAGTGGTAAGCTGACCCCACACCAGACCTGACACCCCCCCTACTGATGGAGTCCTGCCCAGTAAGCTGACCCCACACCAGACCTGACACCCACCCTACTGATGGAGTCCTGCCGAGTGGTAAGCTGACCCACCACCAGACCTGACACCCACCCCTACTGATGGAGTCCTGCCGAGTGGTAAGCTGACCCCACACCAGACCTGACACCCACCCTACTGATGGAGTCCTGCCGAGTGGTAAGCTGACCCCACACCAGACCTGACACCCACCCCTACTGATGGAGTCCTGCCGTGTGGTAAGCTGACCCCACACCAGACCTGACACCCCCCCTACTGATGGAGTCCTGCCCAGTAAGCTGACCCACCACCAGACCTGACACCCACCCTACTGATGGAGTCCTGCCGAGTGGTAAGCTGACCCCACACCAGACCTGACACCCACCCTACTGATGGAGTCCTGCCGAGTGGTAAGCTGACCCCACACTAGACCTGACACCCACCCTACTGATGGAGTCCTGCCGAGTGGTAAGCTGACCCCACACCAGACCCGACACCCACCCCTACTGATGGAGTCCTGCCGTGTGGTAAGCTGACCCCACACCAGACCTGACCCCCACCCTACTGATGGAGTCCTGCCGAGTGGTAAGCTGACCCCACACCAGACCTGACACCCACCCTACTGATGGAGTCCTGCCGAGTGGTAAGCTGACCCCACACCAGACCTGACCCCCACCCTACTGATGGAGTCCTGCCGAGTGGTAAGCTGACCCCACACCAGAACTGACACCCACCCTACTGATGGAGTCCTGCCGAGTGGTAAGCTGACCCCACACCAGACCTGACACCCACCCTACTGATGGAGTCCTGCCCAGTAAGCTGACCCCACACCAGACCTGACACCCACCCTACTGATGGAGTCCTGCCCAGTAAGCTGACCCCACACCAGACCTGACACCCACCCTACTGATGGAGTCCTGCCGAGTGGTAATCTGACGCACCACCAGACCTGACACCCCCCCTACTGATGGAGTCCTGCCCAGTAAGCTGACCCCACACCAGACCTGACCCCCACCCTACTGATGGAGTCCTGCCGAGTGGTAAGCTGACCCCACACCAGACCTGACACCCCCCCTACTGATGGAGTCCTGCCCAGTAAGCTGACCCCACACCAGACCTGACCCCCACCCTACTGATGGAGTCCTGCTGAGTGGTAAGCTGACCCCACACCAGACCTGACACCCACCCTACTGATGGAGTCCTGCCGAGTGGTAAGCTGACCCCACACCAGACCTGACACCCACCCCTACTGATGGAGTCCTGCCGTGTGGTAAGCTGACCCCACACCAGACCTGACACCCACCCCTACTGATGGAGTCCTGCCGTGTGGTAAGCTGACCCCACACCAGACCTGACACCCACCCTACTGATGGAGTCCTGCCCAGTAAGCTGACCCCACACCAGACCTGACCCCCACCCTACTGATGGAGTCCTGCCCAGTAAGCTGACCCCACACCAGACCTGACACCCACCCTACTGATGGAGACCTGCCCAGTAAGCTGACCCACCACCAGACCTGACACCCACCCTACTGATGGAGTCCTGCCGAGTGGTAAGCTGACCCCACACCAGACCTGACACCCACCCTACTGATGGAGTCCTGCCCAGTAAGCTGACCCCACACCAGACCTGACACCCACCCTACTGATGGAGTCCTGCTGAGTGGTAAGCTGACCCCACACCAGACCTGACACCCACCCTACTGATGGAGTCCTGCCGTGTGGTAAGCTGACCCCACACCAGACCTGACCCCACCCTACTGATGGAGTCCTGCCTTGTGGTAAGCTGACCCCACACCAGACCTGACACCCACCCTACTGATGGAGTCCTGCCGAGTGGTAAGCTGACCCCACACCAGACCTGACACCCACCCTACTGATGGAGTCCTGCCGAGTGGTAAGCTGACCCCACACCAGACCTGACACCCACCCTACTGATGGAGTCCTGCTGAGTGGTAAGCTGACCCGTCACCAGACCTGACCCCCACCCCTACTGATTGAGTCCTGCCCAGTAAGCTGACCCCACACCAGACCTGACACCCTCCCCTACTGATGGAGTCCTGCCGAGTGGTAAGCTGACCCCACACCAGACCTGACACCCACCCTACTGATGGAGTCCTGCCCAGTAAGCTGACCCCACACCAGACCTGACACCCACCCTACTGATGGAGTCCTGCCGAGTGGTAATCTGACGCACCACCAGACCTGACACCCCCCCTACTGATGGAGTCCTGCCCAGTAAGCTGACCCCACACCAGACCTGACACCCACCCCTACTGATGGAGTCCTGCCCAGTAAGCTGACCCCACACCAGACCTGACCCCCACCCTACTGATGGAGTCCTGCCGAGTGGTAAGCTGACCCCACACCAGACCTGACACCCCCCCTACTGATGGAGTCCTGCCCAGTAAGCTGACCCCACACCAGACCTGACCCCCACCCTACTGATGGAGTCCTGCTGAGTGGTAAGCTGACCCCACACCAGACCTGACACCCACCCTACTGATGGAGTCCTGCCGAGTGGTAAGCTGACCCCACACCAGACCTGACACCCACCCCTACTGATGGAGTCCTGCCGTGTGGTAAGCTGACCCCACACCAGACCTGACACCCACCCCTACTGATGGAGTCCTGCCGTGTGGTAAGCTGACCCCACACCAGACCTGACACCCACCCTACTGATGGAGTCCTGCCCAGTAAGCTGACCCCACACCAGACCTGACCCCCACCCTACTGATGGAGTCCTGCCCAGTAAGCTGACCCCACACCAGACCTGACACCCACCCTACTGATGGAGACCTGCCCAGTAAGCTGACCCACCACCAGACCTGACACCCACCCTACTGATGGAGTCCTGCCGAGTGGTAAGCTGACCCCACACCAGACCTGACACCCACCCTACTGATGGAGTCCTGCCCAGTAAGCTGACCCCACACCAGACCTGACACCCACCCTACTGATGGAGTCCTGCTGAGTGGTAAGCTGACCCCACACCAGACCTGACACCCACCCTACTGATGGAGTCCTGCCGTGTGGTAAGCTGACCCCACACCAGACCTGACCCCACCCTACTGATGGAGTCCTGCCTTGTGGTAAGCTGACCCCACACCAGACCTGACACCCACCCTACTGATGGAGTCCTGCCGAGTGGTAAGCTGACCCCACACCAGACCTGACACCCACCCTACTGATGGAGTCCTGCCGAGTGGTAAGCTGACCCCACACCAGACCTGACACCCACCCTACTGATGGAGTCCTGCTGAGTGGTAAGCTGACCCGTCACCAGACCTGACCCCCACCCCTACTGATTGAGTCCTGCCCAGTAAGCTGACCCCACACCAGACCTGACACCCTCCCCTACTGATGGAGTCCTGCCGAGTGGTAAGCTGACCCCACACCAGACCTGACACCCACCCTACTGATGGAGTCCTGCCCAGTAAGCTGACCCCACACCAGACCTGACACCCACCCTACTGATGGAGTCCTGCCCAGTAAGCTGACCCAACAGCAGAACTGACACCCACCCATACTGATGGAGTCCTGCCGAGTGGTAATCTGACGCACCACCAGACCTGACACCCCCCCTACTGATGGAGTCCTGCCGAGTGGTAAGCTGACCCCACACCAGACCTGACACCCCCCCTACTGATGGAGTCCTGCCCAGTAAGCTGACCCCACACCAGACCTGACCCCCACCCTACTGATGGAGTCCTGCCGAGTGGTAAGCTGACCCCACACCAGACCTGACACCCCCCCTACTGATGGAGTCCTGCCCAGTAAGCTGACCCCACACCAGACCTGACCCCCACCCTACTGATGGAGTCCTGCTGAGTGGTAAGCTGACCCCACACCAGACCTGACCCCCACCCTACTGATGGAGTCCTGCTGAGTGGTAAGCTGACCCCACACCAGACCTGACACCCACCCTACTGATGGAGTCCTGCCGAGTAAGCTGACCCCACACCAGACCTGACACCCCCCCTACTGATGGAGTCCTGCCGAGTGGTAAGCTGACCCCACACCAGACCTGACACCCCCCCTACTGATGGAGTCCTGCCCAGTAAGCTGACCCCACACCAGACCTGACCCCCACCCTACTGATGGAGTCCTGCCGAGTGGTAAGCTGACCCCACACCAGACCTGACACCCACCCTACTGATGGAGTCCTGCCCAGTAAGCTGACCCCACACCAGACCTGACACCCACCCCTACTGATGGAGTCCTGCCGAGTGGTAAGCTGACCCCACACCAGACCTGACACCCACCCTACTGATGGAGTCCTGCCGTGTGGTAAGCTGACCCCACACCAGACCTGACACCCACCCTACTGATGGAGTCCTGCCGAGTGGTAAGCTGACCCCACACCAGACCTGACACCCACCCTACTGATGGAGTCCTGCCCAGTAAGCTGACCCCACACCAGACCTGACACCCACCCTACTGATGGAGTCCTGCCCAGTAAGCTGACCCCACACCAGACCTGACCCCCACCCTACTGATGGAGTCCTGCCGAGTGGTAAGCTGACCCCACACCAGACCTGACACCCACCCTACTGATGGAGTCCTGCCGAGTGGTAAGCTGACCCCACACCAGACCTGACACCCACCCTACTGATGGAGTCCTGCCGAGTGGTAAGCTGACCCCACACCAGACCTGACCCCACCCTACTGATGGAGTCCTGCCTTGTGGTAAGCTGACCCCACACCAGACCTGACACCCACCCTACTGATGGAGTCCTGCCGAGTGGTAAGCTGACCCCACACCAGACCTGACACCCACCCTACTGATGGAGTCCTGCCGAGTGGTAAGCTGACCCCACACCAGACCTGACACCCACCCTACTGATGGAGTCCTGCTGAGTGGTAAGCTGACCCGTCACCAGACCTGACCCCCACCCCTACTGATTGAGTCCTGCCCAGTAAGCTGACCCCACACCAGACCTGACACCCTCCCCTACTGATGGAGTCCTGCCGAGTGGTAAGCTGACCCCACACCAGACCTGACACCCACCCTACTGATGGAGTCCTGCCCAGTAAGCTGACCCCACACCAGACCTGACACCCACCCTACTGATGGAGTCCTGCCGAGTGGTAATCTGACGCACCACCAGACCTGACACCCCCCCTACTGATGGAGTCCTGCCCAGTAAGCTGACCCCACACCAGACCTGACACCCACCCCTACTGATGGAGTCCTGCCCAGTAAGCTGACCCCACACCAGACCTGACCCCCACCCTACTGATGGAGTCCTGCCGAGTGGTAAGCTGACCCCACACCAGACCTGACACCCCCCCTACTGATGGAGTCCTGCCCAGTAAGCTGACCCCACACCAGACCTGACCCCCACCCTACTGATGGAGTCCTGCTGAGTGGTAAGCTGACCCCACACCAGACCTGACACCCACCCTACTGATGGAGTCCTGCCGAGTGGTAAGCTGACCCCACACCAGACCTGACACCCACCCCTACTGATGGAGTCCTGCCGTGTGGTAAGCTGACCCCACACCAGACCTGACACCCACCCCTACTGATGGAGTCCTGCCGTGTGGTAAGCTGACCCCACACCAGACCTGACACCCACCCTACTGATGGAGTCCTGCCCAGTAAGCTGACCCCACACCAGACCTGACCCCCACCCTACTGATGGAGTCCTGCCCAGTAAGCTGACCCCACACCAGACCTGACACCCACCCTACTGATGGAGACCTGCCCAGTAAGCTGACCCACCACCAGACCTGACACCCACCCTACTGATGGAGTCCTGCCGAGTGGTAAGCTGACCCCACACCAGACCTGACACCCACCCTACTGATGGAGTCCTGCCCAGTAAGCTGACCCCACACCAGACCTGACACCCACCCTACTGATGGAGTCCTGCTGAGTGGTAAGCTGACCCCACACCAGACCTGACACCCACCCTACTGATGGAGTCCTGCCGTGTGGTAAGCTGACCCCACACCAGACCTGACCCCACCCTACTGATGGAGTCCTGCCTTGTGGTAAGCTGACCCCACACCAGACCTGACACCCACCCTACTGATGGAGTCCTGCCGAGTGGTAAGCTGACCCCACACCAGACCTGACACCCACCCTACTGATGGAGTCCTGCCGAGTGGTAAGCTGACCCCACACCAGACCTGACACCCACCCTACTGATGGAGTCCTGCTGAGTGGTAAGCTGACCCGTCACCAGACCTGACCCCCACCCCTACTGATTGAGTCCTGCCCAGTAAGCTGACCCCACACCAGACCTGACACCCTCCCCTACTGATGGAGTCCTGCCGAGTGGTAAGCTGACCCCACACCAGACCTGACACCCACCCTACTGATGGAGTCCTGCCCAGTAAGCTGACCCCACACCAGACCTGACACCCACCCTACTGATGGAGTCCTGCCCAGTAAGCTGACCCAACAGCAGAACTGACACCCACCCATACTGATGGAGTCCTGCCGAGTGGTAATCTGACGCACCACCAGACCTGACACCCCCCCTACTGATGGAGTCCTGCCGAGTGGTAAGCTGACCCCACACCAGACCTGACACCCCCCCTACTGATGGAGTCCTGCCCAGTAAGCTGACCCCACACCAGACCTGACCCCCACCCTACTGATGGAGTCCTGCCGAGTGGTAAGCTGACCCCACACCAGACCTGACACCCCCCCTACTGATGGAGTCCTGCCCAGTAAGCTGACCCCACACCAGACCTGACCCCCACCCTACTGATGGAGTCCTGCTGAGTGGTAAGCTGACCCCACACCAGACCTGACCCCCACCCTACTGATGGAGTCCTGCTGAGTGGTAAGCTGACCCCACACCAGACCTGACACCCACCCTACTGATGGAGTCCTGCCGAGTAAGCTGACCCCACACCAGACCTGACACCCCCCCTACTGATGGAGTCCTGCCGAGTGGTAAGCTGACCCCACACCAGACCTGACACCCCCCCTACTGATGGAGTCCTGCCCAGTAAGCTGACCCCACACCAGACCTGACCCCCACCCTACTGATGGAGTCCTGCCGAGTGGTAAGCTGACCCCACACCAGACCTGACACCCACCCTACTGATGGAGTCCTGCCCAGTAAGCTGACCCCACACCAGACCTGACACCCACCCCTACTGATGGAGTCCTGCCGAGTGGTAAGCTGACCCCACACCAGACCTGACACCCACCCTACTGATGGAGTCCTGCCGTGTGGTAAGCTGACCCCACACCAGACCTGACACCCACCCTACTGATGGAGTCCTGCCGAGTGGTAAGCTGACCCCACACCAGACCTGACACCCACCCTACTGATGGAGTCCTGCCCAGTAAGCTGACCCCACACCAGACCTGACACCCACCCTACTGATGGAGTCCTGCCCAGTAAGCTGACCCCACACCAGACCTGACCCCCACCCTACTGATGGAGTCCTGCCGAGTGGTAAGCTGACCCCACACCAGACCTGACACCCACCCTACTGATGGAGTCCTGCTAAGTGGTAAGTTGACCCCACACCAGACCTGACACCCCCCCTACTGATGGAGTCCTGCTGAGTGGTAAGCTGACCCCACACCAGACCTGACACCCCCCCTACTGATGGAGTCCTGCTGAGTGGTAAGCTGACCCCACACCAGACCTGACACCCCCCCTACTGATGGAGTCCTGCCGAGTGGTAAGCTGACCCCACACCAGACCTGACACCCACCCTACTGATGGAGTCCTGCTAAGTGGTAAGTTGACCCCACACCAGACCTGACACCCCCCCTACTGATGGAGTCCTGCTGAGTGGTAAGCTGACCCCACACCAGACCTGACACCCACCCTACTGATGGAGTCCTGCCGAGTGGTAAGCTGACCCCACACCAGACCTGACACCCACCCTACTGATGGAGTCCTGCCCAGTAAGCTGACCCACCACCAGACCTGACACCCACCCTACTGATGGAGTCCTGCCGAGTGGTAAGCTGACCCCACACCAGACCTGACACCCACCCTACTGATGGAGTCCTGCCGAGTGGTAAGCTGACCCCACACCAGACCTGACACCCCCCCTACTGATGGAGTCCTGCCCAGTAAGCTGACCCCACACCAGACCTGACACCCCCCCCTACTGATGGAGTCCTGCCCAGTAAGCTGACCCCACACCAGACCTGACCCCCACCCCTACTGATGGAGTCCTGCCGAGTGGTAAGCTGACCCCACACCAGACCTGACACCCACCCTACTGATGGAGTCCTGCCGAGTGGTAAGCTGACCCCACACCAGACCTGACACCCACCCTACTGATGGAGTCCTGCTGAGTGGTAAGCTGACCCCACACCAGACCTGACACCCACCCTACTGATGGAGTCCTGCCGAGTGGTAAGCTGACCCCACACCAGACCTGACCCCCACCCCTACTGATGGAGTCCTGCCGAGTGGTAAGCTGACCCCACACCAGACCTGACACCCACCCTACTGATGGAGTCCTGCCGTGTGGTAAGCTGACCCCACACCAGACCTGACACCCACCCTACTGATGGAGTCCTGCCGTGTGGTAAGCTGACCCCACACCAGACCTGACACCCCCCCTACTGATGGAGTCCTGCCGAGTGGTAAGCTGACCCCACACCAGACCTGACACCCACCCTACTGATGGAGTCCTGCCGAGTGGTAAGCTGACCCACCACCAGACCTGACCCCCACCCTACTGATGGAGTCCTGCCGAGTGGTAATCTGACGCACCACCAGACCTGACACCCACCCTACTGATGGAGTCCTGCCGAGTGGTAAGCTGACCACACACCAGACCTGACACCCCCCCTACTGATGGAGTCCTGCCGTGTGGTAAGCTGACCCCACACCAGACCTGACACCCACCCTACTGATGGAGTCCTGCCGTGTGGTAAGCTGACCCCACACCAGACCTGACACCCCCCCTACTGATGGAGTCCTGCCGTGTGGTAAGCTGACCCCACACCAGACCTAACACCCACCCCTACTGATGGAGTCCTGCCGTGTGGTAAGCTGACCCCACACCAGACCTGACACCCCCCCTACTGATGGAGTCCTGCCGTGTGGTAAGCTGACCCCACACCAGACCTAACACCCACCCCTACTGATGGAGTCCTGCCGTGTGGTAAGCTGACCCCACACCAGACCTGACACCCCCCCCTACTGATGGAGTCCTGCTGAGTGGTAAGCTGACCCACCACCAGACCTGACACCCACCGCTACTGATGGAGTCCTGCCGAGTGGTAATCTGACCCCACACCAGACCTGACACCCACCCTACTGATGGAGTCCTGCCGAGTGGTAAGCTGACCCCACACCAGACCTTACACCCACCCTACTGATGGAGTCCTGCCCAGTAAGCTGACCCCACACCAGACCTGACACCCACCCTACTGATGGAGTCCTGCCTTGTGGTAAGCTGACCCACCACCAGACCTGACACCCACCCCTACTGATGGAGTCCTGCCGTGTGGTAAGGTGACCCCACACCAGACCTGACAGCCACCCTACTGATGGAGTCCTGCCGTGTGGTAAGCTGACCCCACACCAGACCAGACACCCACCCTACTGATGGAGTCCTGCCGTGTGGTAAGCTGACCCCACACCAGACCTGACCCCCACCCTACTGATGGAGTCCTGCCCGGTAAGCTGACCCACCACCAGACCTGACACCCACCCTACTGATGGAGTCCTGCCGTGTGGTAAGCTGACCCCACACCAGACCTGACACCCTCCCCTACTGATGGAGTCCTGCCCAGTAAGCTGACCCCACACCAGACCTAACACCCACCCCTACTGATGGAGTCCTGCCGTGTGGTAAGCTGACCCCACACCAGACCTGACACCCACCCTACTGATGGAGTCCTGCCGTGTGGTAAGCTGACCCCACACCAGACCTAACACCCACCCCTACTGATGGAGTCCTGCCGAGTGGTAAGCTGACCCCACACCAGACCTAACACCCACCCCTACTGATGGAGTCCTGCCGTGTGGTAAGCTGACCCCACACCAGACCTAACACCCACCCCTACTGATGGAGTCCTGCCGTGTGGTAAGCTGACCCCACACCAGACCTAACACCCACCCCTACTGATGGAGTCCTGCCGTGTGGTAAGCTGACCCCACACCAGACCTGACACCCACCCCTACTGATGGAGTCCTGCCCAGTAAGCTGACCCCACACCAGACCTAACACCCACCCCTACTGATGGAGTCCTGCTGTGTGGTAAGCTGACCCCACACCAGACCTGACACCCCCCCTACTGATGGAGTCCTGCCGTGTGGTAAGCTGACCCCACACCAGACCTAACACCCACCCCTACTGATGGAGTCCTGCCGAGTGGTAAGCTGACCCCACACCAGACCTGACACCCCCCCTACTGATGGAGTCCTGCCGAGTGGTAAGCTGACCCCACACCAGACCTGACACCCCCCCTACTGATGGAGTCCTGCCGAGTGGTAAGCTGACCCCACACCAGACCTGACACCACCCCTACTGATGGAGTCCTGCCCAGTAAGCTGACCCCACACCAGACCTGACACCCACCCTACTGATGGAGTCCTGCTGAGTGGTAAGCTGACCCACCACCAGACCTGACACCCACCGCTACTGATGGAGTCCTGCCGTGTGGTAAGCTGACCCCACACCAGACCTGACACCCACCCTACTGATGGAGTCCTGCCGTGTGGTAAGCTGACCCCACACCAGACCTGACACCCACCCTACTGATGGAGTCCTGCCGAGTGGTAAGCTGACCCCACACCAGAACTGACACCCACCCCTACTGATAGAGTCCTGCCCAGTAAGCTGACCCCACACCAGACCTGACACCCGACCTACTGATGGAGTCCTGCCCAGTAAGCTGACCCCACACCAGACCTGACACCCACCCTACTGATGGAGTCCTGCCGTGTGGTAAGGTGACCCCACACCAGACCTGACACCCACCCTACTGATGGAGTCCTGCCGTGTGGTAAGCTGACCCCACACCAGACCAGACACCCACCCTACTGATGGAGTCCTGCCGTGTGGTAAGCTGACCCCACACCAGACCTGACACCCACCCTACTGATGGAGTCCTGCCGTGTGGTAAGCTGACCCCACACCAGACCTGACACCCACCCTACTGATGGAGTCCTGCCGTGTGGTAAGCTGACCCCACACCAGACCTGACACCCACCCTACTGATGGAGTCCTGCCGTGTGGTAAGGTGACCCAACACCAGACCTGACACCCACCCTACTGATGGAGTCCTGCCCAGTAAGCTGACCCAGCACCAGACCTGACACCCACCCTACTGATGGAGTCCTGCCCAGTAAGCTGACCCCACACCAGAACTGATACACAGAGAAAACTCCCCAATGGCAGTCTGGACTCAATCGCTGAGGTAACACTCTCAATAACTCTAAAGTGACTCCCAATCATTAGGGATTCTTAGGATAGAAGTTATCATAGAGTTATTATAGAGTCCTACTTATGTAGTCATTTTAGAGTCCCCGGGATAATTACCTCAGTAGTAGTATAGTATGTATCGGAACGGGACTATAGTTAAGTACTGTTTATTACTCAATCTACCTGCAGCCAATCAGAGGCCTCCATTTGGTCACGTGACCGGAAGTGACCTACTTAGGGGATTAGTGGTGCATTCTGGGTAACCCTGCAGCCAATCAGAGGCCTCCATTTGGTCACGTGACCGGAAGTGACCTACTTAGGGGATTAGTGGTGCATTCTGGGTAACCTACTGACCTACTTAGAAGCTCTCAGCCAATCAGAGGCCGGCATTCTGGTAACCATGGTAACGTGACTTACTTACGTCACGTGACCTACTTAGGCTCAGCCAATCAGAAGCCGGCATTCTGGTAACTAGCGTAACGTGACCTACTTAGGGTTTGTTTGTAAACAACACCACGTGGCTCTCTTGTTTGTAAACAACACCACGTGACACGTGACTGTTTGTAAACAAACAATTCGACTTAGTCTGACATTTTCAGCTGTCGCATGCTGACCTGCTGCTATCATAAGAGAAACAAAAGCCCTAATCACGCTTTTCAGCTGGATCCTTCCACCCACCAGACATGGATCCAGATGGGAGGGTGGTTTAAAATTAATCCGTGTACCGACTGTCATACAATAGTGTAATTAGTTGAACTCGTGTTACCTGTATAAAGGATTAGCAGGTCATGGGCTTAGAGTGTGTATAGAAAAACAACTACAGGTAGCGTGAACAAAGCGACCCCCTCCCTTTCTGTCACTCTGTCTGTGACTAGAGGGCGCGCGTGTGGTAAGCGGCTTAAATCTAAAGAAAAAAAATCACCCTCTCCTGTCGTCAGCAGTCAGCTGGCCGGCGGCTGGAAAATGCGATTAGAGGGATGATGAGCGCGGTTTTTTATATTCAATATATTAGAAGTGTGCTTTGTTGCTTATATAGTTCATTATGCGTTTAAAATGTTCGCGAGTATCGTAGAAATGTACAAAAATCCTATTGTGGCGCCATCTGACGAAAAGAGCGGAGAACTATACTAGGGTATGGCGAGCTAGACTAGAGCATGTAATCACCAGGCGGCAGAGTGGTCAAAAGACAATCTCGTAGTAGTAGGTCTACTTGGATCTTGAGTAGCCACCCTTGTGGTTGCAATTACCTAGACTAGTTGACCCTGCCAGCCTGGTCAAGTGAAATTAGTAAGGAGACCGCACATTAACGCGCTCCACAGTCTTTAGACAGTTAAGACTATAGTACCGTAGATTCTACTGTGTACTCACACTAACTATTTACAGTGCTACATATTCATACCCGTGTTCTAAGTGTTTTTTTAGAAAAAAGCGATCTACTCACCCATTTTTTTTAGACAAACTCCTATTAGCAGGTAACCCCTGTATAAACCATACTGCAAAGATCTGCTACTTCGAGCGTCTGCCTCGTGACTGATAGTGTACAACAAGACGAAGTGGGCAGAGGTGAAGTACTGTTCCAAGAAAAATTGAGGCTCTTTATATAGCTGAGAGAGCGGCTAATCCGGATGTTCTAAGCTTGTTTTCACCTAGAGCCCCACCCTCTTCCAGAGAGGAATCAAATTGCTTTTCACCTGGACCCTTCCACCCCTCATCCATCAGCATGAAAAGAGGGATAACAAGTGTAACGTGCGCTACATGTATATGGGATTATAGCTGGTGAAGAGATAAAGCCAGGTCAACTGTGTATACAAAGACTACAGGAGGTGATTAACGACAGGTGTGACGCGCCAGCCCGTGGACGGATTATCTTCTAAGCTGACGCTTATTCAACTAGCCAGCTGCCGTCCGCTCCACTCACCACGGCAAGAGGAGGTGCTTTTGTTTTACACTTAAGTCGCTTACCACATGTACTCGTCTCTACCTCACAGACAGACACCCTCTCGCTTGCTTCACGACCCCTGTAGCTTTTTTTGTATACACACTCTAATCTCATAACCCCCTGATCCGTTATACAGGTAACGGGTATTCTCTTTTAAATAGCTGCCAGTCAGCCTGCGGCAGCTGAAAACGACGGTAAGTAGCTTAGCTCTAGAAGCAAGAAGGCGTATATAAGGAGGCTCACACGTGTATAGGCGCCTTATAAGTCGGCAGGGGGTAAATACTAGTGAAAAAGGAAGGCAGGTGTGCAGGTAGCTTTCTAACAGACACGTGTGTGCACTAAGCTGCTTAAGTCTAAACCCACCTGCAGTAGTCAGGTAGCATGTGAAAACTTACTTAACAGATCTCTTAATTGAGTAGAGACTCTGTACTGAGAGAGTCTTTTCAGCCGTTTAAGAGGATTATCTAGGACAGGGTACATAAGGAGTGAAACGACGCTCTCACCCATCACACTTTCTCGACCCGCCCTTCATCATCGTAGCATCGTCCACTCTACGCTCGCTCAGAATGTTATGATGGTTAGTTCTGCTATTTTCAGCTACTTTTCTTATCGAAGTGTTGACGCTACAGAGCATCGAAACTCTCTCCAAATGAGTCCAAGAAAGAAAAAGCAACTTCCACTTGAAGCAGGAAGAGAAACAGTGCCCTATGATGCATGTGAGGTAAAGAAACATTGGAAGGACGTCACCAAGGAGCAATGGATAGAAGCATGCTTCAACTTCATCGGAACGGAAGTAGTTTCATTTGGACAGAGGGAGAAGATTTTGTTGGAGCTATTTTTCTTAGCTCCGTATACTTGGCCTGACTGTGGTGAAATTCCTTCAGGTATTTGTTCAGTCTTCGCCATAGAAGTTATCAGGTCTTTGAAGGAGCTTCGATATATGCAAGGCACTCACGAGGAGATTGTTCAGAAAATGACGGAATTCGAAACAGGAGAAGACACAATATGGTGCGAGGAGACGACATATACGGACGATGATCTGGAGTACATCATTTGTAGCCCGTTGGAACATTATGTTAAAGACTTTGAGGACATGCTAGACAGCACTGAGATGAACCCGAAAGAGAGATCCCTTACTGCACAGAAAGAGGCCAAAGCTGTGTTGGAAAAGCTCAAGTTTGGTCAAGGATTCACTCTTCAAAGCAGCTGTGTGAGTGTGATAAAAGGCCTTGTGTTGAAACATCCAGACATGAAGTTTTCGCGTGCTGTCGACACACTTCCTTTGCCTGAACTGATGATGAACATGATCGATCCCATCGTACCAACATGTTTCGACTCTGCCAATTGTCCCATGTATAAAATGGTTTCAAGTTTTGCCCGTGGCCGATGGCTAAACGATCCACTGAAGTCAGAAAACCTCCTTGATTTAATCAACTGACTAAATGTATTTTCTCATACTAGTATTAGTAGCATTAGTAATAGCAGCTACTCAGTCTCGTGCAGCACAAGCAGCAGCATCTGTCAGCAGCATCCGTGACATCGTCAGCAGCAGCAGCAGCTGCACGAGCAGCACAAGCAGCAGCATCTGTCAACAGCATCCGTGACATCGTCAGCAACTGCAGCAGCTGCACGAGCAGCACAAGCAGCAGCAGCTGTCAGCAGCTGCAGCAGCTGCACGAGCAGCACAAGCAGCAGCACCAACAGCAGCAGCAACAGCAAATCAGCAGCAGCAGCAGCAGCAGCAGCAGCAGCAGCGGCGGTGTGGACCACTAAATTCGAGATGGCGACATGTCTGTTTCTTAGAATCGACATTCGACATGAGGCCTAGTGACATTTGACATGAAGCTTGAAAAACATAGTGACAGGTGACATGAGCAATTCTTAAAATCGACATGAGATATGAGCATAATTAAGCGCCAGCAAGAGTCCGTTGAAGGACTATACGGTAAAAAGGCTGCTGTTACAGTCAAGATACTCATATTTCAAGCCCAGAAAACTGTAATTAGCTTTCCAAGTTGTTTATTTAACAATATCCTGGCCTAGCAAGAAGCTGTCAGATGACATCTAAGAAAAATGGGGCTGTTAATTGATCAAGAGAGCTACATTGTTACAGAGTCCTATTCCTCTTTTGAGGTGGGACCAAATTTGAAAAAAGAATAAACTAAAAAAAAAAAGCCTTAAGATTGAAACAGTTGTAGATGACAAATTTAATGAGGAAGTCGTATTAATTAGTTTACAAATATCCGCTGCACGAGCAGCACAAGCAGCAGCTGACACTAGTGTCAGCTGCAGCAGCTGCACGAGCTGCTTGTGCTGCTTGTGCTGCTTGAAATATGAGTATCTTGACTGTAACAGCAGCCTTTTTACCGTATAGTCCTTCAACGGACTCTTGCTGGCCAGACTTTCAAGCAAGTTTGCCAAAGTCCAGCCTGTTATTGAATGTCCAGCCTAGCCTGACCCTCAGTAGAATGGTCCTTGACCCATCTATTATAGTCCAGCAGTGCCTGACCCTTGTATGAGAGTAGTATTGGCGACATTGGCTGACTCTGATATTTACCTGTGTGTACGGGGGGAGGAGAGGGTTCACAGCCACAGCTCTCTTAAGGCAAAGCTTGCGCTTATAGAGCACTACTAGTGGGGGTTTGAATGAGGAGTCTATGGCGTTTGTCTTAAAAAAAAATAGCCATGGCACATGTCGATGTCGCTTAATTATGCTCATATCTCATGTCGATTTTAAGAATTGCTCATGTCACCTGTCACTATGTTTTTCAAGCTTCATGTCAAATGTCACTAGGCCTTATGTCGAATGTCGATTCTAAGAAACAGACATGTCGCCATCTCGAATTTAGTGGTCCACACCGCCGCTGCTGCTGCTGCTGCTGCTGCTGATTTGCTGTTGCTGCTGCTGTTGGTGCTGCTGCTTGTGCTGCTCGTGCAGCTGCTGCAGCTGCTGACAGCTGCTGCTGCTTGTGCTGCTCGTGCAGCTGCTGCAGTTGCTGACGATGTCACGGATGCTGTTGACAGATGCTGCTGCTTGTGCTGCTCGTGCAGCTGCTGCTGCTGCTGACGATGTCACGGATGCTGCTGACAGATGCTGCTGCTTGTGCTGCACGAGACTGAGTAGCTGCTATTACTAATGCTACTAATACTAGTATGAGAAAATACATTTAGTCAGTTGATTAAATCAAGGAGGTTTTCTGACTTCAGTGGATCGTTTAGCCATCGGCCACGGGCAAAACTTGAAACCATTTTATACATGGGACAATTGGCAGAGTCGAAACATGTTGGTACGATGGGATCGATCATGTTCATCATCAGTTCAGGCAAAGGAAGTGTGTCGACAGCACGCGAAAACTTCATGTCTGGATGTTTCAACACAAGGCCTTTTATCACACTCACACAGCTGCTTTGAAGAGTGAATCCTTGACCAAACTTGAGCTTTTCCAACACAGCTTTGGCCTCTTTCTGTGCAGTAAGGGATCTCTCTTTCGGGTTCATCTCAGTGCTGTCTAGCATGTCCTCAAAGTCTTTAACATAATGTTCCAACGGGCTACAAATGATGTACTCCAGATCATCGTCCGTATATGTCGTCTCCTCGCACCATATTGTGTCTTCTCCTGTTTCGAATTCCGTCATTTTCTGAACAATCTCCTCGTGAGTGCCTTGCATATATCGAAGCTCCTTCAAAGACCTGATAACTTCTATGGCGAAGACTGAACAAATACCTGAAGGAATTTCACCACAGTCAGGCCAAGTATACGGAGCTAAGAAAAATAGCTCCAACAAAATCTTCTCCCTCTGTCCAAATGAAACTACTTCCGTTCCGATGAAGTTGAAGCATGCTTCTATCCATTGCTCCTTGGTGACGTCCTTCCAATGTTTCTTTACCTCACATGCATCATAGGGCACTGTTTCTCTTCCTGCTTCAAGTGGAAGTTGCTTTTTCTTTCTTGGACTCATTTGGAGAGAGTTTCGATGCTCTGTAGCGTCAACACTTCGATAAGAAAAGTAGCTGAAAATAGCAGAACTAACCATCATAACATTCTGAGCGAGCGTAGAGTGGACGATGCTACGATGATGAAGGGCGGGTCGAGAAAGTGTGATGGGTGAGAGCGTCGTTTCACTCCTTATGTACCCTGTCCTAGATAATCCTCTTAAACGGCTGAAAAGACTCTACTCAATTAAGAGATCTGTTAAGTAAGTTTTCACATGCTACCTGACTACTGCAGGTGGGTTTAGACTTAAGCAGCTTAGTGCACACACGTGTCTGTTAGAAAGCTACCTGCACACCTGCCTTCCTTTTTCACTAGTATTTACCCCCTGCCGACTTATAAGGCGCCTATACACGTGTGAGCCTCCTTATATACGCCTTCTTGCTTCTAGAGCTAAGCTACTTACCGTCGTTTTCAGCTGCTGCAGGCTGACTGGCAGCTATTTAAAAGAGAATACCCGTTACCTGTATAACGGATCAGGGGGTTATGAGATTAGAGTGTGTATACAAAAAAAGCTACAGGGGTCGTGAAGCAAGCGAGAGGGTGTCTGTCTGTGAGGTAGAGACGAGTACATGTGGTAAGCGACTTAAGTGTAAAACAAAAGCACCTCCTCTTGCCGTGGTGAGTGGAGCGGACGGCAGCTGGCTAGTTGAATAAGCGTCAGCTTAGAAGATAATCCGTCCACGGGCTGGCGCGTCACACCTGTCGTTAATCACCTCCTGTAGTCTTTGTATACACAGTTGACCTGGCTTTATCTCTTCACCAGCTATAATCCCATATACATGTAGCGCACGTTACACTTGTTATCCCTCTTTTCATGCTGATGGATGAGGGGTGGAAGGGTCCAGGTGAAAAGCAATTTGATTCCTCTCTGGAAGAGGGTGGGGCTCTAGGTGAAAACAAGCTTAGAACATCCGGATTAGCCGCTCTCTCAGCTATATAAAGAGCCTCAATTTTTCTTGGAACAGTACTTCACCTCTGCCCACTTCGTCTTGTTGTACACTATCAGTCACGAGGCAGACGCTCGAAGTAGCAGATCTTTGCAGTATGGTTTATACAGGGGTTACCTGCTAATAGGAGTTTGTCTAAAAAAAATGGGTGAGTAGATCGCTTTTTTCTAAAAAAACACTTAGAACACGGGTATGAATATGTAGCACTGTAAATAGTTAGTGTGAGTACACAGTAGAATCTACGGTACTATAGTCTTAACTGTCTAAAGACTGTGGAGCGCGTTAATGTGCGGTCTCCTTACTAATTTCACTTGACCAGGCTGGCAGGGTCAACTAGTCTAGGTAATTGCAACCACAAGGGTGGCTACTCAAGATCCAAGTAGACCTACTACTACGAGATTGTCTTTTGACCACTCTGCCGCCTGGTGATTACATGCTCTAGTCTAGCTCGCCATACCCTAGTATAGTTCTCCGCTCTTTTCGTCAGATGGCGCCACAATAGGATTTTTGTACATTTCTACGATACTCGCGAACATTTTAAACGCATAATGAACTATATAAGCAACAAAGCACACTTCTAATATATTGAATATAAAAAACCGCGCTCATCATCCCTCTAATCGCATTTTCCAGCCGCCGGCCAGCTGACTGCTGACGACAGGAGAGGGTGATTTTTTTTCTTTAGATTTAAGCCGCTTACCACACGCGCGCCCTCTAGTCACAGACAGAGTGACAGAAAGGGAGGGGGTCGCTTTGTTCACGCTACCTGTAGTTGTTTTTCTATACACACTCTAAGCCCATGACCTGCTAATCCTTTATACAGGTAACACGTGTTCAACTAATTACACTATTGTATGACGGTCGGTACACGGATTAATTTTAAACCACCCTCCCATCTGGATCCATGTCTGGTGGGTGGAAGGATCCAGCTGAAAAGCGTGATTAGGGCTTTTGTTTCTCTTATGATAGCAGCAGGTCAGCATGCGACAGCTGAAAATGTCAGACTAAGTCGAATTGTTTGTTTACAAACAGTCACGTGTCACGTGGTGTTGTTTACAAACAAGAGAGCCACGTGGTGTTGTTTACAAACAAACCCTAAGTAGGTCACGTTACCCTGATTACCAGAATGCCGGCTTCTGATTGGCTGAGCCTAAGTAGGTCACGTGACGTAAGTAAGTCACGTTACCATGGTTACCAGAATGCCGGCCTCTGATTGGCTGAGAGCTTCTAAGTAGGTCAGTAGGTTACCCAGAATGCACCACTAATCCCCTAAGTAGGTCACTTCCGGTCACGTGACCAAATGGAGGCCTCTGATTGGCTGCAGGGTTACCCAGAATGCACCACTAATCCCCTAAGTAGGTCACTTCCGGTCACGTGACCAAATGGAGGCCTCTGATTGGCTGCAGGTCGATTGAGTAATAAACAGTACTTAACTATAGTCCCGTTCCGATACATACTATACTACTCTCAGTGATCAAGTCTTGAGTCACAGTGATTCTACTTCTTTTCTCTGTGTACCAGTGATGAATGCCACAACAGAGCTTCATCTGGTTACGGAAATCCGTGCGCATTTAGGAATTTGATGAAGTAGATTTGACATTGATACTACTCAAAAGCAACTATTTTTATGAGGTCTAATGATCTCTGATTTGCACCCACGTCTTTGACGTTAATATTGCGCTGTGTGATTAGCAAATAATTAAACTAATTTCTATTAGCAAAGATCTATTGTCTCAGAAATGGAGATTTTGAGTCATATTCTAGTGTAATTAGAGCTTACACCAAACCTGGTCGGAAGAACAAAAGAAATGGCCTGTCTGTATTTTATGTACAAAACACTTACACCTGGTGCGGCATGAGTTAGACCACAGCCAGAGCTCTTTACTCAGGATACTGGCTTAGTGTCGGCTGAGTACACTTGTCTGCGACTCGTGATCAGCCTTGACTGTCACCAATATGCTGAGTACAGGGCTCTGACTGTGGTACAACTACTACTGGTGGCATGTGGTAATGGGAATTGAGAATAATGGGGCAACACAGCTATCAAGATAGTATAGGGGTCAGATTCCCCGTACCCTGTTGGAGAGCCTGAATCGGTGAAACACCTGGATAGTCCTCCACCTCTGTACCATACCAATCCAGTAATGTAGGGAGCAGAGAACAGTCAGACACGGGTTGGTAGTGTAACGGTTAGCACGCTTGTCACCAATGACTAAGTTTTCCGCGACCTCTACAATACTATGCATGAATAGAGATGTGACAAAGCATGTTGCAATTGATGTCAAAGGTCCACTTATCTTGTGCAAACTGGATTACAGAACTCATCTGGGCTCCCACTGGTAGCCCTGGACAAAATGGACCATAACTCAGATATGGACAAGGCCAGCTGGCCCAAGTAAAACACATATGGGCCCCAGGGACCGATGCTGGCTGGGTAGATACACGCTGGTTTGGTTGGATTGGTGCTTGTTGTTGTAAATGAAACATGACCCTGCAGCTGTAAAATAAGCAGAAACAGAACAGGAGGTACAGGAGAGAAGGGGGAGAGACAGAGCCTGATATCTCTGATAAAAACCATCTTCTGAAATTCAATTACCCTGCATGTATTTGGCCAGCCCACAATCAGCTCCATGTCAGGCCTTTTTCCATCTGGAGGCTGCCTTTCTTACCTCCCCTTCTCTGTGAAGTAGACTAGACACAGGAGAGTTCTACCTATTTATGGAGCAGTGTCAAGTCTTACTTGTGTTGCCAACTGTCACAATGTCATGCCGTCTTCCCACCAGAGGGGCTCGGTTACATGTTGTACGCTATACACAGCCTACCTACCCTGCCCTGCCCTGCCCTATAGTGCAGTACAGTACAGTACCCTACCCTATCCTACCCTATCCTACCCTACCCTACCCTACCCTACCCTACCCTATCCTACCCTACCCCTACACTACCCTATCCTACACTACCCTACCCTACACTACACTACCCTACCCTACCCTACCCTATCCTACCCCTACCCTACCCTATCCTACCCTACCCTACCCTACCCCATCCTACCCTACCCTACCCTACCCTATCCTACACTAGCCTACCCTACCCTACCCTACCCTACCCTATCCTACCCTACCCTACCCTATCCTACACTAGCCTACCCTACCCTACCCTACCCTACCCTACCCTACCCTACCCTACCCTACACTACCCTACCCTACCCTACACTACCCTACCCTACCCTACCCTACCCTACCCTATCCTACCCTACCCTACACTACCCTACCCTACCCTACCCTACCCCACACACACTACCCTACCCTACCCTATCCTACCTACCCTACCTACCCTACCTACCCTACCTACCCTACCCTTAATATCAGTACAGTACCCTACCCTACCCTACCCTACACTTCCCTACCCTACCCTACCCTACCCTACCCTACCCTACCCTACCCTACCCTACCCTACCCTACCCTACCCTACTCTACCATACCCTGTCCTACCTTACCCTACCCTACCCTACCCTACCTACCCTACCCTGCCCTACCCTACCCTGTCCTACCCTACCCTACCCTACCCTACCCTACCCTACCCTACCCTACCCTACCCTACCCTACCCTACCCTACCCTACCCTACCCTACCCTACCCTACCCTACCCTACCCTACCCTACCCTACCCTACCCTACACAACCCTTCACTACCCTACTCTACCCTACTCTACCCTACCCTACCCTACCCTACCCTACCCTACCCTACCCTACCCTACACAACCCTTCACTACCCTACTCTACCCTACCCTACCCTACCCTACACTACCCTACCCTATCCTACTCTACCCTACCCTACCCTACCCTACACTACCCTACCCTACCCTACCCTACCCTACCCTACCCTACCCTACAACCATCCAGCCTCCTAAAACGGCTGTGTCTCAAATGTGGTTTACTTCACCCTTGGCGGCATACACATTCCTACGCAGCACTACCCTGACCTTTTCCTCTCTATCCTGTCACTACATGCCATTACTCTGTCCTCACCACCAAGGGTATTTCCTTCACACACCATTTTAAAATGCTTCTTGGTGAGTCAAAAATTGTGATAGTAAACAATTTAGTTGTAAAGTTCCTCCTTTATACAATGTACATTTCTATATAGTAATCTAAATTAATTTTGTATGAATCTTTTGTTATGTGAATACTATTACTATTCTTGACCAACTAAACAAAGAGAAAAGGTTAGCTTACCATGCATCCTTGACATGGATTCGAAGTCAGGACCTTTGTATTAAATTTCCAATGTCCTAACCACTCCCCCAATCTGGACAGTTGACATAACAACTAGTCAAATACCACTCATTCAAAAGGTATTGACTCCTGAAACTGCCTATTTTTGACATGGAAGAAACCAGTTTCATCTATAGGTCTCACAAGGGGGAATCACTGCCACCCGCTAGTGCAGAATAGGCTGCTACCCTAAAAGCCTTACGCAGGTTCTGCTAATTAATCAGCCTCCCTGCCCCTCCCCACCCAGCCCTCCGTCTGTCTCTGATTGTCGCTGGCCGTGCTACGAGGGTCTAATGGCCGCCGCTGATTGAAGCCTTAATTAGGCCCCGACCTCGTCACCCTGACACTGGGGGTACACTCTGGGTCGGAGGTCAGGGGAGGATTTCCCTCTCTGAGGGGTCCAGGTCTGTAGTAGAGGCTGCACTCTCCTCGCATAGTCTTGGTCTAGTCTCGAAAATGAATGTTTGCATTTAAGTAAATTGAATATACCTTAGATGAACACTTTAGGCATATTCATTATAGCACAAGAATGATGATATGACCTTTCTGTAACACCTCAAATCTGCTTAACCCCTGAAAGCCGGATGTCACTAAAAATTGACATTCAATTATAATACTGTAGGGGCACGAATGTTATTTATCGATGTAGTCGAACACCTACTGTTATAGTTCGTCTAGAGCCAGGGGACAGAGTCCAGAGCCAGGGGACGCTCCAAGCAGAGGTAAACAGTATAAATACTGTGTCCCACCCCCTGGTTCAGGCAGACCTTCTCAGGTCTCAGACCCTGAATGATTGTATGAAAGCCATATCCATATAAAAAGTCAAACGAAACAAAGGAACTCATCCGAGTTGGTTAGCTTTGTTGTCCAGGTTAATCCTAAATAAACTCTTCTTTGCATCTCACTAAGAATTCTGCGGTTTGTGTCCTTATTTGGAATCCTACTATAAGACGAACTCTACAATATGTTAGCTGCAGATGTCTGCAGAGAAGTAGACATCTCAGGTGGTGCCATCCCTAGTTACAGAATGGTGTGGCTGTACTGGTACAGAGAAGTAGACATCTCAGGTGGTGCCATCCCTAGTTACAGAACGGTGTGGCTGTACTGGTACAGAGAAGTAGACATCTCAGGTGGTGCCATCCCTAGTTACAGAATGGTGTGGCTGTACTGGTACAGAGAAGTAGACATCTCAGGTGGTGCCATCCCTAGTTACAGAACGGTGTGGCTGTACTGGTACAGAGAAGTAGACATCTCAGGTGGTGCCATCCCTAGTTACAGAATGGTGTGGCTGTACTGGTACAGAGAAGTAGACATCTCAGGTGGTGCCATCCCTAGTTACAGAATGGTGTGTCTGCTGAGCTCTGCACGCCCCCTACAGGGAGGCCCGTACATCACTTACTGTGGGCACCACCTTATATGGCATGTGCCGTACCTCAGTGCCAACACACAATGTGCAGCGGGAACGTGCGCCAAGGTGTCTCTTTTAGGACAGAAATAGCTCCACATCTACTTCTACTGCTCCACTGAGGGGGCTAACCCTGTTACGGCTGCATAGTACTTTGATACAATTAGTGTTTTCTTAATCGTATGTCAGTTGTTTAGTGGACCCATAGACACTGCATAAATGTTTGCATTTAAGTATTTTAAATGTGAATAAAGGAATACATCTCTAATTCGAGTAAATGCCAAAAGAAGACCTTTCAGTGACATTTACATGGCATTACTGAACTTAATCCTGAAATGCAAACATTCCTGCAGTACAAGTTTCAACAGGTAGACCAATTAAGTCCCTACAGACTTAGCTGAATAGACAGGATGTTGGTGAGGCAGACCATGAGTGTGCTGAGTGGGAGGCATCCTGTACTGGTTAGTACTGAGTGACGTCCTGCTGAGTATTGCTGACTCCACACACCTGGCTGCTAAATGTCCTTAAACCAGGTATTCCCAAACAGAAGCTGCTTCACCATATTCTTTGGTAAACTGAAGGGGAGTATGTCATGGGTCGTCTGGATTTGAGCTGGCAGCACGTGTAAAGTGAATGTTTTAGTATATAGAGTATAGGTGTAGAGACCATGCATTTGGGTAGGCTAAATATCATTTGTAAATGCATAGCACAGGGTTGGATGTTGGTTCACCACCTAGTATGTATACACAATAGATACCGTTTTGTAAAGTACAGTGTACTTAGAATGGCACTGGCCATGTTACTGTGTAGGCTTAGGCCAGTTGGCACAAAACATTGAATCAACATTGATATCTGGTGGACAATGTTGACTCCATGCTGGTTCAACATTGAGTCAATGTTGACCTGAATGTTGTGCCTAATGGGAGGGTTATGTAGAGTGAAGGAGCAGGGGTCACCAACAACACACACACACGCTACTACACCATCAGGGGCACCCCCCTTACACTGACCTTGTATTTACCTTCATATGACCTCTATAGCTTAAAGCATGCAACTACTAAATCTGTGTTCCGGACAACTACGGCTACCATAATGGCATGGTTGTAGCACAAAATACTTTGCTCTTTGAGATCCAATCAAGTATATTTAGACCTTGTTTCTGTAGTCACTTCATTCACCTTGCCCATGCATCATAACAAGCAAATGACATTTGCATTAAATCACCACGCTGCGATTATATAGGATTACGTGCCCTTTAAGGGCAGCATGATGCCTTAATGCATCATGCCCTTGGTCGTCATGATGCATGAATGCAGCCCTGGCAAGTAACTCGCCAGTGCTGCATTCAAGAATCAAGATGCCAAACTTATGAGGCTGAGACACCCCCCACGGTCGGCATGGTGCACCAATTCAGCCCAGCCGAGTTACTCATCATGATGAAAAATGTCATCTTTTAGTGACATGCGTCCTTAGGGTTAAAGAGACACACTTAAGTTAATCAGCACAAACATTAAATGAAGGGTTTATCTCCCCAACACTATACACTCCATCAAGTTTATGATAGCACCCTCCAGGATTTTTTCTTCGGCCTACCTCTCAATATCCAGAAGGAGGGAGAAACTGCGAAAAGAACCTTCCTGTAAATATGCCATTTTCCATGAGGCCCGATGATGTATCACCGATTATGGCAAATGTCCGTATTAGTTTTATGAAAAACTCTGACTTTCTATACAAAGACAGCAGCAAGATGACTAGTCAAGGGCATAGCTAGAGCGAACTAGGCTTTAGAACTGACAGAAGCTGATGATCTCATTATGTCATGGTGTAGATATAACTACTAAATTCATGTACAGAATGAGGATACTTATACCACAGCATTCACAACTCTTGTATACTGCATACAACTGCTAGTGGTATAAAATAGTTATAGGCCTAGTACCAATCTGTAAGGCTCCTTCACTGTATTTCGCATACAGATTGGTACACGTCCAATATCTACTACATATTTGTCAATTAGATTAATAACACTTCCACTACCCACAAGTACAACATGGGTGTAACGGGTAGCAACGACAGGTTCAATACGGGGATGACTTAATCCCACAAGTCAGGATAAGCACCTTGATTTATACGCTCGGCTTATCTTCAGACAACAAGCGACTTTAATCACTTGAAATGAACGGATGTTTGAGGGAGGAAAAGCCGTGAATATTGGCTTTAAAAGGTCCATTAATCTCAGCAGGCAACACTTGGTGCAGCTCAGCAGGAAGCCGTTAGTGAGGGCTCATTTGTACAACATGGGGGGAGGGGGGGGGGTGTTGCGATGGGGGGGGGGGGGGAAAGAAGCCGACCCCATGACCAGGGGTCTACTTAAGAGAATTTCAACCCCACGGGAGAGGCGGGGGGGGGGGGCACCAAAGTATTACCCATTTCAGTGTAAAGTCATTCCTTAATTAGGCTTCAAAGGGTTTGTCAGTGTCTCAAATTTTGACCGCTGGGTCCGAAAAACTCACCACCACTCCCTTTTGTTAAAAAATGGGCACTCCCTAATAGGACTGCCTGAGAACTGAAGGGTTTAACTGATGCTATCTACTAAAGTCAATACCATGGGCTGGCAGAGATGAAAAGTGGCCAGCAGAATGACTGTGTAATCTGCAGCTCTGAAAGTAACGTGTCAAACAACCTTATAACTGCCTAATTTGAAATTATCTGACCAATTTTAATTATTCTGATAACAAAGTGTTCATTAGTTATGCACAGACTTTTTTGTTAAAAGGGGTGCAATTTTTTTGGTTCACCCCTTAGGCAGGGTCCAAACCTTTTGGTCCCCCCCCCTTCAAGGGGTTCAAATATCCCCCCCCCCCCCAAATCCACCAACCCCCATAAAAATGACCACTCCCTAATGTAACAATGTAGCAGAGAATGATGAAAAAGAAAGAGAGAGAAATAAAAGGGAAAGAAATTTAAGATTCAAATCAGTTTCATTGCAAATACTCAAGTACCTTCTGTTTAGTAGATCTTCGCCTTGCATCTATGCTACGCGGCGTCTAGAAGCAACTAAGTACAAATCTGATGTATATTTGCATTAGTCGCTAAAATCCTGTAAGCACACCACAGCATCAACAGAGGCACTGACCTCTACAGTGACCTAGACTTGATCTTGATATGACCTCCATGTTGTAGAGCTTCACTGGGTGTATTTAATGTAAGTACACATGGTCAAACTGCAGTGATGTGTATTGACACCATGTTCTGAAAAAGCTTGCTTTTACACCGGATTGAAGTTGGACTGACCAGGATGTCTCATAAAGCTGATGACTGTAGTTCGAAGTCTAATCTTGTGATATTATGAAGACTTAACCACTATTAATTTACATATACATATTGGGGATAACACAAATATCGATGATTTCATGTAGCTATAGATGGGCTACTAATTGCTGATTTAATTTTTTATGAAATCCATGAACATTTTCAGGCCATTTATGTCCGCATCTGCCCTAAATAAACCGTCGGTCAAAGAGGGCACCCAGTCAAAGATGTTCACATTGGCAAGATCTCGTGAGACACAGCCACAAATATGACCTTAGTGTAATGACTGAATCAGCAGGCTCAGCAAGGGTTGCAAAGTTAATCCGAAATGTTTTTAGTCAGGATAAGCAACTTGATTTATGCAGCCGACTTATCTTCTCACAACAAGCGACTTTAATCATTTGAAATGAACGGATGTTTGAGTAAGAAAAAGCTATGAATATTGGCTTTAACAGGTCCATAAATCTCAGCAGGCGACATTAGGTGCTGAACAGCAGACATTCCTTGTAGGACTGTGAGAGGATGGAGGGTTGAATAGTTGTACCATGGACATTACAACCGTCTAGCAGCATTATAAAGCAGACATAGCTTGGTAATGTACAGTTCGGCAAGCAATGTGTCAAACAACAGCAATGTGTAATCTGTAACCCTAGCTGCAGCTAGGTCTATAGGATCCAGTCAGAGTCAGGGTGCGGCTTGTAGGATCCAGTCAGAGTCAGGGTGCGGCTTGTAGGATCCAGTCAGAGTCAGGGTGCGGCTTATAGGATCCAGACAGAGTCAGGGTGTGGCTTATAGGATGCAGACAGAGTCAGGGTGCGGCTTATAGGATGCAGACAGAGTCAGGGTGCGGCTTGTAGGATCCAGTCAGAGTCAGGGTGCGGCTTGTAGGATCCAGTCAGAGTCAGGGTGTGGCTTGTAGGATCCAGTCAGAGTCAGGGTGCGGCTTATAGGATCCAGACAGAGTCAGGGTGTGGCTTATAGGATGCAGACAGAGTCAGGGTGCGGCTTATAGGATGCAGACAGAGTCAGGGTGCGGCTTGTAGGATGCAGACAGCGTCAGGGTGCGGCTTATAGGATGCAGACAGAGTCAGGGTGCGGCTTATAGGATGCAGACAGAGTCAGGGTGCGGCTTATAGGATGCAGACAGAGTCAGGGTGCGGCTTATAGGATGCAGACAGAGTCAGGGTGCGGCTTATAGGATGCAGACAGAGTCAGGGTGCGGCTTATAGGATGCAGACAGAGTCAGGGTGCGGCTTATATGTGAGTTTTTAGATGTATTCTACAGTAACAAAGCTGCCATAGTGAGGATCCCTGTTAGGTTGATACAATTGTCTAAACCTGGGGTATTATAAGCAGGTTCGGCTTATATGGGAGGTTTTACAGTATACAGCGTCGAAAGGGAGTCCAGGTTACCTCCAGAATGACTCTCCTCTGTAGGAGACCCGTGGTCCTAATATGACACCCTTAGGTGAGCCACAGATCTATTTGACTCCCATGGGTGACTGAGCCACAGATCTATTTGACTCCCATGGGTGACTCCCATAGGTCAGCCAGGGAGTCGCCTGGCATCGCTAATGGCGCTTGGGCTCCCCTACAAAGTGGAGTCATTCTGGAGGCAACCTGGACTCCCTTTTGACGCTGTTTTAAAGAAAAAAGTTTTATTAGGTTGAATAAATACAGATACATCGAGATAAATGTATCAATACCTAAACCCAGCATGGGCGCATTGCCCTACTCCTGCTAGGACCTCTCATGATCCATTCTCAAAGCTCAAGTACATGTATATCAAGTATGGCTAACTTCAATGTACATCATATCTTATCTATAAATATTCTGAGGTTTCTTATGTCTTATAACCACTTACATTTGACAAAATAATAGGATGAGATGAGAAAATGTGAAAAATAAATGGTACAGAAAATGATTTAATTATTTTCTCTGTGTAGTTGTTTCATCAATTCTGATGACGAGGTGTGCATTAGTTCTGTCTTACACCTTCACCTAACATCTTACTGACCAGTGTGTAGGATCTGAGAGGTTAACGCTTAAATGGCAATATGATACACATTTGATGAAGTCATGATGCACCAATGAAGCACTAGTGAATTACTCGCTGCACCAGGGGTAGACACTTACCTTTTCAGCCATGGGCCACCCGGGCCCGGTGCTTCAGAAATCAATGGGCCCGGACTTAGATCTGTGGGCCTGGGATATTTATTTTACTTTTATAAAGTAGAAAATCATAGGTGTCCAGGGTTAATCAATATCAATACCTAACCTGAATGGCTGTTTCCTAGTGATTTTCTCTTTCCAACCACATATAACATGACTATATTGATATAGATATATTCTCCTAGAAATTTCTGCCACCACTCCTGTGGGCCACCCAGGCCCATAGGAAGGTAATTTCTGAGAAAACTACGGGCACGGAGCCAAAACTACGGGCCATTGGCTCCCGGGCCAGCGTGAGTGTCTACCCCTGCTGTACTGAAGGAGTGTATCAACACCAGAGTCGTGCATCTGATGACGCTTCTCGAGACGATGTCAGACAAACACTGTTCACATTAAGGTCATGAGCAGCTTAAGTCATATCAGTTTTCTGCATCAGCTTTTATGCATGATGGCACATATACACATGTTGATTGATTGAATTTCTTTTATTTAGTTTGAAAGTGTGCCTGTATTTGTTTCACATGCACATGTATGTTGTAACTGCATAGAAAAGTAGTGTTTGAGCCCCTTTAATTCTAATTAGGGGCCCAGACCCTAGTGACCCATTTTTCCCTATCTGGGAGATGTGTATTATAGTGCGGGGTCTTGACAATATCTCATTTGGGAGGGGGGAGGCAAACATACTCAGGCCCCCCTGGCGCCCCTTTCCCCACTGACAGGGTATAGCGTGCACTACGGCAACAACCGACTCCCTCAGGAACTGGGCCCTTTGTCTAGGTCATCATCCAGCTGCTGTACAACTACAGGCATAGAGCAGAGGTCCCTGTCAGAACAAGCCATGCACATTGGTGTTGAATAGGTCCATTCTTATCTACATGCAGCATTTGGTGCTGAACAGCACAACTTCACTACAGAATCTATATTTGTTGTCATCTCATAAACAGTATTTCCATCACCTGTAGCCCAACGCAGATAATGGTTTGGGTTTTGGAGCAGTAAGCTGGCCCGGAGCGTCTCATTACAATGTTAAACCTTCCCTCACGGCCAAGCTGTGCCCTGCAGGCAGACAAAAATAAACATGAATTAAAACATGAAATTTCTAAAAGACATGCAATGGTTTGTAATGGCCCGTCGTTTGATGATCAGAAACTGTAATAATGTAATCAGAGCTCGGGCTGACGTGATGAGGTTTTACACGTCACACAAAGCGCCATCACTTAGGTTCTCAGTTAGGTGCTATCCTCACACAGGAAAACGAGTAGAATCACTGTGACTCCCGACTTGATGACTGAGGTAACTCTAAAGTCACTCCCTTACATTAGCAGGACTCTATAATAACTCTATAATGACTCCTATTCTAAGACTCTCTAATGATTGGAGTCACTTTAGAATTGTGGGGAGAGTTAGCTCAGTAATTGAGTGCAGACTCCCATTTGGGAGTCACCGTGATTCTAAATATTTTCTCTGTGCACACACTTAACATCAATATCAACCCCCCCTCGCAATATAAAGCCCAGGGTGTCATTCCTCACTCCATACTGACTGTTGATGGAGGGGCAGTATGTTGTTGGTAAAATGCTGCCTAAAAGTCCATGTACATTTGTGAACATGATTTGTGAACATGATTTTTGAACATGATTTTTGAACATGATTTGTGAACATGATTTGTGAGCATGATTTGTGAGCATGATTTGTGAGCATGATTTGTGAGCATGATTTGTGAACATGATTTGTGAACATGATTTGTGAACATGATTTGTGAACATGATGTGCGAACATGATTTGCGAACATGATTTGCTAACATGATTTGTGAACATGATTTGTGAGCATGATTTGTGAGCATGATTTGTGAGCATGATTTGTGAGCATGATTTGTGAGCATGATTTGTGAACATGATTTGTGAACATGATTTGTGAACATGATTTGTGAACATGATTTGTGAGCATGATTTGTGAGCATGATTTGTGAACATGATTTGTGAACATAATTTGTGAGCATGATTTGTGAACATGATTTGTGAGCATGATTTGTGAGCATGATTAGTGAACATGATTTGTGAACATAATTTGTGAGCATGATTTGTGAACATGATTTGTGAGCATGATTTGTGAACATGATACAGCACTCAGTGCTATTGACTCATTGTGTAGCATTGTATTGCACATGCTGATTACTGTAGACATGAATATTTTTGTGCTGTACATATTTTCGCGATTTTCTTGATTTAAAAAAATCTGCGAAAAAATGTACAGAGCAAAAATTTATACACTATAGTCATACTACTATAAAGTTCCACGATTCACCAATTTAAATACACGTGAAAAAGCACTTTTTAGCAAAGTTGTGAAAATTTATGCACCCGAAAATATCTTTATTTATAGTACTTGGTAGTGTATTAGGCTCATATGGTCGGTGTAATGCATGTATGAAGCCCTTATGAATACCTCAGCCATGGGACCCTTAAAACACACCTCTCAGCATGTAAGTCTGCATGCGCAGTGGGAGGTGAATCATTCTGCGAGTATAAGTAACCAGTATTTGAACAAATGCCAGGATGGAGTAAGTGCTGGAGCTACATCTCTATAATCAGACATACCGCAAACTTAGTCTTGAACCAGTTGTTGCTGCCAATAAAATGCCTCACGTCCTTTTTTGTTCCACAGACAACAATCACATTTCTTGGAGCATAGTGTCTGCATGGTTGTAACTTTTTGATCTGTTTACTGTTTATTAGTACTATTTTTCACCAGGAATATTGTTAAACTTTTAGAATAAATCTGTCTTTGGTTCATGTTTCCAGAATTGGTGGTTCCTGTACCCTAATAAGGCATAAAAAGCACTAAGGGTATAATGCTACTGTCATTGTAGAATACACTGTAATCTAAGCCTTGAAGTTGATGAATACAAAAAGCATTCATTGCCTGTCTCCACAGCTGGACGTTTGTTTCACTAATTGCTGGTTTTAAATACATTACTGCGGGATAATTGGGCCTCGTGTACTTTTTGGGCAATATTGGTCTCCAGTTCCACGTAATGATGTAGATGAAGCACTTGCCAAAATACAGTCAGGTATCAAGATCATCAGACAATGATATCTTAGTTTTACTTCATCACCTCGCAGAAATGCATAGCCAAAGCTGTGTAAGGGTGTCATATTATGACACTGGTTCTAGATGTGGAGTCCCCGCGTGAATGTCCTGTTACTCGGCTTTCTCCGCCTGGAGTTAGTGCGCCTGGTATCCAGGAGAGAACCCGCGTTCTCTCTGGGCTACCGGGTGCCACTGTTAGGCAGGAAAGCTGATCGCTACCTATACCATGTGACCTATTGGTGCGTGCCAGGTGAGGGTATATATGTCAGGCGCAGAATAGGAACCAGCACAATTCCGGAATTGCCCAGGTACAATTCCGGAACTGCGCAGGGCAATTCCGGAATTGCACCATAGTTAGATTGCACAGTTCCAGAATTTCTACCTGTTTTTATTGTAGCTACAGATATAGAATAGAAATATATATTTTAGTGATGTTTGAGGATGCTGTACTGCATCTCGGAGGTGTGAAAACAGTCAGGGAGAACACACATGCATCTCACACCTGTATGTAGCTGTGAATGTGGTGTGGCAAAAATGCCTCTGCTGTGATAAAACATTGGGACTTTGGCTGCCTGGGCCCCAAATGATACAAAATAATTGCCTTGCAGGTACATTTCTTTCCCTACTTTTCTGTTTGAGGGGTACACTGATTTATTTTATAATAGATTTTATATTGATGTAGGAGTTCCGATATTGCGCAAATTCCTATATTGCGCGTGACATATATAAACTCCCGTGTTACCTGGGCTCCCCAGTCAGTGCAGGCCCGGCAGACTCTACTTCACCTGTCCAGTTGTGCAGACTAAGCATTTGCATATCTTATATGTGGAAGCACCTTGGTGCAGACGATTCCTGATTCAGGAAGAGATACCAGTTTATCTTTTGAATGAGCAGATAAGTTACTCTTTCACTTGGAACCTGCCGTTTGCCTTATTCTTTAATCTAGAAACATACAAACCTCTACAGCTGCTTTTAAGCATCATAGAGTTTCAGGGTTGGCATGATGCATGAATGCTGTCAGTAGTCTGAGCACAGCTGCATGAATGCATCATAAGGACAAGGGGTGCATCATGCAGCCTTTAACCCTTTGATGCAGCCCCGGTGAGTAACTTGGCGGTGCTGCATTGGTGCATCATGCCGACCCTTCGGGAGTGTCTCTACATCGTAGGGTCGGTATGATGTTTCAATGCAGCACTGGCCAGTTACTCACCAGGGCTGCATTCATGCGTCATGATGACCGGGGGCATCATGCCGTCCTTGCTGGGGTAATTGGTTATAGACCAATGCAGCAAGAAAGGGTGACTTTTCAGAAAAGTTGTTGATAAAGTTTTTGAACATTTCTGAAGCATGAACAACAAATCCAGGAATATTACCTCAAAATCCTGCATTTCAATGTATACTATTTGAAAGATAATTGTCCTGCGTATCTCCTGATAAGAGATGTTTGCGAATATAGCCATTATAGACAATGTTGCATGCATTTTGCTGAAACTAATGTAAACACAACTTTATTTGAAAAAGTCACCTTTTCTTGGCATATTGGTGTATAGTAGTGACAGTAGTGAGGCTGGGTGGTGGGGTACAGCCTGGGGGGGGGGGGTGGTACAGCCACCAGATGTGTGTTCAGCTGCTGGGGTACAGGTAAACCTACTCACACACCAGGGGGCGTTACACAACTTAGAACGTAGAAATATGCAAATTAACGGTAATTCAGCGCGTATATCGTAAAAAATAACTCCCTGTACTGGGGTTTTTCATTACCGATTGTCGTCATCATTAGCGAAACTGTCAACCGGCAGTGTAATGCTAATGTTTGAAAACATGTGCTGAAGCATAAAACTTGTGTTAATGCATGGAAACTTGCGCTGACCTTGCCCAGGTGGACGTTTTTTAAACTAAATTTTCGCCAATATTTTTCACTAGCAAGAGAGCATTGATGCTGAATTTGTTATTTAACTCTTTTTACGCTAATACCATAACGTCATTTTTAGGGGGAAAATCAATAGTATACAAAAGATGTTCTGTAACAATATCTATTGTTATTGACAAAATTAGCTTTCTGTAACAACCCCCTGGCATGACCAGGGGGTTACTCACTATACCGCTATGTGTATGCAGACAGCCCTATACAAACAGATGGCTGTGTCTTATCATTTCGAGCCAATGTGAACGTCTTTGACCGGATGCCATCTTTGACCTCCTGACAAAAGAAAAGGTTTATTTAGGGCAGCTGAAGATATAGATGGAGAAATAACCACCGCCTTTTTCTTTATTTTATCCCTAACATATCATAGAAGAATTATTTTTCCTTATTTTTTCATAGTGGCCTGTCAAAGATGGCACCCGGTCAAAGATGGCACAAGGTCAAAGACATTCACATTGGCCCGATCTGGTGAGACACAGCCAGATACTTGAGGCTTTTAGTGCATCAATGCACCATGAAGCAGCTCCATCTGCTGCTGAAACAACTAGTGACTAAATTATGACTTAGAAAATAATATGATGTTAAGCTAAAGCAGTCATCAAGGATGTAATTTAACACAACCAGTGTAAGATTATACTAATTGAAGATCTTAGTAGATACGTCTGTGCATGCCATGCCTGGGAATGATGTCACTGACATCACATGCTGTACAACCACCGCACTGCATGACAGTAAGTACTGGTAAGGGGCAAATACAGTTGGGAGTTAGGTGTGTACTTTGGGTTTATTCGCATATATACATGCAGTGTAGATGCTTCTGCAATACGAACCAGAGTGATCTGTACCTGCAGTGTGGGTTCTATATATGCACAAGTGGTAGTACAAAGCCATGCAGAGACAGATGGTGGTAATAGCTAACAAGTCTGTACACATTTAATGGTCGATTATAGTTGGCAATTATAAACGACGACAATGTGTGTTATGCTCGATATGTATATGGTAATTAATGGCAGTGAAGTCTTCATAATATCACATATAGAGAGCTGAATGGTTGCAGCCGAGATAAATTGCTGCTGTTTCCCTTTCGACTCTGATTTAATAATTGTGTCAATTGTTGCCCAAACTGTGTCCTCTGAAAAGAAAAGACCTCTGAGTCATTTTCCTGTTTGTTGTTGGACTTTGCAGCATAAGTCACACCCTGGTTGATTCATTACCATTTATATCAACACAATTTTGCATCAACAGTGAGAGGGCTGGGGTTGATTTTGAAGTGCAAAATGAAGGAATAAGAACTGGTGCTCATGTCATTAACGCTTTAAGGATGGCATTATGCCTTAATGCAGCTTAGCCTTGGTCATCATGATGCAGGAATGCAGCCCTGGTGAGTAACTCACCAGAGCTGCATTCAAGCATCATTCCGACCCTATGTGACAATCTCGAAGGGTCGGCATGATGCACTAATGCAGGACTGGTGAGTTACTCGTTGGGGCTACATAGGTGCATTATGAGGACAAATGTCATCCCTTAAAGTCCTTAAATGGTCAAAGTCCACCTTCCCTGTTTTTGTCTTAAAGTAGGAGAGTCTTGTTGTGGGGTCAGGTTCACGGCGGGGGTTTTACAGAGGCCCTAGTGCCTGCTGACTCACACACAGGTCAGGCCAAAAAAAAAAAAAGAGGTTTGTTTCAGGTCACCCAACCGACCCTATCAAAAGAGGGCCGACCCTACGTTTTTTTATGCAATTTTGAAGAAATTTCCTTATTTTTAGCCTTTTTGGGTCAATTTTCGGGTCTTTCGGAGAGGCCGGGTAGTACTTTCATGTTTAAAAAAAAAAGTAAAAAAATCAAAAAAAATCCGACCTACCGACCCTGCATTTTCATGCCATGTTACCTGAAACAAATCTTTTCTTTTTGGCCTCACTATGGTGTCATTGTGCCACCAGCAGACAGGCAACCAAAGATCCTTCATTAACCCTTTAAAGACATGTCACTAAAAGATGATATTTGTCGTCATGATGCACAGACGCAGCCCTGACATGTAACTCACCGGCGCAACATTGGTGCATCATGCAGGCCCTTTGGGAGTGTCTCAACCTTGGCGGGTTGGCATGATGCATGAATGCAGCCCTCACCAGGGCTGCATTCATGCATCCTGCTGACCAAGGCCTTGATGCATTAGGGTATCATGCCGTCCTCAAAGGGTCAAAGCTTGGACTCACCCAAAATGGCTTGAGGGTCTGGCAATGCTGGACCCTCCTCCCAGAGTCTAGCAATGCTGGATTTCAGAGGATGAAAGAGAGGGTCCTTAAATCCCAGCATTGCTAGACTCCGTGAAGCGTCCAGCATGGCCATACCACAAGCAATTGTTTGTGATACGAGCAAGGATTATATAGGGTAGGATGTCCGACTCGGTAGATTCCCATGTTATAGCCCCCCCCCTCTACCCCCCCATGAAAGTGGGCGACTTTGTGTGCTCACTATTGAAAACTATGGAGAATAGGGAGTTTATGTGGTTCTTTTGAGTCTTTATTAGAGTGATATCAAATGAAAAGAAGGGTTTTTACTAGACCAAAAAAATCCTGCTGAATCCAAATTTTGTGGTCTTGATTCCCAGAAACTGACCAAATCCCCTCAAAAATGAAGTTGGATGATGCTAAGTATTAAGAAAATGTACAAAATAATGTTGAAAATGTTTGGGACATTACCTATATATAAACCTGTCAATCAAAATCAGTACCTCAATCTACCTATTCAAAATTGGCCTATCCCTCAATCTGACAGGCATTCTTCCTATGTATCACTCTACCTATCCTGCACACTGCCTATCCCTCAGCCTACCTATCCCTCAAGTTACCTATCCCTTGAATTAGAACCTTCTCTTGGATTAGCTCATCCCTCCAAAAGCTTAAAGGCTAAAGCCTATCCCTCTCCTTGCTACTCCTGCCCACTTTCTGTGCCTACCTATCACTGAGTCTACCTATCCCAAATATGCCTATCACCTAGCCTACCTATCCCTCATTTTGACTATCCCTCACTCTGCCTATTTGTCATGTTTTATCAGCTTTATTCATATTTTAACTATGCCCATCTGCTAAACATAACATTCCTCACCATGTCCACTATGATTTGTACCTATCCTCGATTTTCCTATCACCCAGCCTACCTATCCCTCAATGTGACTATCCCTCACTCTGCCTATCCCTTATGTCTCATCTACATTCAACTTATCTAATCCCACATGGAGCTCAACATAACATGTCAACTATTTCTATGTATAAGTTAATTTTCCTATCATCTAGTCAACCTATCCTTCATTGAGCCTATCCTGGCATATCCCTCATGCTTAACCTACACATCCCTCAGACTCCCTAGCCCCCATGGCATTTACACATCCCCACCTTGCAAGATACCCTCCATATCTATCTCTCACACTGCTTATTACCCACACGACCTATCCCTCTCAGACTTCATTTTGCTGAATACCTATCCCTCATGTTATAACTAGCCCTTATTCTGCCTATCCCTCATACTCCCTATAACCTTTTACCTATCTAAGGTCTCCCAGCCTTCCTTTTTCCCAATGTACCTACACTATTCCTTAGTAAACATACACCTAAGGGACCTATCCAACAGTGTACATACACATGTACCTTCATCTACCTCCCTAGTAGCAAACACACTGTGGCCCCGGACGGGGCCAGACTGTGTTTGCAAGTCTGGCCCGGAGTGGGCTAACCGACGGGCTCCCGTCGGTTTAGGGCACTGGGCTTTGGTCTGGCCCCGTGCGGGCTTCCCATGTTGGGCGCAGATCGGGTTTTTGACGGGAAGCCCACTTTGGGCTCAGATCAGTTTTTGGACGGGCTTCCCACTTTGGGCTCCGATTGGTTTTTGGACGGGCTGAAAGTGTGTTCAGATTGGTTTTTGGATGGGTTGAAAGCGGGCTTAGATCGGTTTTTGGACGGGTTGAAAGCGGGCTTAGATCGGATAATTATGGGTTTTTAGAATCTATTCAATCATTCTCCAATGATTTCTTGTATTTGTTGAACCATCTGGATATCCTAGGTCCTGCTAATAAACCCAAGGCATAATCATACTATTCCCACCCAATAATGGAAGTATCAAGCAGGCCTATTTTCATCAGGTTTGAGCCACATGCAGCATAGACAAGTGTCTATGCTGCACATTGGCCTTCAAAGCCATAGTTCATACCTACATGGGGCACATGAGTCTTGTATTAAGATTGTAATGCCACAGAAATAGTGTTTACACTGGATAGCTGCCTAGAGAACCTCCTTTTCATCGTTCAAATATATATTCTATCTTATTTCCAAACTGGGAGAACATCTATTTATTGTTTCCTATTCTACATCACTTTAAAATTTTATTGTATTATTATATAATGTCAATTTCATCTGGCTTTGTTGGAAAACTCTAGATATTGTATAGTAGTGACATCTGGTGTCAATCATCAGAACTATTAGACCAGTTGCCCTATCCAAACCCATCCTCAGCCCTCATCGGCCCGGAGTGGGCTAACCGACGGGCGCCCGTTGGTTTAGGGCACTGGGTTTTGGTGTGGCCTCAAGTGGGCTGCCCGAATTGGGCTCAGAACGGGTTTTGGACGGGTTTCCTGTCATCTGGCCAATATGAACCCAAAGCGGGTAGCCCGCTTTGAAACTGATCTGAGCTCAAAATAGGCAGCCCGATCGGGGCCACACTTCAGCCCAGCCATCTGCCTAACTTGAAATCCAGCTCAGTTTTGCCCGACTTCAAACAGCCAATCCGAGCTAAAACCAAATTGGCCCCGTGCGGGCTCGCTACTAGGGCTATCACTCATGCTTCATATAATTGAGTCTACCTATATCCTCAGAGTGCCTATCCTTCATCCCCTTCATGTTTTTATGTGAAGCCCTTAATGTATCCATCTATACTACATGTTGCATATCCCTGCCCCCGACATTTCCCCTGTCCTCCTATCACCCATGGCCAATATCTTCTGATGGGTAAATAGAGAAATGGGTTAAATGAAGAATATACAGAATGTGTGATATGCAGCATGGGGGATAGGAAGATAGAGAGAGCTAGAGTGAGCAAGTAGGATAGATAAAGAGACAGCTAGGCATCTTCAGGGCAGGCAATGTCAGGCATAGATGTGGACAAGCACGAACATTTAAGAGGCTAAGGGCTGTGCACAGAGACATGAGAGATATGCAGGCTGAAGGATAGGCACAGAGGGGGACAGGCATAATTTATAAGAGGCAGACTGAGGAATAAAAAGAGAGAACAGAACACAAGGTGAGGGATATGTATACAACAGGTTAGACACACTGAGGGATATACCGCAACAGCATGAAGGATAGGCATCATGAGGGATAGGTAGGCTGAATGATATGAAACTTGAATGATAGCTAGATGGAGGTATATGTGCAAGTAAACTGTAGGATAGATACCTTAGGGGTATGTTGACTAAGGAATGGTCACCATTGGTAACAGTAAAAAGTTATAGGGAGCATGAGGGAGAGGCAAAATGAGGGACAGTCATAGAGGGCATGAGGGATAGGTATTCAGGAAGATCAAGTGTGAAAAGAATAGGTAGTATGTGTCTAATAAGTAGTTTGAGAGATAGGTATGGAGAGCATCTTTCAAGGTGGGGATATGTAAAAGCCATGGGGCTAGGGAGTCTGAGGGATGTGTAGTTTAGACATAAGGGATATGCCAGCATAGGCTTAATGAAGGAGAGGTATACTGGGTGATAGGAAAATTAACTTATCCATAAAAATTGTAGGCCTGTTATCTTTAGTAGATAGGATCAAATAAACAGAAAAATAATACAAGTTAAACATGAGGGATAGGCAGAGTGAGAGATCGTCACGATGAGGGATAGGTAGGCTGGGTGATAGGAAAATTGAGGATAGGTACAAATCATAGTGGACATGGTGAGGAATGTTATGTTTAGCAGATGGGCATAGTTAAAAATATAATATGGATAAGGCTGATAAAACATGACAAATAGGCAGAGGGATAGTCACAAGAGGGATAGGTAGGTTGGGTGATAGGCATATTTGGGATAGGTAGACTCAGTGATAGGTAGGCACAGAAAGTGGGCAGGAGTAGCAAGGAGAGGGATAGGCTTTAGCCTTTAAGCTTTTGGAGGGATGAGCTAATCCAAGAGAAGGTTCTAATTCAAAGGATAGGTAACTTGAGGGATAGGTAGGCTGAGGGATAGTCAGTGTGCAGGATAGGTAGAGTGATACATAGGAAGAATGCCTGTCAGATTGAGGGATAGGCAAATTTTGAATAGGTAGATTGAGGTACTGATTTTGATTGACAGGTTTATATATAGGTAATGTCCCAAACATTTTCAACATTATTTTGTACATTTTCTTAATACTTAGCATTATCAAACTTCATTTTTGAGTGGATTTGGTCAGTTTTTGGGAATCAAGACCACAAAATTTGGATTCAGCAGGATTTTTTTGTCTAGATAACCCCTTCTTTTTATTTGGTATCACTCTAATAAAGACTCAAAAGAACCACATAAAACCCACTCTTCTCCATAGTTTTCAATAGTGAGCACACAAGGTCGCCCACTTTCATGGGGGGGTAGATGGGGCTAGAGGGGGGAGGCTTGTCACATTATGCCCATAGGCGAGGTGCTAAGTGAGACCTCCCACCCTATATGCTTCTTGATACGAGGCTCTAAATGAGCGTCCAGCATTGCGCGACCCTCACTAAAGTGGTTGACTTTCGCTTGAAATGTGAGTCGTTTGGCGACAAAGCTAGCGTCAGGCTGCCTCTCATCTGCATGTCTTGGTGTAGCTGGTTTCTAGACAACACCAGCTTATTCAGACCATGGGCTGCTCAGCTGGAACTTAACCAGGCAGCTTGATGCTAAGGGGACTACCTTTACCATGTCTGAATGCAGACTTCATTTTATAACACTTCAGCAGGTTAGGTTAGTCCAGGGCTACTCACGAGAAAACTATTCTTTAGGTTTTAAACCAACGTGTCTGTGTCACCTACATGAAAATATTGAGCTACAGGTTAGTCAAAATTGAAATTATTGATACTCATTTAAATCAATACCGTATTCAACGTAATAAGCGCACACCCCCTAATAAGCGCACACCCCCCGTTTTTGGCCGATTCTTATACTAGAAATAACCAAAAATATCTCAATTTTTTACTCCAATTAAACTCTTAACTACTAAAAGGTGTCCATAATGTTTTTTTAAGCGCACTGTGCGCTTATTACGTCGAATACGGTAACACTTTAATAACACACAAATCTGAGATAAGTTCGATAAGTCCCAGTAACAGGCTGAATATTGGGGAGAGTTAATTCCACATGTTCAAGTCATGATAAGCACTTCGATTTATGCAGCTGGCTTATCTTCAGACAACAAGCGACTTTAATCACTTGAAATGAACGGATGTTTGGGGAAGAAAAGTCATGAATATTGGCTTTAACAGGTCCATAAATCTCTGCAGGCAACATTAAGAAATCCTTCACAGGACTAAGAGAGGGTGGAGGCGATAAACAGACGCCTTCTACTAAAGTCTGTACCAGAATGTTTGCACAGACATAGTTTGGGAATAGATCGGCATTCCTGAAAGTAATGCATCAAACTACTTCATACCTACCTTATTTGAGATCTAGTTTCATCAATTTTTAATTACAACAAAGTCTTTAGATTGGCAGCCTTTTCCTCATCTCACTGTTATGGGCTTTAACGGGTAAAGGTCAGTCCTGGAAATTAATTTCCCGCGGTCTGTGCCAACTTGGGATTTACCATCAACACTAATTGACAAAAGAGGCTGCCTATGGTAAAGCATGGCTGCACTAAGGGTCTGTTACAATGGGGGAACTTGCTGCATATGGTACACCAACTTACAGATGCATTATGAAGCTATTTAGAACCTGTTTCCTTAAAAGAGCACAGGATACAGCTTTTATATCGAGTTGTGACTGACAGTGAAGTCATTCTCCTTAAGCAATTAAGACAGTTCCCAGTGGGCAAAATATTCAGTTCAACGTTGAATCAACGTTGTATCAACATTGAATCAACCTTGACAACCATTTCCCAATGTTGATTCAATGTTCTGTACCTACTGGGTTGACCTAGAAGCTCCTCAAAATGAATTGATAAAACTGACAAATGACCATCATAGCTGCTAGATATAAAGTTGGTCACTGAGAACATGATGCAGAATATCTGTAGTATCAATTCCTTAAAGGACAGCAAGGTGCTTTATTGTGCTACATTCTTTGTTGTCATGGGGTGACCATGTGTGCATGGTTTGCAACAAGGGACGAACTTGCCAAGTCACTAGAAGCCACCCATTTTTCCTGTGATCTTAAAAACCCATTTTCCCTGTAATCTTAATGATTCCCCACTCTTCTCTAGATGGTGCCACTGTAAGGCTGCAAGTCTGAATTTCCTTTCCCTTAGTTCTAACCACCCCATCCTGTAGTGGTAAATAGATTCGGTTATAGTTCTATTACAGTTTTAAAAAATAAAAAGGAAACAATGATGTTGTAAATGACATATAAGAAGTCTCAAGGGGCTAATATGCGATTTTGAGCCACTTGTGGGTCCGAGGGGCCCATGGCGGGGCGTACAATGTGTCATATGCCAATCGCGCGGCGTTTTACGTTATTACACAATACTGGTCCACAGACCTGGCCCCTCACCTCTGGTGGTCACTTTCACACATTGTGTCATTCTACCCTACTTCTACCCCTCACCTGTGTAACTGTACACCTTTACCTAACATCTGGCTAATTAGACTCCCTCTAAAGCACTGACAAGTGTCTGGTATTGCGGTATTGCATGAATTAACAGTCATTAATTCAATAATTGCTCCCAGAGCTGCACGCATGCACCATAACTACCACACAGTACAAGATGGTGTGTTACAGCATAATGGTAGAATTCTAACCACCAGGCGGTTTTCGGGGGGACCAATCTGAGACAGAGATAGATTTACAAAAGTAGTCTCCGTTTTGCTCAGAGGCAAATATGAGTAAATATAAGATACACAACATTTGGGGGTTTGGGGGCTCTGCCCCCGATTTGTCCAATAAACTTTTTAAACTAACCAGCACTGTGCTTGAAGATTTCAAATAGTACTAAAGTGGTACACAAACAGAGACTATGGCCATTACCGGCGCGACCTCGGATCTTGTCACAGAGTGACGTATACCACCTGATGGTTAGAATCGTAGCGCAACCGTATTACAGCTGGATGCTGCCCTTTAAGGACTATCTCAAATATTACATATTAGCCCCTTGAGACTTCTTATATGTCATTTACAACGTATAATCAATGCTCAACCCAAATATGGAAGTGATTGACTAAGCCATATTGATACTGCAGCCATCAATGGAATGGGTATCTCTACATTGAAAATGACAGAGTTCTGTCCTAATGACATTCATGTATTTAGAGTGGTGTATGGACTCCTCACCAGACTTAGTCATAGGTCGAGGACATATCCATACTGTAACATATTAAGAGTGGGTTATCATTATAATTTCTATGATAACCTGAAATGAATAGCCAACATATTACCCAAATGGAACATTCCAAACTATAGTCATGGACCATTGACTATCTCATCAATACCCCGCGCTGACCCTTATCTGGGAAGCTCAGTCAGTTAGTTTCCCCTCTCTAAATCTGAGGGTTGAGGGTTCTAGCCTCTCCTGGGGAAACTTACTAAAATGTTTTCAAAAATTTGCCCTGAACAAACACACCAAGAGGAGTATGTGAATTTCTGAAGATTCTGAGAACGTCCACCAGGTGGGGCTAGTGAGTTTCTAATGGTTCTGAACACCTCCACCAGTCTGTCCAAGTTATGGCTGGCATATTGCGGATGTAATTAGTAGTGTTCATTATACTGTTAGCCATGACAGTCTGGATGCAGCTACATTGTCAACTAGGGCTTTGTGAGGAAAATAGTTTAGAATTAGGTTCTGTCATCTGATAATCAGAAACTATTATGGTGTAATAACTGCTTGGTGCTAACATAATGAGGTTTAATGCTGCCCAGACACCACTACTGGTGTAGTGCAGTGTGCACACTACCCCTATCTGGGTTATCGGTGCAGCAGGAAGAAAAACAAATACAAACACAAAGGCCAACTTTGTGTGAAATATGACAGAGACGGCATCAATGGACATTGGCATTTGTCTATATATCGCATGTTATTACCACTGCAGTGGAGGTTCCAGCCAATGATATATTTCACACAGCATCTTGTACATGTCCTGTTCCAGTCTTGTGCCTTATTCTGATGATATTGACATTTTGTTGCTCTAAGCCCTGCAACATGCCACAGCAACATCAGGGTCCCAGCCCTGACAATGACCTTGACTTGACCTTCTCATCACCTCTACATGTTTAAGTCTTGCTCTAACTGCATCAATGTAAGTGCTGTATGTGATTCCAGAAAAATGTGTTCAGACCCTGTTTGTGAAAACCTTATTTTGAAATGCAAATAAACAATTCCCTTTGCAGCATCTCGGCGTGCGGCTCAGGCCTTACTCTCCACACACAGTGTGTCTGTGACCTTTACAGTGTGTCTGTGACCTTTACAGTGTGTCTGTGACCTTTACAGTGTGTCTGTGACCTTTACAGTGTGTATGTGACCTTAACAGTGTGTCTATGACCTTTACAGTGTGTCTGTGACCTTTACAGTGTGTATGTGACCTTTACAGTGTGTCTGTGACCTTAACAGTATGTCTGTGACCTTTACAGTGTGTCTGTGACCTTTACAGTGTGTCTGTGACCTTTACAGTGTGTCTGTGACCTTCACAGTGTGTCTGTGACCTTTACAGTGTGTCTGTGACCTTAACAGTGTGTGTCTGTGACCTTTACAGTGTGTCTTTGACCTTTACAGCGTGTCTGTGACCTTTACAGCGTGTCTGTGACCTTTACAGCGTGTCTGTGACCTTTACAGCGTGTCTGTGACCTTTACAGTGTGTATGTGACCTTTACAGTGTGTCTGTGACCTTTACACGTCCTGCACTCAGACTGACTGGGGCTGAGGGGTACTTTACAGCATACATCTCTGTCACTATATAGTCAACCCTTTAAGGATGGCATCATGCCTTAATGCATAATGTCCTTGGTCCTCATGAATGCATGAATGCAGCCCTGGCGAGTTACTAGCCAGGGCTGCATTCAAGCATCATGACGACCCTACAGGGCTGAGACACTCCCAAAGGGTCGGCATGATCCACCAATGTAGCACCGGTGAGCTACTCACTGAGGCTGCATTGGTGCATCATGACAAATGTAATCTTTTAGCGACAACCGTCCATAAGGGGTTAAATGCTGTGGGATGTGCCTCTGATGTGGGCCCTGAGGTATGTGGACCACATCTATACGCCATGTCTCTCAGGAGCTCTGTTCACCGCCCATGATTTCTATGAAATTACATAAAATAAAGTTCTCTCAATATTCCACAAAACACACTCTTCCTGGCTGATTGATCCTGTGGGATGTTTAATCCTGCTGTTGCCTGTTAATTCTTGTTAAGGACTAATTTACCAAACAGTTTGAATTCTCCCAGAAGGACTACTTTACCAACAGTTAATTTACAGTTTGAATTGAGAACTTCTCATGAACCTCTTGAAAGATGTTTTTCATGGCTTCAGCCTTTTCTTAATGCCAGTGAGTAATTCGCCCCAACTCCGTTGGTGTATGCTCCTGGTGCTTCAGGAGTGTATCAACCCTGTACGGTTAGCATGATGCATGAATGAAGCACTGGCAATATTATTGCATCACGAGACAATTAAAGCACTAGGCTGCCATCAAAGAGTTAAGGACACAACATCCCCCAAAATCTACTGAAACCTTAAACAAATAGAGAGATTTATTCATTCTTCCAAAGCACACCATTCTTAACTCCTAAAATCAAACGGTTCCTCACTGATTGCACCTGTGGGGTGTTTGATCATGCTTTGTCTAATTATGCCCACAGGACTAACACGTGTTCACCAAGTAGTCACCTCTATTAGAACAGGGTTAGCCTCAGGCTTTCAGGATGCCATGATGTATCAAGGAGTCTTGGTTTCAAGCTTACAGTGAGTAACTTAGAGAGTAACTCAGTGAGTATCTCAGAGGGTAACTCACCGGTGTTTCATTGACGAACCATAATGACCATTCCATAGTGTAAAAACCAATAAAGGATGGATACATTACACTAGTCAGTTTCTCACTGGGCCTACATTCAAGCCTCTGATGTCAAACATAGGAAAATACTATATATTCCTAATATTTCTGTGCAGTAATACATATTCAGCATTAGGGAGTGGTCATTTTTTATCAACAGGCGGGGGGGGGGTGGGAGATTGGGGGGATCAAAAAGATTTGGACCCCTTGAAGGGCGCGAAAATCCACTGACCTCCCCCTCCTATTGTAAAAAAATGGCCACTCTTTTCTTTTACATTTCAATTTGGTAAATTGGATAAGAAGAGTTTATATTTGCCATCATCTCATGAGTACTATATACATACATGACATCAGAATATAGGGCTCAATATTTTACATGTGTAGGCACAGAACATTGAATCAACATTGATAAATGGTTGTCAATGTTGATTCAATGTTGGATCAACGTGGATTCAATGTTGGACATAATTTTGTGCCCACTGGGTGAGAGACATAAAACAATAAAATAATTGAAATTTCAAGAAGGACATCCATTGGTTGGAAATGCCTGACCATCTGATCATCAAAAGCTGTAATGATGTCATTATTGTTCAGTGCTGATGCAAAGCTATAATAATTTTACCAGCACACTGGAATTCCATAGGTTGAAAGGGTTAGTCAGTACAGACTATCCTAGATTCATCATAATGTGTGTTAGTCACAATGCCAAAGTTATATTCAAAAATGACTGAGGGGTCAGTCAGTAGTGGCTAACCTAGGTTCATCATTGGTGTTTACCTTAATTGTTGTCTTTGTATACCACTAGTTGGTGCCACCTGTAAGATACTACGATGACCACTCAGTAGCTCCCCTTAGAAATTAAAAGACTAAGGTGGGTTGGTCAGTACTGACCAACCTGACAATAATTACTCACCTAGGTTGGTCGTATAGGGAGCCAAAAATTGACTAACTAGGTAAGGTACTAGTGACTGAGAGATTGGTCGTATAGGGAGCCTAGGAATATCACTGCGCTGACATGGTGAGGTTTTACACTGCACACCAAGCTGCACAGGGTGTCGTTGGCTGCCTGCTGTACTCACACACAGACTTCAGCATTAACCTAGTGGGAGGTGAAACGGCAGGTCGTGGAATAAATTCTTGAAAAAAACAGCAAGAGTAAAATTCTATTATAATTGATAAATTGAGTGGTGCTGTGTATGAGCAATATAAGGCAGTATTTGAGCCTTTCCCAGAGAGTATCCCAGGTTTCCCTCCCCAATGACACACCATGCTCAATGCCTGTGCCGGGTCTCCACAGTCGGAGGTTTGTGTCACTGATTGCTGGTTTTAAATACATTACTGCGGGACAATTGGACCTCATTCACTTTTTGGGACAATGTGGGTCTTCAGTTTCACAAAATGACATTGATTGACAAAGTAAATAAGATGAGGGTAAAATGAGTGAAGTGATTTTTTATCATGAAGAGTCGATAGTCATTATCATATACATAGCTGTACACTGTTAATGTTCTTGAATTTGAATATGATATACATAAAAGTACGCTTATTTATAAATGACAATGGTGTCTAGTTGCATCTTTACGATTAGGATGTTTACATTTAGTTATTGAATAACAACTCATATTCGACACTAGCCGCACAGGTCAGAATCAAGGGCTTTGTGTATTTCCCAACAGAACAACTACTTCAGGGACACTCTGCCTTGACTTTGTTCTTGAATAGAGAAGCAAATCTGGGTTAATCTCCATCAAAGCTGCATGGTCCTCTAATGTAGCATGGCCTTGGTCAGCATAATGCATGAATGCAGTGTCGACAAACAACTAGTGTTGCATCATCGGACCCAGTCTACAGGTCCTGGCGGATTGGTATGATGCAGGAATGCCCCATGTGGCCCTTGGAGTTGAGCCCCGTGCAGACTGCTGTACACAGCATGGTGGGAGGACATGCACTGGACGGGCTCATCCCAAGTCTAGATAACACTGTCTCATTCTAATGAACATTAAAGGGGCATTCTCACCACTCGCACTTACCACATAGCAGACTAGAACAGTACTAGAATTGTGAGTGGGAAATGCTCGGTGAGAATGCGTCTTTAATATCACTCAATTTGATTCGTTTCAGTAAAATGAATTACACTTAAATGTAACCTTTGTGTTATGATGAAACAACAGGCTCAACAAGAGATGGCTTATCTTCAGACAAGGCACTTTAATCACTGAGAATAAACGGATGCTTGGGAAGAAAAAGCCATGAATATTGGCTTTAAATGTTCCATTAGCTGTGTTGGGAATGTGAGCGGACTTTCCTATTAACAATGGGAAAGTTGTATGTTATACATACATTTGACAAAGTCTGACACTGATATTTATTTTATACACAGTGATCAGATCTGTGAATACTCGCCATATTTACTTTTGACATTTTACAGTGTAATTGAAGGTTTTGAGAATATAGCTGCATTATCTCATTATATTGTTAGCGATGCCAATCTTCCACATTGTCAACCAGGGCTCTGTAAAGAAAATCGTTTGGAATTTGGTTCTGTCATCTGATGATCAGAAACTATAACACTGTTACCACTGCTTGGTGCTAACATGATGAGGTTTGACAGGGATGGTTCCAGAAAATGAGACTGCTCCAGTCTCATGGCCTATGCTGATAATATTGACTTTTCCGTTGCTAAAAGCCCTGCAACATGCCACAGCAACATCAGTTGACTTGACCTTCTCATGACCTCTACATTTTAGCCTTGCTCTAACTGCATTGATGTACATGCAGTATGTTATTCCACTGAAGTCACTTCGGGCCCTGTTTCTGAAAACAGGATTTTACCTTGCATCCTGTCGTTCGTTTGCCCTGGGCCTTACTCCCTACACACACAGTCTGTCTGTGACCTTTACACCTCCTCTACTGAGACTTACTGATGCCGATGAGTCTCAGAGTGCTTTACAGCTGCTGTCTTTTTCATTCTCACTATAGACACCTACGTCTTTCTGTGATGTGGGTCCTGAGGTGTGTAGGCCCCTGACGTCATGTCTCTGAGTGTGTTGGCCCCACACGTCATGTCTCTGAGGTGTGTAGGCCCCTGGCGTCATGTCTCTCAGCACCCTGAGATGTGTAGACCACAGATGCCATGTCTCTGAGGTGTGTAGGCCAATCACGTCAGGTTTCTCAGCACCTGTTCACCATGCATAATTTCTAAAAATACAGGAATAAAGTTTGTTAAATTTTCCAAAACACACCTTTTCTCACTGATTGGTCATATTGGATGCTCAATCTTGCTTTCGCTTGTCAATTATCCCAGCAGGACTAATTGACTAAATAATCTAACGCTTCTCAAAAATCTCTTGAGGTCTTTCCCATGCTGAAGTACAACCTTGGCTTCAGACTGTTCCTACATTGTCAGTGATAGACTCGCTGCCCATACATTAGTGTATCCTTCTGATTCTTTAACAGTGTAACATCCGTGACCGACTGATACATGAACCAAACACAGGGATTTATTCTCTATTCAAAAACAAACCATTCCTCACTGATGCTTTGTCTTATCATCCAAGACAGACTAACAAGTGTGCACCATGTAGTTTGACTATAAGAACAGGGATAGCCCTACAATTCAATTAAGACATGGTGTTCAAAGAGTCAAGAAGTCAAGGTCTCAAGGCTCAAGCAAGTAACTTGCAGGCACTGCATTGATAAACAATTCTGACCAATCCAGACTTGAAAATCCCTTACAAGTCTGCAGAATGAATGGATGCATTTCACTAGTGAGTTACTCAGTGGACCTACATTCATGCCTCTGATATCAACTATAGAAAAATGCTATTTCCTCTGATATTTCTGAACATCAATACATATTGAGCTTTAGTTGACTTCTATTCCCCCTCAAATTTCAATCTGGTTAAAGGGGTGCTCAGGTCAGCTACACAATCTCCATTTGTCTCATGAGCAGCATTTGTATCACATCTCAACAAAGGGTCAAATATTCTACATATAGTACCATTTGAAACATGGAATAATTATCCATAAATGTTGTCACATAAAATATTTCATACAAAGGATGCCTACAATCTTCTGTTCCCCCTCAAATTTCAATTTGGTAAAAGGGGAGGAACAAGATAGCTACAGCATCCCTGTTTGTCACCTTCTCATGATTAGTATTTTTATCACGTCTCAACATATGGCTAAATATTTTACATGCATTACTAATTGAAACCATGAAATAATTATCTTTCAATTTTGTCATTTCATTCGAAAGATGCCTACAATCAGTGGTCACATTGAAGCTTGCAGCCCATAGTTGAAAGACTAAAAATGTTTTGGACATTGAAACACAGGTCTGGAGTGTCTCCTTACTATGTGAAAGGGGCATTCTCACCTCCCCCCATGGCACAACTGTGGCCCACTGGGAGACAAATACTACGTGAATTAAAATATGGAGAAATTAAAGCTTCCAAAATGACGTCCATTGGTTTAAAATGCCTGACCATCTGATCATCAAACGCTGTAATGATGTCATTATTGCTCGGTGTAGACACAATGAGGTTTTTTACTCGACCCAAATCTGTTGAAATGTGCTCAGTGCTGACATAATAAGGTTTCACAGTTCACACAAGGCTGCACGGATTCTGTCCATGGCCATGTGCTGTGCTCAGACACTGCCTTCAGTATAAACCAACCCCCCTCCCCCAATATAAAGCCCAGGGTGTCATTCCTCACTCCATACTGACTGTTGGAGGAGGGGCAGTATGTTGAGGGCAAAATGCTGCCTCTAGGTTTATGTTGATATGTGGACATGATACATCCACACAGCACTGTTTTTAAGACTCACTTGCTTGTACTGCATTGCCTATGCCAATAATTTGAATTGGTGTGATGCATAAATGAAGCCGAAATGAATAACTCAGAGTGTGCATGCATAGTGGAAGGTGAACCGTTATCCTTGTATAAGCAATGGGTGTTTTAATAAATGCTGGAATAAGCACTGGGTTTGAATGATATTGAAAATGTATTAATCCACTATATATAAAGTTTTGAATAAACCCTCTGTGTGAAATGCTATTAAAATTGTTTCACTGCAAACTAGGGACTTGTGTGAGCAATGTGAACGGAGTATTGGAGCCTTCCCTCACCATAGTTAATGTGTGACACATCATGCCCATTGCCTGTGCCGGGTCTCCACAGTCAGAGGTTTGTGTCACTGATTGCTGGTTTTAGATACATTACTGCGGGACAATTGGACCTCATTCACTTTTTGGGACAATGTGGGTCTTCAGTTTCACAAAATTACATTAATCTATGAAGTAAATAAGATGAGGGCAAAATTAGTAAAGTAATTTTTCATCATGAGGAGTGGATAGTCATTATCATATACATAGCTGTACACACTGTTAAATTTCATGAATTTGGATATGATATACAACAGCTCATATTCTATAACTGCCACACAGGTCAGAATCAGGAGCTTTGTGTATTTCCCAAGAGAATAACTACTTCAGGGACACTCTGCCTTGACTTTGTTCTTGAATAGAGAAGTAAATCTGGGTTAATCTCCATGAAAGCTGCTTAGTGCTTTAATGTAGTATCCCCTTGGTCAGCATGATGCATGAATGCAGTTTTGACAAATAACTCACCAGTGTTGCATTCAGGCATCGGACCAAGCCTACGGGTCCTGAAGGGTTGGTATGATGCAGGAATGCCCCATGTGGCCCTTGGAGTTGATCGCCGTGCAGACGGCTGTACACAGTACGGTGGGAGGATGTGCACTGGAGGGGCTCATCCCAAGTCTAGATAACACTGTCTCATTCTAATGAACATTAAAGGGGCATTCTCACCACTCACACTTACCACATAGCAGACTAGAACAGTACTAGAATTGTGAGTGGGAAATGCTCAGTGAGAATGCCACTTTAATATCACTCAATTTGATTCAGTACAGTAAAATGAGTTACACTCAAATGTAACTTTTGTGTTATTGATGCAATAATGGTTGATTCTGAAAGCACGCATGAGGTATATCTTGCAATAATAAACGAGGCGAAGCCGAGTTCATTATTGGAAAGATATACCTCACAAGTGCTTTCAGAATCAGCCATTAATGCGTTTATACCACTATTTCTTCAAATATATGAATATCATATCATATAAGGCCTACCTTTTTCAATTGTCCATTTTGTCTCGTGGATCGACTGGCACACTCACCGCCGAGCGCCATGATTTTGTTGATCATCTGGTAAATGCGTCTTGAATAACATCCAAATATGGGGAAATTAGACAATGTCAAGCTTATTCCTTCAATCCAGAACATGTATAGATATCCTTCTTGATGTTCCCGTGCAGTTATAGCCTTTTAATTGCATAAAATCCTCATATTTCGACATTTTGTGAAGGCCGCCAGCCCGGTTAGACCTGTACACAGCGGGACGGGATGTAAAACCAACACGCCGAGTCGAGTAACCGATGCGCCCGATTGACCTACTTTCCCCGTGGCTTCGATCAGCTGATCATCATTTGTAGTCCATTGGTCACTCTAATTGGCGGTGTTGGTTGCGTCAGTCGGTCACGTGATCTATGTCCCCTCCTTTTTAACTATCCCTGGCGTGTTGGTATCGATCGGGAAATGTTGAAATATGAGGATTTTACGAAATTAAAAGGCTATTTCTGCACGGGCTCATCAACAAGGAGATCTAAACTTGCATTGGACTGAAGGAATAAGCTTGACAAGGTCTAATTTTGCCACATTTGGATGTTATTTAAAATGGATTCATCGGAAGATCAACGAAATCATGGCGACAAGGTAAGGCCGTATTGGCTTCCTACCCGCGTCATATGTGCCGTCTCCATGGCGCATGAGGTTAGGCGCTGGCGTTTGGCTTCGGCGGCTGGGGTTCTCATCCCGTTTGAGTCTCACTAAATTCGTGGCCAAAATGGCAATGCCTATCTTTCATTACCTTGTTAAAATATATAGAGATTATAAATGAAAGCTCTCCCTTGTTTTCCTTCATAATACGAGACATATAAAGTCACAGAATAAAAAATAGGTAAAGTTCCCCCCACCCTCCTTACCTTCCCCCATACACCCCCCCCCCCCCCCCCCCATTATCAATGTTTTCTTCTTTTGAGACGTACTAGACTCTACTAACCCCCTAAATGAATTCTGAGCGTGCGTATATCCTGAGATAACCGCATGGCAAATATCCACTCTCGGCACGGGAAACGCCAGAATCGTGGTATAAGATGAAACAACAGGCTCAACAAGAGTAGCTAATGCCACAAGTTTTAATTATGATGAACACTTTGATTTATGTAGATGGCTTATCTCCAGACAAGGCACTTAAATCACTGAGAACGAACGGATGTTTAGGATGAAAAAGCAATGAATATTGGCTTTAAATGTTCCATTAGCTGCGATGGGAATGTGAGCGGACTTTACTTTCAACAAAGGGAAAGTTGTATGTTATACATACATTTGACATAGTCTGACACTGATATTTATGTTATACACAGTGATCAGATCTGTGAATACTTGCCATATTTACTTTTGACATTTTACAGTGTAATTGAAGGTTTTGAGAATATAGTTTTAACAGCCCCATTATCTCATTATATTGTTAGGGATGTCAGTCTTCCACATTGTCAACCAGGGCTTTGCAAAGAAAATAGTTTGGAATTTGGTTCTGTCATCTGATCATCAGAAATTATGATACTGTTATCACTGCTTGGTGCTAACATGATGAGGTTTGTCAGGGATGGTTCCAGAAAATGAGACTGTTCCAGTCTCATGCCCTATTCTGATGATATTGACATTTTTGTTGCTAAAAGCCCTGCAACATGCCACAGCACCATCAGTTGACTTGACCTTCTCATGACCTCTACATTTTAGCCTTGCTCTAACTGCATTAATGTACATGCAGTATGTTATTCCACTGAAGTCACTTCAGGCCCTGTTTCTGAAAACAGGATTTTAAAATTTGAACACACAATTTACTTTGCATCCTGTCACCCTTAAGCCCAAGGGCCTTACTCTCCACACACAGTCAGTCTGGGCCCTTAACACCGTCTCTACTGAGACTTACTGATGCTGATGGGTCTCAGTGTGCTTTACAGTTCCCGTCTCTTTCATTCTCACTATAGACACCTATGTGCTACTGTAATGTGGGTCCTGAGGTGTGTTGGCCACAGCCGTCATGTCTCTGAGGTGTGTAGACCACAGACGTCATGTCTCTGAGGTGTGTAGACCACAGACGACATGTCTCTGAGGTGTGTAGGCCCCAGACGACATGTCTCTGAGGTGTGTAGGCCCCAGACGTCATGTCTCTGAGGTGTGTAGACCACAGACGTCATGTCTCTGAGGTGTGTAGGCCCCAGACGACATGTCTCTGAGGTGTGTAGGCCCCAGACGACATGTCTCTGAGGTGTGTAGGCCCCAGACGTCATGTCTCTGAGGTGTGTAGACCACAGACGTCATGTCTCTGAGGTGTGTAGGCCCCAGACGTCATGTCTCTGAGGTGTGTAGACCACAGACGACATGTCTCTGAGGTGTGTAGACCACAGACGACATGTCTCTGAGGTGTGTAGACCACAGACGACATGTCTCTGAGGTGTGTAGGCCCCAGACGTCATGTCTCTGAGGTGTGTAGACCACAGACGTCATGTCTCTGAGGTGTGTAGGCCCCAGACGTCATGTCTCTGAGGTGTGTAGGCCACAACCGTCATGTCTATCAGCACCTGTTCACCATGCATATTTTCTGAAAACACAGGAATAAAGTTTGTTCAATATTCCAAAACATGCCGTTTCTCACTGATTGGTCATGTGGGATGCTCAATCCTGCCTCGCTTGTCAATTATCCCAGCAGGACTAATTCACAAAAAAATTTAAAGCTTCTCTAAAACCTTGTTAGAGATCTTTCCCATGCTGAAGTAAAACCTTGGCTTCAGTCTCTCCCTACATTGTCAGTGAACCACTCGCTGCCCATACATTAGTGTATCCTTCTGATTCTTCAGCAGTGTAACCTCCGTGATGTACTGATACATGAACCAAACGCCGAGATTTATTCACTATTCAAAAACCAACCATTCCTCACTTATTGCACCCCCTGGATGCTTTGTCTAATCATCCAAGACAGACTAACAAGTGTGCACTATGTAGTTTGACTATAAGAACAGGGATAGCCCTACAATTCAATTAAGACATGGTGTTCAAGGAGTCAAGAAGTCAAGGTCTCAAGGCTCAAGCAAATTACTTGCAGGTGCTGCATTGATAAACAATTCTGACCAATCCAGACTGGAAAACCCCTTACAAGTCTGCAGAATTGATGAATGCACTTGACTAGTGAGTTACTCAGCATTCATGCCTCTGATATCAAATATGGAAAAATGCTATTTCCTCTGATATTTCTGAACATTAACACATGTTGAGCTTTAGTTGCCTTCTGTTCTCTCTCAAATTTTAATTTGGTAAAAGGGGAGGTAAACGTTAGCTACAGAATTTCTATTTGTTACCTTCTCATAATCAGTATTTGTATCACATCTCAATGTATGGCTGAATATTCTACATGCATTACTATTTGAAACCATGAAATGATTATCTTTTAATTTTGTCATTTTATACAAAAGATGCCTACAATCAGTGGTCACATTGAAGCTTGCAGCCCATAGTTGAAAGACTAAAAATGTTTTGGACATTGGGACAATATGAAGGCCTGGAGTGTCTCATTACAATGTTAAAAGGGACATTCGTACCTCCCCCCTCAGCACAACTGTGGCCCACTGGGAAACAAATACAACATGAATTTTAAGATGAAATTTCAAAAACGACATCCATTGGTTTCAGATGCCTGACCATCTGATCATCAAAAGTTGTAATAATGTCATTATTGCTTGGTGCAGACAGAATGAAGTTTTTAACTTGCCACAAATCTGTTAAAATGTGCTCAGTGCTGATGTAATAAGGTTTTACAGTTCACACAAGGCTGCACGGGTTCTGTTCATGTCCATGTGCTGTGCTCAGACACTGCCTTCAGTATAAACTAACCCCCCTCCCCAATATTATAAAATTGGATATAACCCCGAAAAATGATTCTGACAGAAAATTATCTGTGATTCTTACTGCAAACTATCGACAAATCTGACAGCAATCTATCAGCGCTTTTGATGGCATACATCATTGCTTGGTGACATGGCAATGTCGCTTATATGCACAGACTGTGATGTTGCTTCCCGATGTAGCTAGGTCATGTAGCTCAGCCACCTTGATGATGTCAATTCATTGTATGTCCAATGTAAAAAAAAACAGGCAAACCTCATCAAAGTTCATCTTCTTCCCCCCATAGTTCAATAGCTTTTAGGCCTAAAACGATGCATAATAGTCTTCCACTTCATGTACCATTCCTCGCTCCATACTGACTGTTGGTGGTGGGGTAGTATGATATTGGTCATGCTGGAATATACACTGGGTTTTAATTATATTGGATATTTACTAATACACTATATATTAAGTTGTGAATAAGCCCTCAGAGTGAAATGCTATTAGAATTGTTACACTGCAAACTAGGGACTCAGTGGAGCTTTGAGTGATCAATGTGAACAAAGTATCCCCGGTTCCCTTCTCCAGTAGTTAATGTGTGACACACCATGCTCACTGCCTGTGCCGGGTCTCCACAGCTGGAGGTTCGTTTCTCTGATTGCTGGATTTAAATACATTACTGCTCAACAATTGGACCTCATTCACTTTTTAGGCGAATATTGGTCTCCATTTTCACAAAATGACATTGATTGTCAAAATAAAAAGAAGAGGGTAAAATGAGTGAAGTTATTTCTATCATGTAATGTGGATAGTCATTATTATGCATAGCTGTGCTCAATTCAAACAGTAATTCCCTTGGATTTGGATAAAATATACCTAGGAATACGCTTATAAATGAAAGCTCTCCCTTGTTTTCCTTCATAATACATATTGCAGTCAGCAGGCCCTGTGCTGCCCCTGGTTTTACACAGAGGACATGGACATGTTTACATTCAAATAGGCCAAAATAAATAAAGAGGTTTCTTTCAGGTCACCCGACCGACCCTATCAAAACAGGACCGACCCTACATCTTTTTTTATGCAATTTTGAAGAAATTTCAGTATTTTTACCATTTTCTGGTCAATTTTAGGGTCTTCGGACTGGCCGGCTAGTACTTTAATGTTAAAAAAAGAAAATTTAAAAAGAGAAAATCCGACCACCCTACTTTACATTTTCTGCCCATGTTGCCTGAAACAAACTTTTTTTTTTGGCGTTATCAAATAACAACCAATATCCTTTACCTGGCTCACACGTTTTTTGTCAGCCCCTTTAAAGGCTGCATAGTCCTTCAATGCAATACAGCCTTGGCCAGCACGATGCAGAATGCATGAGTGCAGCCTCAACAAGTAACTCACATTATTACACGACCTAACGTTATAAGTACAATCCTGTATAAGAACAAAGAAGGAAAATCGTACCACCCGGGTGTGTGGTACGTTTTCCCGTACCACCCCTACGTGTGGTACGCTTTTTAGGGCTCTAGACCAATCAGAAGCCAGCATGTTGGTCACGTGATCTGGCTATGGCGGCGATGTAAACAAAGCAAACGACGATGTGAACGTTACAAATTAACGATATAAACAACTAAATTTGCAGTGTAAACAACAATTAAAAGGTAGGAGGGCTGGAAAATTGTCTTCTGGTCATGTAATAAAGCTTGTATTGTATGCTAGGTTCACGCATGCCCCAGACGTGAACCTATCATACAATACTGGCTATGTGCCACATCCAGGCCATGTGCCAAACCTACCAGTCCTGAAGGTGCAGCATTGGGCCAAAAAAAAAAGGTTTGTTTCAGGTAACCCGACCGACCCTATCAAAAGAGGGCCCACCCTACGTTTTTCAATGCAATTTTAGAGAAATTTCCTTATTTTTAGCCTTTTTGGGTCAATTGTCGGGTCTTCTGAGAGGCTGGGTAGTCCTTTTATGTTTAAAAAATCTAGTAAAAAAAACAAATCCGACCTACCGACCCTACATTTTCATGCCATGTTACCTGAAACAAACCCTTTTTTTTTTTTGGCCTTGGCAGTTGTCTGCACGTCCACCATAGGGGTATATCCCAAACGGCCTAAGATTATAGCCACGTCTAATTCTAACCAACATTGATATTACTAAGTTAAATTCATTACAGTTGAATGAATTACATTCAAATGTAATCTTTGTGTAACAGATGAAACATCAGGCCACATGTCAGAAGCTAATGCCACTGTCATGATGAACACTTGGATTTATGTAGATGGCTTATCTCAGAGGACACGGGACTTTAATCACATGAAATGAACAGATGTTTGCGGAAGAAAAGCAATGAATATTGGCTTTAAATGGTCCATCAATCTCAGCAGGCAACGTTTAGTGGAGAAATCCTTCATGTATAAGACTATTAAAAGATTGAGGAGATAAACAGCCATCTACTAAAGTGTGTACAATGGATGATAAAATGGGGAAGCATACTTTTGAAATGGATATAACTTGGAAATCTATGTTCCAACAACTTTATAACTGTGTTATTTGTAGTTGTTTTAGCAGTATGATCAAGTTGACAATAGGGATTACATGGAAATGATAAATTCCTGCGCAATACCAAGCATTGAAAAATAAGACCAAATTGTTAAAATTATTGTGTAAATCCTTTAGTTGCTTAAAGCCCTGCAACGTAGCACAACAGAATCAGGGGCACTTATTAATGACCTTGACATTTTAAAGCCTTGCTCTAACTGCATTACTATAAGTGCTGTATATGAAGTCAGTGCTTCCCTGTTTCTGAAAACAGGATTTTAAAATATACAATTCTAACTTGTACAGCCCAAGGCCTTACTCCCCCCACACACAGTCAGTCTGTGACCTTTACACCGTCTCTACTGAGACTTACTGATGCTGATGGGTCTCAGAGTGCTTTACAGCTCCCTTCTCCTTTATGGTCACTATAGAATTAAAGTCTCTGATGTGGGCTGTGGGCTGTGTGGACCACATACACATCCTCCTGGTCTGTGTACTGCCAATGACTTCTCTGAAAATACATGAAATAACATTTTCTCAACATTCCAAAACACGCCCTTTCTCACTGATTGGTCATGTGGGATGCTCAATCCTGCCTCGCTTGTCAATTATCCCAGCAGGACCAATTCACAAAATAATTTAACGCTTCTCTTAAACCTAGTTAGAGATCTTTCCCATGCTGAAGTACAACCTTGGCTTCAGTCTCTCCTTACATTGTCAGTGAAGGACTCGCTGCCCATGTATTAATGTATCCTTCTGGACCTCCTTACATTGTCAGTAACAACTTGCTGCCCATGCATTAGTGTATCCTTCTGGGTCTCCTTACATTGTCAGTAACAACTTGCTGCCCATGCATTAGTGTATCCTTCTGGACCTCCTTACATTGTCAGTAACAACTGGCTGCCCATGCATTAGTGTATCCTTCTGGTCTCCTTACATTGTCAGTAACAACTGGCTGCCCATGCATTAGTGTATCCTTCTGGACCTCCTTACATTGTCAGTAACAACTGGCTGCCCATGTATTATTGTATCCTTCTGGACCTCCTTACATTGTCAGTAACAACTGGCTGCCCATGCATTAGTGTATCCTTCTGGACCTCCTTACATTGTCAGTAACAACTGGCTGCCCATGCATTAGTGTATCCTTCTGGACCTCCTTATATTGTCAGTAACAACTGGCTGCCCATACATTAGTGTATCCTTCTGGACCTCCTTACATTGTCAGTAACAACTTGCTGCCCATGCATTAGTGTATCCTTCTGGGTCTCCTCACATTGTCAGTAACAACTCACTGCCCATGCATTAGTGTATCCTTCTTGCTCTTCATCCATGATGTACTGAAACATGAACCATTGTCCAAACACAGAGATTTATTAACCATTCAAAAACCAACCATTCTTCACTGATTGGACCCACGGGATGTCTGACCCTTCATTCTCTAATTATCCCAGCAGGACTAACAAGTGTTTACCAAGCAGTTTGACTATAAGAACAGGAATGGACTTACTCTTTAAGTAAGACAAGGTGCTTCAAGGAGTCAAGGTCTCAAGGCTCTAGTGAGTAACTCACAGGTGTTGCATTCATTCTAAGGCCAAAATAAATAAAAGGTGTGTTTCAGGTTACATGGACTGAAAATCTTCTTCTTTTTTTTGCCTATGGTCTAAAAAGTACCCAAGAACAGGAATGGACTTACCCTTTAAGCAAGACATGGTGCTTCAAGGAGTCAGGGTCTCAAGGCTCAAGTGATTAACTCACAGGTGTTGCATTGATAAACAATGCTGGCCAATCCAGAATGGAAAATCCCTGCAAGTCTGCACTATGGATGGATGCATTACACTACTAGTCAGTTACTTTACTTGACAAAAATCTGTAATAATGTTCCCGGTGCTCGGTGCTGACATGGTGAGGTTCAGACTTCACACAAAGCTGCGTGGGGTGTGTACCTGGCCGTACTCACACACTGACTTCAGTATAGGGCTGTGTCTCATGACATAGCAGTCGCATAGTCTTTGACCGAGTGACCTCTTTGACTGGCAAGATTAAAACAGTTGAAAAGGGGCCTATTTAGAAAGAAATGGGGGGGGGAAGGTAATATATGGCTCACTCTCACCAAATCAGTGCAACTAAAAAAGTGACGTACATGATCGGCGGACGTACATGATCGGCGGACGTACATGATCGGCAGAGTCCAAAATCCGTCTTTTACCCCCTGCACTACGATTTTTAACTCTCCCAACCATACCTACAGGCTGTAATGTATCTTTGGGGAGTTTATTAGAAAAAAAAACCTCCCAAAATATGTATAGGGGCCGGAGGGGGGGGGGCTCAATGTGTAACCGATCATGTACGTCACATGACGTACATGATCGGCTTGGAATGTCATGTAAAATTTCCTATTTACCCACTGCTTGACCTGTCTATGATTACACATATTTAGACCTACATCATATGTACACCTCACTATGATTGATTTATGTTTTAAATATGGTCAGAAAAGGTAATTAAAGCAGTCAATAAATAATGGCCGATCATGTACGTCACATGACGTACATGATCGGTATTGAAATGTCATGTAAAATACTCTTACTAGACTCATCTACACATTTAAACCATTTGAAATACCAAGACAGACATTATATGTACACCTTGGTAAGATTTATAAATGTTTTATTATGGTCAGAAAGAGTAGGGCAGTCAATAATCACCGATCATGTACGTCACCGATCATGTACGTCACATGACGTACATGATCGGCATTGAAATGTCATGTAAAATACTCTTACTAGAATCATCTACACATTTAAACCATTTGAAATACCAATACAGACATTATATGAACACCTTGGTAAGGTTTACTTATGTTATATGATGATCAGAACGACTGGGGCAGTCAATAATCACCGATCATGTACGTCACCGATCATGTACGTCACCGATCATGTACGTCACCGATCATGTACGTCCACCGATCATGTACGTCCACTGATCATGTACGTCACTTTTTTAGTTGCACTGATTTGGTGAGAGTGAGTCATATATCATAACACTATATATTCCAAATTTCCCGGCATTTCTCTGTACATAGCCCCCCATTTCAGTTGTTTTAATCTGCCAGTCAAAGACGTCACCCAGTCAAAGATGTCACCCGGTCAAAGATGTCACCCAGTCAAAGACGTCACCTGGTCAAAGACTATCCAATTGTTGCAAAGTCATGAGACCGAGCCATAAACCAACCCCCCTTCCCCAACATAAAGACCAGGGTACGCGTCCTCGCTCCATACTGACTGTTGGTGGAGGGGCACTATGTTGAGGGCAAAATGATGCCTCTAGGTTCGTATGTTAACATGACACACCCAAACTGGATGTTGCTACTGCATTGCCCATGCTCCGGGTTGAATGATATTGAAATTGACAATCATACCATGAATGCTATTGACATTGTCAAATATACTATTAACCAAGCTTTGAAAAACACCAAGGGTATAATTATGCTATTGGCATTGTAAACTAAGACTTGAAATAGATAAATACAGTACAAACTACGTGTCTGTACAATTAGAGCTGTAAGTAAACAATGTGAAAACAGCATCAGAGGTTTTCCTCACCAGTAGTTACTGTGAAAGTACTTTATTTCACCGGGTATATATTTTCTCGATCACAGCAACGTGTAAAACACCATGCTCATTGCCTGTGCCGGGTCTCCACTGCCAGAGGTTTGTTTCACTGATTGCTGGTGTTAAATACATTAAAGCGGGACAATTGGACCTCATTCACTTTTTAAGGGAATATTGGTCTCCAATCACACAAAATGATACGGATCTACAAAGGAAATAAGATGAGGGCAAAATACTGTTATTGTATGATCCGTCATTTTCAGATTGAGTTATCTTATAGTGTAATGACGAGAGTTAGTTGTTCATCACTCTTCATTTGTTATATTTTGGAAATAAGATACATAAGACTAAGCAATATGACACTTATAGCCTACACTATATAAAAGAAACTTTTTATTTTCTAATGCTTTTTTTTAATGCTGCCTTTTATTTTATTATCTCTTATCTTTTATCTTTAGTATAATAACTCTATTCCAATATCTGCCTCACATTGATTATTGTCAGAATGTTGTGCATGTTCTAACATACAGAATAAAAGAGACACCTTGTCCTAACCTTGCTGTTGCACAGATAAGTAGATCTAGGGTAATCCACCTAAGGGCCGCCAAACTCTCTAATGCAGTATGCCTTTGGTCTGCATTATGTATGAATGCAGCCTTGGCTTTGCAAATAACTCACCAGAGCTGCATGCATGATGCAGAGTTGATACACTCCTGAAGGATCGGCATGATGCATGAATGGAGCAAGGCCAGTAACTCACCAGTGCTGCACGAATACAGCATGGTGTAAATTGGCAGCCTGCTTTAAAGCACTATGTGGTCCTTAGAGTTAAAGTTAGTATATCCGATGTTTGGGAACAAAAAATAGATTTTCCCAAAAAAGTGTCAGAATGTTCAGAAATAATATATTTGACTTCCTATCTGCTCCATTCCCCCTAATTTCCTTTGATTTTGCCCTAATTCGATTTTATTGCCCAATATATGGTCATTTTGGAATAAAAGCGTGCACTCTTTTATTCCCTCCATTGAAAATACAGTAGAAAAGCCCGTATTTGGGGGACATAGGATCTCTTTGTGACTTATGAACACCCATTGATGACATTTGATTAACCTCTATTCTCTAAATATTATACTTTTATAGTGTTTGGAAAACATTGAAGTAAGATTTAGAATTTGAAGAAAGGTATACCCACTTTAATCCCCATGTAGACTGCTGTCCAGAGGGCAGCAGTAGGACATACACTGTAGGGGTATAACGGACTCCACATCCACACAGCTTACAGATAGGCCCTATACCTGTATGATGCTGTACTCCTAAAGCTGTACTGCAGGGGAATAAGTTGTGTAATATAGGAAATAAATCAACAACAAAGGAAACTTTTGACACCCCCCTGACTGAAATCCTACAAGGATGGCATGATACCTCAACCCAGTGATCACATAGCATTCAATCAACATCAATAAATGGTTGTTAATGTTGATTCAATGTTGAACTGTATTTTGTGCCCACTGGAAAGGTTTTGTATGAGTTCAGAATCATAATGCAAGAATGCAGGCTTGGTCAGGACTGTATCATGAAGACTGCTTGGAGTGAGGAAAAGCCCTGAGAACATGAGAGTAAGGGAGGTGCCAGCCTTTGGTGTATGGTAGCACAGGTGTAGCCCCACCAGCTGTGTGGTCAGCTGCTGGGGTACATGTACCCCCACTCACACACCACTAGTTACACCTACACTACCAGCAGGCAGCACTACTCTGCTTAAACAATAATTACTGAATAAATGAATTCTCAGAAATTGACAGGATTATTAAATAATAATTTACCATGATTTTCAGCTAGAACAGTTATTAACCCAATGATATAATTCCCACAGAGTACAATAATTTTAGCTAACTCAACAGTATGGCTCTATAGGGCACCAATATAATATTGTTTGATTAGTATAGTTTTTTCAGTATTTAACTATTAGTTTAATATTGTGAGTCTGTGCAGGGGCTGTGAGGACTGGTGTTACCTGCGTCACAGGCTGTGTAATCAGGCTTACTGCACCGCCCGACCACACCCTGTAACCAAGGGGTGTTTTAGCTACACATGGAGAAATGGCCGCTGCCGAGCTAAATTGCCTCTGTTCGCCTTTTAGACGTCAATTTAACAATTGTGTCAATTGTTGTCAGAACTGGGTCTTCTGAAAAGAAAGAGACCATGTGGAGATGTTGTGATTGTTGTGGTAATTCGCTGCACAAAGTGCAGCCAGGGTAATTCAGAGGCTAGCAGTCAAGTTTAACCCCTAAAAGAGGATATTGAGGGGGGTCGTGAAATCCCCCCCCCCTCACACAGAGAAAAGGGTCCAAAGTGAGTCCAGATTGCCTCCTGAATGACTCCCCCCTTTAGGGTAGCCCAGGCCAACTAAGGCAGCTCAGGGGACTCCCTGGCTGATCTAAGAGAGTCACCCAGGGGGAGTCTCATAGCTGCCTGCCTCATCCAAAGAAAACACATGAGGATGGGGGCTCCCCTAGAGAGGGGAGTCATCTGGAGGCAACCTGGACTCCCTTTTGACACTGTTTCTTCTCTCTGTGTAGATACAGTTTGATGGCTTTCTTGGCTCTGTGTATATTCAGCAGGCTCCGCCCTGTTTGTGTGTACCTACAGCTCATTGGTCCAAGAATGGGCATATGATGCAGCAAATTGTAGTTCTGCCTTTATTATTTTGTGCGTAAACTCCTTAAAACCATGTATTATGTATTGTGTGCATATAGTAGGGCAGCTGGTGTATTCCCAGCTAACAAAAAAAAACAGGTTATTTTACATCAAAATAATGTTTTAAACTTTAGATAACGTTATGTCATACTGAAGAGCCTTAGAAAAACGTTGACATATAGCGTTACATAACTTTATAAAATGGTGTATAACGTTATTTGTCTACTGGGATAGAGTCATTGTGTCAGCTCAGTGTTGGGCTAATGCAATAAAAGTTGTTTTCTAACACAATGTCAGGCAATGTTCTCAGAGGCTCTGAGGGACCGGTAGAATCCAGGCTGGCTGGTGTGCATGTACAGGTTAGAGGGACACAGCACCACCCCAAACAGAGATTTAGAGGCTCCAACCTGCATCGGCAGGTATAAGATGACTTCTACAGGGAATGCTAACACAGCTATACACATATTAGCTTATGTATCACAGCAACCAGCGTTATAACACATTTACTGCAACCACTGTTGCATAATATGTTTTGGCAATTAACTGAGACAATTAACAAAGTGGCAATTAACTGAGGCATATTGCCCAGAACCCTGAGACAACCCAATGGTGTAGTTGTCTCTGGGTATCTAGGTAAAGGCATAGAGGGCCAGTGTTGGTCTGACATCACTGCCTGGCAGTCTACATATAAACACTATTGTATAATGGTTTCCTGCACACCCCATACCAAAGCTCTGGTTGTCTAGCTTTATGAGTATTATAAATCTACGACCCCTACCATACTTACATGTTGTCATATCAGCCAGGGGTGTGGTTCATCTTTAATTATTTGCTGTTATGCAGGATTGTACTAGTAACATCAGGTTGTGTAACAAATGACTGTACATGGGCTTGGATGTGATTCCAGAATAATTATCTGATATAGAGAGGGAACAGTTCTCTTTTCTCCCTAAAGGTGGCACCACTGTGCCCCTGTGTCAGGGTCCTCCCTACCTACACTACTTATACTGGTTCTGCACTATAGACCGATGCACCAAGAAAAGGTGACTTTTTAGAAAAGTTGTTGATAAAGTTTTTGAACATTTCTGAAGCATGACCAACAAATCCATGAACTTAACCTCAAAATCCTGCATTTTGATACATACTATTTGAAAGATAATAATTGTCGTGTGAATACCCCAATATGAGATATTTGCTGATATAGCCATAACAAACAATGTTACGTGGTCTATAACACCTACCAGCAAGACTAGGGGGCCCTGCTCTGTACTTTGTATATATATATATATATTTATATATATATATATATATATATATATATATATATATATATATATATATATATACAATGTGTATCTACTAAAACTAACCAGCAAGCATAGGAGTTCCCGCTATGTACTATTACAGTGTATTATAATAATATAATATACTAGCACCTAGCAGCAAGACTAGGTGGCCCTGCTATGTGCTATATATAGCAGCTTTCTACTGGCACCCACCAGCAGGGCGAGGGGGCCATGCTGTCTCTCTAATCACTAGACCCTGAGGGCACTGTGTTTCAATGTGCCAAGCCCTTTCATCTGCACCAGTGAGTTACAACAACTAGACATGTTGCCTTGAAGCAGTCTGCCAGGATTCACTGTGTCGATTGTGTCACTGCATGAGTATTGGTATTTAAGCAAAGATTAAAGTGATACGTTATGCATATTTGATTCCTGTGAGTGCTACTTAAAAAAGCTTTGATAACCCTTCCACTACATTTACATGGCATTTTCTTAAAGTGAGTATATCCCATGGGTGGGACAAAAAGTAGATTTCTCTTATAATGAGTCAAAATATTCACCTATGACATACTTAACTTTTTATCTATTCCATTCACCCTCCTTCCATCAGATTTTGCTCAAATTTGATGTTCTTGCTCAATATGTGGTCATTTTGGAATAAAATCGTGCACGATTTTATTCTCCCAATTAAAAATACACAAGAAAAGTCCATACTTGGACCTCATTAGATACACCTTCTGAGCACTTACTGCCATGGACACCACTTCAAAGTGCCCCAACCCATAAATAATGCATTTTTACAGTATTTGGAACATATATGTGTGTAGGATTTAAAATTAAAGAGTGACTTTAAGCAATAATAAAAGTAAGCTTGAATGACAAGGTTCATGCAATGTGTTACTCAGGTGATGGCAGTGTGAACGTAGCACAACCCACCACAATGGCCGGTGTACATCTGACATCTGTTCATGTCGTATATAGCACCGATTGATCGCATGTTGCTATTTCCAGCAGCGCTGTACTATAAATAACTAACACGTAGATGTCCTTAGTGAACAGTTGAATCCTTCTCTTTGACACCTGGGGGATGTAAGGACGTGTGAAGATGTGGTACACGATCGGTCCGCCTTACAGCGAGCTATTTACCGCAGTGTATTCTGAATGAAAAGACGTTTCTCCAGGGTAGCATTCAGCCACCATTTTACAAAAGGTTGTTGTGACTGAAAACACTATGCCGCATAGTGTATCAGTGCATCATGCCTTTGGCCTCTTGATACATGTATGCAGCTTTGGTGAATACCTTGCCAGGGCTGCATTCAAGCATCATGCTGACCCTAAGTGAGAGTTAACCTGCTGAGCACAGCATGACACCAGAGGTACATTATGGTACATTCAGGGACCCTGTCATAGTCTCAGCTATTGTAGCACTGTTTGATTGATTTATATTCCATTGATTTACAAATTTTGATTTTTGTGGTAGAAAGCACAGGGGGATGTCAAATCATATCAATACATAATAGAGTCCTTTATTATTTTACTCTTTTACTGTAGCAACATATTAACAGTCAACACCCAGTTTGCTATACTGTAGGTTGAGTATACTATGTGCCCATTCCATGGTAATCAATGACAAGACCAGGACCATACCTTACAGATACTTGCCACCAGGGTACGCCACTAGTTACATGAGCAGACTTAGGAGTGTCAATAAGCCAGGGCTCCCAATGAACTACAACCATGGGAGGAACAGATTGCCTGATCGTTTCAGGTATCTAGGGTGGGATAGCCTTGTACTCTATCTCAAAAGGGCAGTGTACCGTAAAACCGTAAGCCTAACGCAAATATAAGCTACCCCCTAAGTTAGACAAATTAAGTAAGCCTATTAGAGCATCTGATTATTTTGAATTTAGTACTGTAGTGTACATCTAAAAACCTGCGTATAAGCCGCACCCCCACTGGGGGTTGATCCTATAAGTCGCACTGGCGACCTGACTCACATACTAGCCGTGGCCTATACGCCAGGTTTTACGGTAAGCGTGATGCCAATGTACATCTTAGAAGGGGAGTGTTGCACAGGGGGGGGGGGGGGGGCAGTGTACGTGTGACATCACTTCCAGGAAGTGAATACATAATGTGTCCTCAGTCTATAAGCCGCTGCCTTAGCTACCAGGACTCCACCCACTGTGCAACCTGCACCATATGTACCACCCACACCTGGGCTTGGACAAAATCTATGTCTCACTCCTGGGGTCTGAAATGCCTAATTTACCTGCGTCTACTAACAAACCTGCGTCTACTACCAAAAACCTTGAATATTGAGCCACACATCTAACTGTATAATTGTGTGCACACCTGTAGTTCCTATACAATCCGTGTACCTCATACAATATGATATATTCTGGTTCGGTTTAGTGCAAATAAACATGTCCAAAATAGAAAAAGAATTCTGCTCTATTCTGGTCCATGTTAAGGTACATTCTGAGAAATTTTAAGGTATATTTTGGTACATTTCAGGTACATTTTAAGGTACATTTTATGGTACATTTTATGGTACATTTTAAGGAATAAAATACGGTATAGAACAGCATTCCATCTTTAGTTCTTGCACCCCCGTCAGCTGTCGACAGTCACCGCGCTGCCTACAGCAGGTTCTAACAGAAGGTCAGAGGTCAGGGGCACCGGCCACTCTCCATGCAGATCCTACACACAGGGATCCATCTCTGTCACATGCAGCCACTCTCCATGCAGATCCTACACACAGGGATCCATCTCTGTCACATGCAGCCACTCTCCATGCAGATCCTACATACAGAGATCCATCTCTGTCACATGCAGCCACTCTCCATGAAGATCTCACATACAGAGATCCATCTCTGTCACATGCAGCCACTCTCCATGCAGATCTCACACACAGGGATCCATCTCTGTCACATGCAGCCACTCTCCATGCAGATCCTACACACAGGGATCCATCTCTGTCACATGCAGCCACTCTCCATGCAGATCCTACACACAGGGATCCATCTCTGTCACATGTAGCCACTCTCCATGCAGATCCTACACACAGCGATCCATCTCTGACACATATAGCCACTCTCCATGCAGATCCTACACACAGGGATCCATCTCTGTCACATGCAGCCACTCTCCATGCAGATCCTACACACAGGGATCCATCTCTGTCACATGCAGCCACTCTCCATGCAGATCCCACACACTATCTTTTTCACAAGGTATCTCTCAAAATCGATGCAGATCTCAGATTCTCCAAGTAGATGTTACATATTTGAGGGTCAATTCTGTCACACATCATAATTCTCCAAACATATAGAATAATCAATAATGATATGGAGAACGAGACCTGCTAGACGCGCCGCCGCTGAGCTCTGAGGGATATTCCCCCCAGGAATGGTTAAAACAACAGTGAGAGCCTTAACATACACCACACTACTGGAGTAAGGTTCTGTGACCACGTTGGACTGGAAATTTACAGCCTGGCTGAATTCAATAGAGTTCTACATGCCGACATAGGTTTCTCCAGAATCACCGGTGCCCACTGCTATACGTAAACATGGCGTCAACCACCCTTGACGAGGTGGAAGGCATAATCAAGGAGCTCGCCACTGAATCGGCCAAGACCCGCTCTGGTCCTAACATAGGAGGTAAGGTGTCGACTGCATTAGACTTTGTTCTTACTGGATTGAACTCTACTAAAGAACTACTGTCAGAGTCTATTGAAAATGCCCACGGGAGGATTGTGACAGTTGAAAATGAAAAGGCGGTACTGGAGGACAGGGTAAGACAGCTTGAGTCTAGGCTTGACAGGGCGGAAAGGCAAGTGAGGGTTAACACCCGTGACATTGCAGAATTAGGGATCTCTCTAGCTATACAGGACCAAGCGGCCAGACGCAGGAACTTAGTCATAGAAGGCTTACCCTTCACCCCCAGAGAGAATACTGATGATATCACCTTTGAATTATTGAAAAAGATTGACCCGACCATTGATAGATACGAACTCGATTACGCCTATAGGCAGGGTGCCCCAAACACCACCAAGAGAGCCATAGTAGCTGTCTTTACCAAGGCTTCCACCAGGGACAAGCTTATGACATTAAAAGGTGGTTTAAACAATGATCCTGAAGTCAAGCATATATATGTCTCTGAGGATACCAACGCAGTAATTAAAAAGCAGAAAGCTGACGTCTCATCTGTGGCTCAGCTAGCTTTCGAGATGAACTATGATGTAAAGGCAAAAGGTAGAGGTCTTATTTATAACAACCGTTATTATACCCACCAGAACCTGAGCCGACTCCCCGAGGAGATCAAATTAGCAAACTGTCGTACGGTAGTCACTGATACATACGTAGGGTATCACTCTGAGTTGGCTCCCCTCTCCAACTTCTACCCATGCCGAATTGAATCTGGTCAACATATATATTCGTCAGTTGAGCAGGGCCTTTGCCATAGAAAAGCCCTATATGCAGGAGACATGGTCAAGGCACAAGAGATTATGGACGCCTTTACTCCTCTTAAGGCAATGAACCTTGGTAAGGACATAGACTGCCCTACATGGAGGAATCATGACGAGAGTAACCTCCAACAACTGAATGTGATGAAATATGAACAAGATGCAGGCCTCCTTCAAATTTTGAGGGCAACCGAATCTCGAGTGCTTTTGGAGGTCACAGGTTCCAAATTTTGGGGCATAGGGGCCTCTATGAAAAGCAAAGCCCTTAAAAATGGTACGTGGAAAGGCCAAAACAGGGGTGGATATATACTGATGGAGGCCAGACGAATCCTGTGTGGGATACCTAACCCACATGCTAGGCCTAAACCACAAGAGACTGGAGGAGCAGCCATCCCACTCCTTCCACCCCCCCCCCCCTCCAGCAGTAACTCCTGCCGCAGCACAACCTGATGCCACACCTGCGGTACCTGCGGTACCTGCGGCACCAACCACCGCAGCACCGACCACACCACCTGCGGCAGCTACACCTCCAGCAACAGCTACGGCAGCTACATCAACCTCAACAAACACAGAGCCAACTACTACAGCACCACCAGCCCCCCCCCCCCAGTCATCACGAACGTAAATGATATGTCGACACCACCAAGGGGAAAAGCTTCTGAAGTGCAAACTCCGGGCGCCGCTGCTGCGATCGTCCACCTGCCCAAACCAACACACACACTCCAACGCACAGCTCTTCCCACCACATATAGGCAGACGCAGGATGTCAGATACGACTCAGCCCCCTGGGGTGCAGGGCGACGACCAGACAACAGGAGGAGGGGCAGATCTAATAGAGGCTCGAGAGGTGGGGCTTGGCATGATGCTACGAACAACATGTACAATAGCCATGATACCAGAAGGAGCCTTGAGGTGTATCATCAGCCTGTCATCCCCCCTCTTGGAAGCCCTGGATGTATCATAAGGCCTAGCAAGCTGAACTTTACTCCCACGCCCCAACAGGGACAAGGACAAGGACAAGCCAGTCAAGATCTACATGCCCTAATGAAGGGACATGTACCTACACAAGGCCGTTAAATACATATTAAACTATATATATGTCTGTGAGTACCAGTTATGTAACCAAAGTGCCGTTTGACATATGTGTTAACGACCTGTTGGATTGATTGCCCAGTCCACCCTTAGCGGCAATGTTATGTAAGATCTAGCTGTCTAGCTGACCTACTGACCCGCCATAGTCAGTGTGTGTTGCAGGCTCCTAAGGTCTCTACCGTATATTATACCAATCCAATAAGCTCTGTGGATTGTGCCTTCTCAATTTAATTATTTAATTATTTATAATTTGTGAAAATTAATCTTTCTCACATAATTACCTATAGCATTGTGCATATATATGTGTGACCCTTACTACCGGTAATATACACTTTTCATAATCATTTCTTCTTCTTTAGGCTCGTAGAATGCTCAAAATATCTGTATTACCCCGGAGCTCTAAGCTTCTCTCTGATACCATAGCTATGCTAGAATGTTACAGATGCGATCAGCTTTTCATATGTGTTATCATGTCATCTCATATCATCTACCGTACCACCGAGTCCTGGGCTCTACGCAATGGTTAGGTTAGACACAGTATCTGACCGTAAAGGTCTTCTCTTCTCATGTATTAATGCTAGGTCAGCTTACCCAAAACGGGTCAATATTAAGAAATTTATTACGCACACGGATATTACAGGTGTCGTAGAATCGTGGCTCACCCCTACTATATCTGATGCAATGATGCACCTCCCCGGTTATCAATTTTTTAGGCTTGATAGGTACCCCAACCGGAACAAAAAGGCTGGAAGTTTAATGATTTACTTAAGAGATACATACACTGCCACACTAGATGAGAATGCCTGTATAATTGATAGGGAATATGAAATTTTGTGTGTCGATGTTGAAATTGGTAAGATTAAATATAAAATTTTCGTGTGTTATAGGCCACCTGATGCGGATGTAAGCAAAAGGGCTATTTTTGATAAATTAACGGAACTCAAAACACCTGTTTCTAAAAATAGGAAAATAATAATGTTTGGAGATTTTAATGTGGACCTTTTTACTAGGAAAGATATTCAAGACTCTAATGTAGAGAGTTTCTGTACTGACAATGATATGTTTCAGCTTATTGATGAGATAACTCGCCCTATTTCTGGTACACTCATAGATCATATTTATATCAATGAGAGGATTCACAATGTATGTGAATTTGGTACCATAGATTTTCATATTGCTGATCATAAGCCTATTTATTTATTGATTAAGTGTGAGCGCACAAAAATTAGAAAAAAAGTTGTCGATGCTAGATCGTATAAGCATTATGACATGCAGCATTTTAAAAATTTATTATTAGCTGAAAAATGGGATGACATTTTCACTTGTAATAATCCAGATACTTTATGGGATAATATTATTTATACGATTAAAAGATGTTTGAATGTATTATGTCCCATACGTAGGCTGGTACTACCGGTCTATACACCGGAATGGCTTACACCACCAATTATTAACGCTATGCAGGTTAGAGACTCATTATATGTCAAAGCCCAGAGGTCGATGGATCCAGACGACTGGAATATAGCTAAAGAACAGGGTGGAGGCTATGATACATTACAGCAGGAAAGAGAAGCTAGACGAACTCTTTGTCCAAAGAAGAAGTAACCCTGCTCAGTTCTGGGCAGGTGTTAGGAAGCTTTTACCGACCAAAACAGGTTCTACTTTTATTAAGTTGAAAAATTCTCTGACTAATGAAATCATATCTTCAGAAGCCTGTTCTAAATTCATTAATGATTACTTTTCGACCATCGGTTCCAAGCTAGCTGAGGTGCTGCCACCTATTGACCCACATGTATATTACACTCCGCCTGCTACTGCGCCAGTCAACAAGGTTGATCTACTATGGGAACTTAGCTATCTAGATGTTATTAAAGTTATTAAAACAATTAATGTTACTAAGTCTTCTAGTATTAAACATGTAAAATCTTATGTTTTAAAGGATACTCTATTCATCATACCTGAAGCGTTAATGTGTCTGTTTAACTTATGCCTGCGTAAGAATTATTTTCCCCGGTCCTGGAAGGCCGCCACTGTTGTTCCCCTACCGAAAAAGGCAAACTCCATGAGTGTTAGTGATTTAAGACCCATTAGTCTCCTCCCTCTACCAGGAAAATTATTTGAGCGTGTTATATGTAAGAGGCTTCAGCATCACATGAGTACTTATAATCTTTTGACCCCAGCGCAACATGGCTACAGGCCTGGTCACTCCACCATTTCAGCCACTACCACACACATTAAATTCATTATTAATAACATTATTAATAACCTGCTTACATATAGCCTCTATTTGGACTACAAAAAGGCATTTGATACGATTTCCCACCCTATTCTTCTTAAAAAATTAGATGGTTTTGGACTTAACGAAGAAACATGCGCTTGGTTCAAAAGCTATTTAACTGATAGAGTACAACGCACAGTAGCTAATAATACACTCTCAGATGATGCTCCTATAGTATATGGTGTACCACAGGGTTCTGTGCTAGGCCCTATCCTTTTTTCCATATATATTAATTCTTTACCTTTAATTGATGACTTTCACATTGTACTTTACGCTGATGATGCAGTTTTATCTTTCACTAATCCAATACAAATGCAAGTGTGTCTTGATAAGCTATCAGTATGGTGTAGGGAGCATAGTCTTACAGTGAATGAAAACAAAACTCAATGGATGATTTATAATAATATTCATAATGATAATCCTATCTTTACTATGAATAATGTTACTCTATCTCGATGTTACACCTTCCCTTATTTGGGTATCACCTTGGACCCTGATTTATCTTTTATTAGTCACAGGAAACTAGCGATGTCCAACATAAGACATAGAATTAATGAGCTGGGTAAAATAAGAACACATGTTGATAGTGCTAGTGCCCTAAGCATATATAAGGCCATGGTGATACCATCTTTTGATTATGGGGATTTTGTTTGGGATAGGGGTAAAAAGGGTGAAAATTGGGAGCTTCAGTTGCTTCAAAACAAAGGCTTACGTACTGTTTATAAGGTGAAGCTCGAGGAAAACCCTATGTATAATACAGATGAGTTACACACTAAAAGTGGATGCCTTTACCTTAATCATAGACGTGACATTCATCTTTTATATTATGCGTTTTCATTGTCAAAGATGCCTGACATGCTTGATGTACGCGATATACCTACACGTAGACACCTAGGAAATAGGCTTAAGGCCATACGCAGCCTTAAACCAATAGTGACAAAAAGTGCCCTGTATAGGGCCATTGACAGGTGGAATGACCTGAAACCATCCTACACGCTTATTGACTCCCTGAGGGACTTTAAGCTAGCCATTAAGCGCGATTACCCGGACTGCTTCATGGCGTGAACTTGCCATCTAACTTACAATGTCTCATCTCTCATCTCATCTCATCATTCTAATATAATAACATACCAAAACTGTACGTATATGATATAATCTATTTATATATATTAATGCATTACATGATGTAAACATGCTACAAGGTTCTCCATAGCTTATAATGAAAGAGATTAAGACCGTCCAACACTTGATGTAATTTAGATAGGGGTACGGACGGCAGAAAGGCAATGCGCCTAAGTCTAGGTTTGGCTATATATATTATATAGTCATTAGACCCAATAAATACTTTAAAAAAAACAAAAACATTTGCATGTTTTACGGTAGATCTAGCATTATGTTGTTATGAAAAGAGAGATTTGAAGCAGTTCAGTCTTTCTGGAGTATGTTGCAGATGGGGGGTCCAATATGAAACACTTCCCTAGATGATAGTGTAACAGATCACGGAAAAGTCAAGCCCCACAGGGAATATTACCCCGGCTGCTCTGAGTAGGGAATGCTAACTATTACACCATGGGACCGGTGCTTCTCCGACGCTCCGCTACGGTACTTGAGCCACAGAAATAGGTAGTGCACTTTTCAGGCACGCTCGGGCCGCCACGAGCGATACCTGCTTGCTACAATACTATCTTGATGCTATGGCTATATGAGCTACAAAGACCCTTTAGCCGTGACCTGGCTCATCGCTCCCCCCGGGCTGGTGATATCCGTGAGGAGGAGGCGGCTGATGGAGGCTCACACTGACAGCGGCACCCGCAGATTGACTCTCACACCCCGTACACCGTAAAACCTCCGTTATAAGCCGAATGTGAGTTTGAGAGAAAATACATTGGCTTATAGTGAAAGTGTTTGAAATAAATTTTGCATACTAGCCAACTGGGACTTTGGGGGGGGGGGGTACATATTTGGCTATAGCAAGAAGGAAAAGCTCAAAGCAATTTGGCATATAACTGAGGTTCTATGATAGATAGTCCTGAAAAAAGACACTCATAATGTAAGTCAAATTTCTTTGCACTTCATTTTACGTTGAGGCCTACAGTTAGTCTTAGTACAAAAAAAGTAGCGAGAAACACCTGCTCAGCCTTTTTGAGTCTTTAACAGTTAACAGCTTAGAGATGTGCCATAGGTTGGGCTCAGTGCCTCAGGCCCCACTACATGCCTCCACTACCAGGGTGCCACAACAGGCTGAGCTGCGGCTGATTGAAGCTGATGGGAACCTACAGCTGGTCCCACTCTCCTGTCACATGGCCCGTCTACTTGTATCTTTGCCCCAACCTCTAGGCAGCTGTTGCCACTCTCCTGGTAGCCACTCCTTGTATCTCTGCTCCAACCTATGGGCAGCTGTTGCCACTCTCCTGGTAGCCACTACTTGTATCTCTCCTGTCACCCACCACCCCGCTCCTTGTATCTCTGCCCCAACCTACAAGAGGCTAGTCCCACTCTCCTGTCATACACCGCCCGACTCCTTGTATCTCTGCCCCAACCTACAGGCAACCGGCACCAATCTCCTGTCACACACTGCCCCACTCCTTGTCTCTGCTCCAACCTACAAGAAGCTAGTGCCACTCTCCTGTCACCCACCACCCCGCTCTTGGTATCTCTGCCCCAACCTACAGGCAGCTGTTGCCACTCTCCTGTCACATACCGCCCCGCTCCTAGTATATCTGCCCCAACCTACAGGCAGCTGGCACCACTCGCATGTAAGTGTAACACACCTCCCCACTCCTTGTATCTCTGCCCCAACCTACAGGCAGCTGTGGTGCCACTCTCCTGTTTGCCAACCTAAATGCAGTGGCACCACTCTCCTGTCCCCCATGTCATTGTACCTCTGTCCCATTGATGCCAAAACCGTGAAGGCAGGTCCTTCCTTCCTCCCTGAACCACTTCCTTCCTCCACTATGGGTTCGTGCAGAGATGTGGAGGTAACAATGTGTTGTATGGAGAGTGTACGTAGGGTGTGGCAGCAGGTAGGTGTCACACAGTAGTGTGTGTGTAGTGCTGCTATGTACCGGGTTGGTGGGGGGGGGGGGCTTGGGGGGGAGGGGGTACTGGGTGGTGGGGTGTAGGTGGGGTAACAGTAAAGGTGTGCATCATCCCTCAAGGTTCATGTTCATTTGTCAGCGTGGAACAACGACACAGCACTGGGAATAACCAGTGTGTTGATGCATCATATCAATATGTGCACATAATGTATGAAAGCACTATGGCTCTAACGATGGAAGCAGGTTGTATGCATCTCCCTCAAAATGATGAATCTCTCCTTTACATGATGAATTAAAGATGGGTTAGGAGAACATTTGGGTTCAACTTTTATTTTTCATTTTTTTCAATGTATTTGTGTTTATAATGGCCCTATAAATAGGTGTGTAGATTTTTAAACCATTATGATACAAATAATCCATAAAAGGTAGAGCAATCCATAGCCAGAATAGGTCAGGGTCCAGACTCTATTAGAGAAAGGGGTGTCCTCACTGGGTTCTCTCTATACTTTCTATACTCTCTCTGCATTTACAAGGATCAGAATGATTTAAAAAGCTACACACATATTCATATGGATATAATGAACAGAAATACAGTGAAAAACTGAAAGTAAAATTGACCACAAATTAGCTCCTAACCCGTCTTTAAAGCTCTATGGCTGTAATGATGGAGGTAGGTTGTATGCATCTCCCACATCATGAAAACTCCCCTTTACTCACAGTGCCCTTTGAAGCACTGCTTTAATCACCACAGCTTAAAGTGACATGGTCCGATTTTTTCCATATTTTAAATCATACTTAAATGTGTTCCAAGCGTTAGTACAATATCATATTTGGAGGATTTGGAGAACAATATAATGTCATGTACGGCTAATTTGAGCCCATTTAGAGGGTCCAATGTGGCCCAGGTACAGTATTTTTTAGAGTTTTTTTCTGGATGGGGGAATTATGGCGTGCACTCCAAAAGTCTTAAATTGAGCCTAAAACTGACAATTGACTGAATTCTAATCTGAATTATGGCAAATAATGTTAAATACAACAGTTAGGACATGCAGTATGGGCATATTGAACACTATTGTTCATTTTGAACAAAATATATCCTGTGGATAGGTGGCATTTTCAAAATTGAGTCAGTAAACCAGCAAATTAGAGGTATTAAAGGTAGAAGCCAGGGTCTACGCATACGGCACCTAGTGGCAAAAAAATGAAACCACCTATAATCATGATAAAAGTATATTGCTCTCTTGTATATGTCCTAACTCACCTTTACTAACCCTTAATATGTCACATCATAGTGCTCTACACATCTTGTCACTGCTTTTCATTGCTGCTAAAAGATGTGTGCTACTCTATTATAGGCGTTTGGACCGACTAGAAAATATTTGAATAATTGCCAAACTGTATTAATTCATCAATGAATCACTTCTATTTTGATAGTAAAATGTATCACATGATCGTATGTACAGATGGCTATGGTTTTGGTTAAAAATTGTTGCCAATTTTTTTTTCTGTGTTGCAAAATGCAGAAAAAATACAATTTTCTAGATTCATGTTTTTCTCCTAAATCCGTCATGGCTCTTCAGTTTCACCTATGAAAACTACTTTCTTTGGATTGATTGTGCTACTAATGATCTCCTCTAAACATCTGAGAGTTGGGTTGAGATATTATCGGTCAATTTTCCCATATCCGGCTATTGTTAAGGGTGTCCTATGTTCAATTGCCAATATATCAAATCTAGCACTATGAAGTATTGATTGTTTTGCTTTTATCATATTATTTTGTATCAAACTAATATAGTCCCAAGTGATTAAGAGAAATTGTTGGTAGATCAAAATTGACCGAACCCTGGCTTCTACCTTTAAAACCAATCTTTGAACAATTTTCACCAATATCTGTCACTAACACCTGTCAATAACAACATGAAATACTAATTTTCAATTTTCAAATGAAACAAAAATAGGGAAGCACTTATATAATGTACAATTAAGAGCTATATCACCCTGCTTCATTTTGTAAAATGGCTGCGAAGTATTTTCATGCAAGTCCTGCCCAACGTATCCCCCTTCGCCACCGCCAGCAATAACAATGCCTCTAATAGCATGGAGCTATTGCCAGGACACAAGGCCTCCCTTCAACTGACGAGAACTTTTATTGGCCAATCAAGTGTGGAAAGGTTGTCGGCGAGCTGAGCTCCCCACAATGGTCTGAAGGATTGCCTCTCAGCTAGGTGCCTTCATTCCAGCAACATACAGCAGCTCTGTTAGCTTTGTGTTGTAGTCTTTTTTGTTACTTTTAAAAGCTACCAGAACAGTTCAGATCTACTACAAGCAGCCTCTGTCAGCCTCACCAACAGCTCACAGACCTACTAAGGGCAGCCTCTGTCAGCCTCACCAACAGCTCAGAGACCTACTGTAGGCAGCCCCTGTCAGCCTCACCAACAGCTCACAGACCTACTGTAGGCAGCCCCTGTCAGCCTCACCAACAGCTCACAGACCTACTGTAGGCAGCCTCTGTCAGCCTCACCAACAGCTCACAGACCTACTGTAGGCAGCCCCTGTCAGCCTCACCAACAGCTCACAGACCTACTACAGGCAGCCTGTGTCAGCCTCACCAGCAGCTCACAGACCTACTGTAGGCAGCCTCTGTCAGCCTCACCAACAGCGCACAGACCTACTGTAGGCAGCCTCTGTCAGCCTCACCAACAGCTCACAGACCTACTGTAGGCAGCCTCTGTCAGCCTCACCAACAGCTCACAGACCTACTACAGGCAGCCTCTGTCAGCCTCACCAACAGCTCACAGACCTACTGTTGGCAGCCCCTGTCAGCCTCACCAACAGCTCACAGACCTACTGTAGGCAGCCTCTGTCAGCCTCACCAACAGCTCACAGACCTACTGTTGGCAGCCCCTGTCAGCCTCACCAACAGCTCACAGACCTACTGTAGGCAGCCTCTGTCAGCCTCACCAACAGCTCACAGACCTACTGTTGGCAGCCCCTGTCAGCCTCATTAACAGCTCACAGACCTACTACAGGCAGCCTCTGTCAGCCTCACCAACAGCTCACAGACCTACTGTAGGCAGCCTCTGTCAGCCTCACCAACAGCGCACAGACCTACTGTAGGCAGCCTCTGTCAGCCTCACCAGCAGCTCACAGACCTACTGCAGGCAGCCTGTGTCAGCCTCACCAACATCTCTACAGACCTACTGTAGGCAGCCTGTGTCAGCCCCACCAACAGCTCACAGACCTACTATAGGCAGCCCCTGTCAGCTTCACCAACAGCTCACAGACCTACTATAGGCAGCCCCTGTCAGCCTCACCAACAGCTCACAGACCTACTGCAGGCAGCCTCTGTCAGCCTCAAAACAGCTCACAGACCTACTGTAGGTCGCCTGTGTCAGCCTCACCAACAGCTCACATACCTACTATGGGCAGCCTCTGTCAGCCTCATTAACAGCTCACAGACCTACTGTAGGCAGCCTCTGTCAGCCTCACAGGCAGCTCACAGACCTACTGTAGGCAGCCTCTGTCAGCCTCACCAACAGCTCACAGACCTACTGTAGGCAGCCTGTGTCAGCCTTACCAACAGCTCACAGACCTACTGTAGGCAGCCTCTGTCAGCCTCACTAACAGCTCACAGACCTACTGTAGGCAGCCTGTGTCAGCCTTACCAACAGCTCACAGACCTACTACAGGCAGCCTGTGTCAGCCTCACCTACAGCTCACAGACCTACTGTAGGCAGCCTCTGTCAGCCTCACCAACAGCTCACAGACCTACTGTAGGCAGCCTGTGTCAGCCTCACCAACAGCTCACAGCCCTACTGTAGGCAGTCTCTGTCAGCCTCGCAAACAGCTCCCAGACCTACTGCAGAGCCTCTGTCAGCCTCACCAACAGCTCACAGACCTACTGTTGGCAGCCTCTGTCAGCCTAATCAGCAGCTCACAGACCTACTGTAGGCAGCCTCTGTCAGCCTCGCCAACGGCTCACAGACCTACTGTAGGCAGCCTCTGTCAGCCTCACCTACAGCTCACAGACCTACTGTAGGCAGCCTCTGTCAGCCTCACCTACAGCTCACAGACCTACTACAGGCAGCCTCTGTCAGCCTCACCTACAGCTCACAGACCTACTACAGGCAGCCTCTGTCAGCCTCACCAACAGCTCACAGACCTACTACAGACAGTCTCTGTCAGCCTCACCAACAGCTCACAGACCTACTGTAGGCAGCCTGTGTCAGCCTCACCAACAGCTCACAGACCTACTGTAGGCAGCCTCTGTCAGCCTCACCAACAACTGACAGACCTATTGTAGGCAGCCTGTGTCAGCCTCACCAACAGCTCACAGACCTACTGTAGGCAGCCTGTGTCAGCTCACCAACAGCTCACAGACATACTGTAGGCAGCCTGTGGCAGCCTCACCAGCAGCTCACAGACCTACTGTAGGCAGCCTCACCAACAGCTCACAGACCTACTGTAGGCAGCCTATTTCAGCCTCACCAACAGCTCACAGACCTACTGTAGGCAGCCTCTGTCAGCCTCACCAACAACTGACAGACCTACTGTAGGCAGCCTCTGTCAGCCTCACCTACAGCTCACAGACCTACTGTAGGCAGCCTCTGTCAGCCTCACCAACAGTTCACAGACCTACTGTAGGCAGCCTCTGTCAGCCTCACCTACAGCTCACAGACCTACTACAGGCAGCCTCTGTCAGCCTCACCAACAGCTCACAGACCTACTACAGACAGTCTCTGTCAGCCTCACCAACAGCTCACAGACCTACTGTAGGCAGCCTGTGTCAGCCTCACCAACAGCTCACAGACCTACTGTAGGCAGCCTCTGTCAGCCTCACCAACAACTGACAGACCTATTGTAGGCAGCCTGTGTCAGCCTCACCAACAGCTCACAGACCTACTGTAGGCAGCCTGTGTCAGCTCACCAACAGCTCACAGACATACTGTAGGCAGCCTGTGGCAGCCTCACCAGCAGCTCACAGACCTACTGTAGGCAGCCTCACCAACAGCTCACAGACCTACTGTAGGCAGCCTGTGTCAGCCTCACCAACAGCTCACAGACCTACTACAGGCAGCTCACAGACCTACTATAGGCATCGTTTTTCACCACAGATAGTCAGGCAGGTGGAGGAGGTGCAGCAGCAGACCCCTCAGGGGGCAATAAGGTGGCCGGCTGATCGCTTCTTGTCACCGCTGCCGACTGGTAGGCAGTCCTCGTCAGCCTCATCACTGCTCTTATGATATGCAGCTGCAATTGTGATACAGTAAATGGTATCCAAGGGTACAGGGACTTGAAATCGGTCTCAAACACTGCAATATATAGACAAATGCCAACGCCCATTGATACTGTCTCTGTTGCATTTCACAAGTGGGGGCTGGGGCCACATGCCTCAGCCCCCACTTGTGAAATGCAACAGAGACGGTATATATGTAGTTGGCATTTGTGTTTATTTTTTATTCGAAGCCATTAATGACGAAAATAATTTTTTTCCCAGCCCTTTGAATATGGCCACATTGTATTCAATGGGGGGCATTGAATACGGCCCTTCAGTGCTAAAGCATAGGAAATCTTGAATTTCAAAAAAATAGGAATAAATATGTCTCTGTTATATAAGCATGAGGGTGAAATTTGGCCTTTAGTTGACCCAGCCAGCAGCTCGGAGACTGCTTGTACTGGTGTCAAGGCTGGGTAAGGTGGCTCAAGGTGCCCTCAGGTGGGTAAGGAGGCACTGTGTGGGTGATATGCTGCCCCCCTGGTGGCAGCACTAGGGTCTACACCTTGTCAGCAGTGTCATCGCGGGTGTATACCGTAAAACATCTCTGATAAGCTGACCTTTTCTAGGTATTTTAGGCCTGATTCGGCCTATAGCATTGTCTCAAGAGGGGGATGGGCTCATAAGGGAGTTCTTTAATCAAGTAAATTATAGTCTAACGAGGTTTGAATGGGTCCAAATTCGGCTTATAGCATTGTGTCAAACTTGGGGGGGGGCTTATAAGGGAGGCGGTTTATCAGAGATTTTTTCCGCTACTGACTGCACACATGATGTACTAGCAGTCTTTATTCACCTCATCTACAGCTAAAACACTCCATGTATGTTGCTGGGGGCTGAGTGAATGGTAGGGTGGCAGGGTGGGTACAGTCAACGTTCACAACCAGGTATCTTGGTGGGTGGTAGGTGGTGAGGTGGGAGGTGCAGGAGGGGGGGGGGGGTAGGGTTCTAGGTACCATAAATGTGGCACGGAGGGTGCTAAGGTGGGGGAATGTTCCCCTAAGGTAGTTTGGTAACAGGGAGGGAGGGGAGGGAGGGAGTGACAGATAGGGTGATAGATGGAGTTAGGTTGACAAGGTGGGTTTATAAATGTGTAGAAGGTAGATTCAGGTTATCACCAACTGAGAGACCATAGGTGGGTGGTGACTGGGAGGAGGGTGGGGTGGTTAGCATTGTAAGGTGGGTTAAGGTAGGTTCCCCCAGATAGGTGGTACCAGGGACGGTGGGGACTTACCATAGGTGGGTGGTGGGTGGTGGGTGGTGGGTGGTGGGTGGTGACTGGGAGGAGGGTGCTGAGGTGCCTTTATGTCCCCCCTTGTTAGCAGGGAGGGTAGAGACTGGCTGGGAGGGTGTTCAGAGACTTACTATAGGTGGGTGGTAGGGAGGTGGTAAGGTGGGTGGTAGCAGGAGGGTAGGGACTGGCTGGGAGGGTGTTCAGAGACTTACTATGGGTGAGTGGAGGCAGGTGGTGGCTGGTAGGAAGGTAGGTTGGTAAGATAGGATAAGGTAGGTCCCCCCAGGTAGCTTGGTACCAGGTAGGTACTGGCAGGGTGGGTGCTCAGAGACATACTATAGGTGGGTGGTGGCAGGGAGGAGTGTGGGGTGGTTAGCATTGTAAGGTGTGTTAAGGTAGGTTCCCCTAGGTAGGTGGTAGCAGGGAGGGTGGGGACTGGCTGGGTGGGTGTTCAGCAGCAGTTCAGAGACTTGCTATAGGTGGGAGGTGGCAGGGTGGGTTCAGGTGTTCAAGGTGGTAGCTTGGTAGCAGGTAGGGAGGGCCTGGGTGGGTGTTCAGAGACTTACTATAGGTGGGAGGGGGCAGGGTGGGTTAAGGTGTTCAAGGTGGTAGCTTGGTAGCAGGTAGGGAGGGCCTGGGTGGGTGTTCAGAGACTTACTATAGGTGGGAGGGGGCAGGGTGGGTTCAGGTGTTCAAGGTGGTAGCTTGGTAGCAGGTAGGGAGGGCCTGGGTGGGTGTTCAGAGACTTACTATAGGTGGGAGGTAGGAGGGTGGGTTAAGGCGTTCAAGGTGGTAGCCTGGTAGCAGGTAGGGAGGGCCTGGGTGGGTGTTCAGAGACTTACTATAGCTGGGGGGTAGCAGGGTGGCAGGGTGGGTTAAGGTGCTCCCCCCAGGTAGTGGTAGCAGGAGGGTGGGGACCACTCCTTGTCACCACGCGTCCTCTGTCGTCTGTCGTCAGGGGTTGATGCTCAGATCGATGCCCGGAGGATCAATGGGGGAGAGGCATGCAGGGGGGGGGGGGTGTCGCGGCATGGGGGGGCGGGGAGGGGGGGGGTAAGTCGCGGGTCTCACGACCACCTGAAGCCGGCAGTACAGAGGCACAGAGCGAGGCGATCAGACCCCCCTCAGTGACACGGGCAGCAAACCACTATAGAGACTAATCACCTCCTCCTTAGGATACCGGGAGTCACGGGGAGCAGCGGAGGCAGCCGTGTGCTGCTGGTAGATATAGGAATAGGCAGGATTTACACCCCTGAGGTTACACTGCAGCAGGCACCTAGTGGTATAAGGTGCAGTAGGTCAGTGGTTCAAACCCTGGGTAAGAATTACCTTGAGGCTTTTTTGAATATAAGTAACCCACTGCCAGGCTGCCTAGAACTTGGTAATAAGCACCTGGATATTGTCTAGTCTTACAATGGTAAGACCAGATATTGTACCAAAGGCTGCTTGCGTGTAGACATTTATCACCGAAAACCTTGGCTAAAGGACAGGCGCGTGGTTCCTGACTGTATGACAAGCGTGTGGTACCATTAGTCATGAGGCACGTGATGAGCTTGATCCTCAGATCAGCGTAGGTACCTCTATATCCCACTCTGTGACATTGAGTATGTGTGGTGTAAGGCCTGGGTAGCAGAGTGACTGTACCTCTACCTGCCACTCTGTGACATTGAGTATGTGTGGTGTAAGGCCTGGGTAGCAGAGTGACTCTACCTCTATATCCCCCTCTATAAGGCTGGGAGTACCGCCTACTCACACCCTACACACCTGGAGGCTGTACGCTGATATCGACTCAGGTACCATTGTGTACAGATCAGCAGCAGGTAACAGGAATACACTGGGTAACTGGAAAATGAAAAAATTCGAACAGTGGATATCGGTTACAAAAGCGTCAGTAATTTCAAAATATCAAATATGACCCAAGGAAATTAGAGTCAGGGAAATGAGAGAAATACGGTAAAACTTGACATGTACGATGGAGTCACGCTACTTTACTGAAAGAGAGACATGCCTAGAGGATGTACACAGTATACATATCTGACAGCCAAACATGAAAAGGCGTAAGACGCACATAACAAATACGACGGTATCCACAATCTATGTGCTAATTAGTAGTAAATGTATACTCGGATTACGGTGAATTGATGCAAAGCGGTATAGTGTATAATTGGACTCACAGCATTGGGATTCAGTTCCTTTTATTGCCGGAGTATTATTACAAAGTCTCAGTGAGAGCGTACCAGTGAGAGAGTACCATTAAAAGGGCAGTAAGAGTTTCAGTGAGAGAGTACCAGTGACATTCTGCAATCTTCAGGATTTAACAGGCAGTCTGAGAGAGTATCATTGAGAGTCTCAGTAAGAGAGTACCAATGAGAGACTACCAATAAGAGTACCATTGAGAGTCTCAGTAAGAGAGTACCAATGAGAGACTACCAATAAGAGTACCATTGAGAGTTTCAGTCAGGCAGTACCAGTGATATTCTGAAAGCTTCAGGAGTTATCAGGCGGTCGGAGAGAGTACCGGTGAGAGACTACAATTAAGAGTACCAGTGAGAGTCTCAGTAAGAGAGCATTCTTGAGAGTTCCAGCCAGAGAGAACCAGTGATATTCTCCATAAGAGAATCCCAGTGAAAGAGTTCTATTAAGAGTCTCAGTGAGAGAGTACCAATGAGACTCTGCAGGCTTTAGGAGTTATCAGGCAGTCTAACAGAGTACCAGTGAGGGTCTCAGTATTCTGCAGGCTTTAGGAGTTATCAGTGAGTCTGAGAGAGTACCAGTGAGATGCCCAGTGCTGTAGTAAGGGTCAGGGAGTCGTACCCTGGAGGAGGGCAGCATGTCGGTGCGGAGGAGTAAGTCGCTGCCCACGCGGGTGTACCACAGGGCTCAGGGAGACGAGGAGGACGAGGAGGACGACGAACGCATGACGGCCATGAGGAGACTCCGCGCCAGTTTCAGGTGCGACACTCAAATCATGCTTTTTAATCTACTTAACCCTTTATGGACGCATGTCGCTAAAAGATGACATTTGTCATCATGATGCACCAATGCAGCACCGGCGAGTAACCCGTCGGTGCTGCATTAGTGTGTCATGACAACCCTTCAGGAGTGTCACAATCCCATAGGGGGGGCATGATGAGTTACTCGCCAGGGCTGCATTCATGCATCATGACGATCAAAGCTATGATTCATTAATGCATCATGCCGTCCTTAAAGAGTTAAAAGTGTGTTTCCTTTTCATATCAGATACATCGCTTTTGACAAAATTAGGTAAAATCTATTTTTTACATTGGATTCAATTTTATAAGATTTTTTTTCCGATAATAGTGAAAATGTGATTGAGTTATTGATAGTTTCCAACTCCCATTCCACGAGACTGTAGGCCGAGGCTGTAAATTATGATAGGGGGGGCCTAGAATAGTTTTTTTCTACCTCGTTCAAATGTGAACAAACCACCGTTTTTGATGACGTCACAAAGCCGTGAAATACGAGCATTGGTTGTTTCCCAGGAGCTGTGAAATGTGGCATTCTTTGGTTAAATCACTGAAGCTGCTGCACTCCATGAAGAATAAGGAGTGGATTGCTAATCTCCCACTACAGCCTGAGGGCAGGATTATATTACAATTGGTGCAATGGTTTAATTGGTTCATCATGAGAAGAAATGGACACTGATACACTATTCAGTCCTTAACCCTCTAAGGACTCAGTCGCTAAAATATGACATTTGTTAAATGTAAGGGTTAAATGGTAAATGTGAGGTCGGCAAGGTGCTGTGCATGAGTGCAGTCCTGGTGAGTAACTCACAAGTGCAGCATACAGAGCAGTACTACTCCCATAAACACCAATACTGCAGTGTGTAGATTAAGCCGTCATTAGGTGAAGTTTACAAGAAATATATTGTCCATTTGGATATCATGCATGTGCAGAGGTTGGATTCCCTGTACCCTTGTGTAAAGCCCAAAGGGGTGAAACACCTGGGTAATCCTCCCCCTCTATACCATACCGATCCAGTAATGTAGGGAGCGGAGAACAGTTAGTCACAAGTTGGTAGTGTAACGGTTAGCACACTTGGCACCCGTGCGAGAGGTCTGTGGTTCGATTCCTGGCTGATCCAATGACTAAGATTTCCGCGACCTCTAGACATGTATCATGAACCAAGTTAAGAGACAAATTAATCCCCAGTCACCAGAGGCTGTCCATGAAGGCAGGTAAGTCCTAATTAACCTGAAGTAAAACCTGCCCCTTCATTATGGGTTCAGACACTTGCAACAAGAAATCCAGCAATTCAAGTTGGGCAAAACATTTGAAATTAATCAGAGAGGATTAAATAAAATGTCAGTTTCATGGATCGGTTCCATTACATTAGACAGCCTTCTTGACCAAACCTCTTGTAGATTAAAGTTACTTGTTAAGCGACTCTAAGTTCAGAAGGTTCATAATAACATCTCAGCTCACAAGTGCATCACTTCCACCACTTTAAAAAAAGCATTCATCTTTATTTATCATCAGGAAATGATAACTACAGTAGTGCTGGTGCATTACTAATTCACAAGAGATTTTCCTTTAAGGTTACCTGCGATCTGTAGATGGTAATAAGTTGGCTCCAGGTTTCCACCCCCCACCTTCCACATGTGGCACAAACACTGTGTCAGATCTCCAATAGAATTACCACCATGCCGCAAACAAAGCGGTGGGTTGTTTGACATTGACAGACCCCCCCTCTGCCACCCCCACCCCCCCACACACACCTGAGTGGCTCCCCTTACCTGTCTATTTAACCCCGTTCATCGGGCACCAAGGTCTCACATCATATATCATACCCCTCAGTTACACATGCTTTCTGCAAACACACATGCAATAAGCAACATACAGGCCTACCCTAGATTTAGTAAAATATTCTAATTGCTCATACTTTATAATATTTGGATAGTTAAGCTATACGTACTAGGAACATGCCCCATAATGTGCATTTTCCCACTGGAAAGAAATACCAAGGCTTATTTGCCTTTATTAATTTCCGCTCTTCGGAACATATGCTGGTGTATGCAGAATACGGTCTTCCAGGCCATTCATACCTGCCAGGCTAAATACATGAAATCCCAATCCCCCACATGGACATGTACATGGACATAACCTTAAAGCAGAAGGCTTCTGTTTAGGAGTGTGGCATGACTTTCACCTTTGGCAGCAATACATGAAGTTTATCTGTATAATGTAGGGTGTTTACCCCCAAATTGAAATAATACATGTACAAATGTGTGAGACCTATCCCCAGAAAGGGGAACATGTCTGGGACACAATGCAAAAGACTGCATATTGATATCTGCTTTAGATGCAGCGGTATTAAACAGGGTGTGAGTCTGGGTTATTTTGTGAAACAATTGCCATAGGCCTCAGCAGATCAGCTAGAGAAAGGTGGTCACTGCAGACCACAGCTAGGGTGATCACATGTAGGCCTACTGTAGCACTAGGGGCTGAGAAAAGGCTATTTCTCAACTGCACTTTAATCCATCATGACCATAGTAATCAGTATAGGATGGAAATTCGAAAAGGATATTGAAGCCATGACATTAGACAATAGGCCCATAGATCTATATGTGGGGCATGTTCCCGCCACAGGGAATATGGTTATATATTGTTTGTGACACACCATAGCTAAGGTTCCCCCAACAGACACTAGGGGGCTCCTCTACTCACCTACTCCCAACCGTCGGTATCCACAGACGCTACTCAGGGCCCATAGGGTCAACACCGACAATATTTAATATGGGGAATCCCAAGTTATGCGAGGATTGCCATAAGGAATTTGATGGTAGGAGGAAATCCTGCCCACACTGTGCCGAGAAGGACTCCAAGCTCTATGAGGAGGTGAATGAGTTAATTACTCAAACGGGGGAACTCGGCAAGTCGGACACGGCATCGGCGTCACCGGGAGCAGAATCAGCTGTCATGGCGGACCTCGCCAAATCTATGGCCGCTATGTCCATGGGCATGCAGGGTATGTTAAAGGAGCTTACCTTGACGTTACAGGAGGTGAGGTCGTCTAGAATCGAGGAATCTAGATTACGGATCGAGGAATCTCAACAACGGGCTGAGGAATTGAAGCTGGCTCGTGACGCCATGAAGCATGCTGACCCGACACGGGACGAGCGGGAAAAGGGCCGCCATTGTTCCTGCAGGGGTCGTCACCATCCTGTCTCTCATGACGACCTGCAGGCGTTGTGGGACGACAATGACGACGGGATCCAGATCTCGGAGTTTCTTCACAGAGTGGAGAGGAAAAGGAGTAAGTTTGATATTAAAAAATTTCTCCCAGAAGCAGATAGGAAAAAACCCTACCCCATTGACTGCATTGAGACGCTAGTTTCCTGTTTGTCTCAGCTTATTGACGAGATAGAGGATTCTGGCGATAGTGCTAAAGGTATTCGTCGTCATTTGTGTTACGTCACAGCCATGTCAAAAACTGGTATTTACGACATCAAGTCGTTGGCTGCCTACGACGCCGCAGTTAGAGACAAGGCGGACAGGAAAGGTTTGGTGGTTTTTGATGCCACTGATACAGACTTGAGTAACTTTCACCTGGGCTATGCTGGCACTAAGCATGCCCGTAATCTCGTTCAGAGTCACGCCAATCCCATGAAGAAATCAACGCCGGGTTTCCAAGGTAATCAGAACAGATCTCAGGGGAAAAAACAGCAATTTAGTAGTTGGAAGAAGGTCTGCGCGGACAAGTTGTGTTGTTTTGCATTTTCTAGTGCGAGACCCTGCGATGGTTGTGCTTTCAAGCATCAGTGTGCCGAGTGTGGCTCGACTGATCACGGTTATTTGAAGTGTAAACAAGCAAATATCCCCGTAAATACGGCTTGACTAGAGGTCAAACCTATCTACGATGTTAACACCAATCATGTCAATTGTAGTAACTCTATTACCCATTACCAACCTGTAATTACGGCTGTTGACGATGTGAGTGTTTTCGATCGGTGTGAAAAACAACTTGCTCCCCCTGTCCAAGGTGAAGGTCGCAGTGGGCCCTGCCGTAAATCGGTCCTCCATGTTGTGAATCAAATTGATTCGGTGTATGATTTCATAGAAATTGATACGGGTTACAGTCACAGTGCTGACATCGATGTAAAGGCTGATACAGCTGATATTGATATTACAGATCCTGTAGTTAGTTGTGGCTTACCAGAAATCACTTGCGCTAATTTACGACAGTCAGCGATACGCGTGTTTGTAAATCAAGATGGCGGTGTGGAGGTCGAAACCATCCTCAAAGAGGTTCATGAATGGGATTTATTACCGGAATTCATTGGTATTACCAAAGATAAAGGTATGTGTAATACTTTTGCGAACATGTATGGTTGTGCTAGTCCTTTCTGTATGGCGGAAGTTATCCCGGGCAATTACATTCCTGTTTTTGACACTTGTAACCGGGGGGACTGTGATTGTGTTCACATCCTCCAGGGGGTTGTTACTCAACTTAAACCTTGTCGGGTGGTCTCAAAGTTATGCACCTTTGAAGTTGTAGCTAGATCAGATTGGTATGTGGCCACAGGTGTGTGTAGAGGCTTCAGAATTGTTGATAAGGACTGTACTACGGCATACTATTGTGAAAATTACGACAAAGTCACAAAGGGTGTTTTTCATACGGAGATGTCTGAAAAAATATCTGCAGAGTTGTTGGGGGGTAAAGTTCGCCAGGTCCATGTCAAGCCCAGGTGTGTCCACTCCCTGGGGGGCGTCATCAAAACAGATGGTTCTCTACGCCCCATTACTGATTGTTCGTCCCCAGAGGACATTAGCATAAATTTATTCATGAATGAATCTTGTGAAAAATTTAGCTATAAAAGTGTGGATGATGTTGTCAATATGATGGACCCACTTGATTATTTTGGGGTATCTGACATAAGCAGTGCTTACCGTTCATGTAATGTATTGCCTTCCCATAGGGAATTCCAGGGTTTTAGCTCGAATTTTGGCGATGGTGACCATTGGTACCAGGACTTGTGTCTATGTTTTGGTTTAAAATGTGCTCCATGGATATTTACACAAATATCAAATTTTGTAGTAAAATGTGTAAATCAACAGGGCGTGACGCGTTGTGTTAGCTATCTCGATGACTACATTGTAATAGGTTCCAACATCCATGAATGTGCTAAGGCCCAATCAGTTCTTCATTCAAACCTCCAAGACGTAGGTTTCAGAATAGCCACCAAAAAGGTTATACCCCCTACACAGATTGTAAAATATTTGGGGATTATTATTAATTCTATTGACCTGACTCTCTCAATTGGGGAAGATAAGGTCACCCGTGTCATTGATTGTGTGAACCAGCTGAAGGGCAAGAGGTGGTGTTCTAGAAAACTGCTGGAACAAACTGCTGGTCTCTTGGCCCACTGCTCTATGGTGGTTAAAGGTGGCCGAACTTTCACTCGTCGTGTGTACAATACCCTCAGAGACACTGGCCATGATTGTCGTCGGGTGAATCTGGACGAGTTAGCCATATTGGACTTAAAGTGGTGGTCAACTTTCCTACGGACTTTCAATGGTAAAGCCAGAATGTTTGACAAGACTTGTGAGAGAGTGACCCTTACGACGGATGCTTCAAGTAGTGGATTTGGGGGTCATTCACAAGATGATTATTTTTGGGGTTTTTGGAATGTCCAAGATTCAATTTGTCCACACCATGTGAGTGCTCCATGTGAGCCTATCTATCGTGATAACATTAATGTTGGTGAGCTGTGGCCGGTTCTAGTTGGTGTCCAACGCTGCTGCAACATCTGGAGAAATTGCATCATAGATGTAGTTACTGACAATACGCAGGTCTATCACGCGCTGCGTACCGGTAGGGGCTCTAACCCTACCACAATGGGCTGGCTTAGAGAACTATTCTGGATCACAGCCTTTCATAATATTTATATACGTGCATCCTGGATAAAATCTGAGGATAACATTCTTGCTGACTGTCTTTCACGTCTGAGAAACCCTGACTCTGTGATTGTCTGCAGTGATTTAATTGTAGACTTTGATTATTGTTGCAGACCTCGACTCGCTGAGGAAGGCTTGGGTTAAAGTCAGGTCCCTCTGCTGGTCTGACAACACTATTAAAAGCAAGAAGACACAATGGAGAAGATACTTCAAGTTCTGCTCAATTTATGATTTATTACCTCTACCGGTAACACCTGAAGTGCTGTGTTTATATGTAACCCATTTGACTGAGACTGTATGTTACTCGACCATCACACAATATGTGTCGGGTGTTTGGTCGCTGCACAAGTACCTGGGTTATCAGCATCCAGACCCCACTGTGTTCCTCATTACTTCAACACTCCGTGGAGCAAAAAGGCTGCTGGGCGCTGCTACCAACCCAGCTCTACCATTGACGCCAGAGGATATTCTGTCAATTGTTAAGACATTGGACTTATCTCAAATGTTTGATCCTAAGTTCTGGACAGCACTATTGTTGTCTTTCCGCTGCCTCCTAAGGGTGAGCCACATTACCAAGTCTCCTCACCAGTTGTATGTCAGTGACATTAAGTTTAACACTGATGGCATGGATGTAGTTATGAGGAGTTCCAAGACGGTTCAGTTTAGAGAGAGGACAAACGTCATACCGGTAATCCAGTCATCATCTTCCCGCCTGTGTCCGGTCTCTACGCTCCGCCACTACATCAACAGTTCCAACAGGAGGGGTGATGACCCCCTGTTTGGTTTTTCATATAATTCCTACAACACGAAACTACAAACCTGTTGCAAAGCCATTGGTTTGAAGGGACACTATTCAACCCACAGCGTCAGGAGAGGTTCGGCCACATTCCTCTCGTCGTTTCTCCCCCTCCATGACGTTAAATCCTATGGTACTGGAGGAGTTGGGCTGTCCTCCTGTATTTATCAGACACTTACACTTCTAGGAAAAACAAGGATTTTCAAGTAGCCCAGCGATTGTCATACTTTTCTTGATTGGGCAAATGTGTGTTTTGGCTTGGCCCTACCAGAAACAGTGATATGTGGGGCTAGGGCAAATGTACTTCTGTGTCGCCTCATGGTTCATCAAAAAATATGTGGGGCATGTTCCCGCCACAGGGAATATGGTTATATATTGTTTGTGACACACCATAGCTAAGGTTCCCCCAACAGACACTAGGGGGCTCCTCTACTCTCCTCCTCCCAACCGTCGGTATCCAGAGACGCTACTCAGGGCCCATAGGGTCAACACCGACAATATTCATGATTGTTTTTTTGTTTTTTTTATTATTCTATGTATGTATTCTTTTTCTCATATTATTTACTTATTATGATCATGATCCTATCGGTATTATTTTCCCATGTTCACTTTGTTTCCATGCTAATAAAGTGCCTCCCTACCAGAAACAGTGATATGTGGGGCTAGGGCAAATGTACTTCTGTGTCGCCTCATGGTTCATCAAAAAATATTGGTATTTATGCACTCTGTCAATTTTCTGTTGCCCCCTAAATCCAGGGATTCCAATATTTAGCCAGATATATGTCCTAATATAACCTAAAATGTGCTCATAACTACTGGAAATACAACTTAACATACCTTTTTAAGAGGTAAAATGTATTTTCTTAAGATGTACTTAACTCGCTGATGATATTTAGGGTTTGTCATGTGGAAAGGCGGTGATCAATACTAGTTTTTATGAGCAGATAACTTAAAACAATAATAGAAAAGGGGGCTCAACACCCAAACGTAGGGAAAGCCCCCCCCCCCCCTACACACCAAGGCTATCAGAAGAATTTATTTTAAAGCGGTAAGGCACAGATTCAAGATAATAGAATGTTTCCAAATCAGAGACTCCATAAATGTGCCATCTCAGTGCAATGACTGCTGTGTGGGAGAATACACTCAGAATGACTATTATAAAAGTTGGATTTTTCTAGCCCAGAGACTTGGCCTTCTTGGGGTATCAGAATATTTCTATTTTTTTTTTTTTACAAAAAAAGGAAAAAGTGGAGAAACGGCCGTTTTCACGATCCTCAGTGGTACAGGTAAACACCCTATATATAATGAAAAGAGGAATGACTAAGCACTCTAAGAAGGTAGTATACGAAAAGCTGAATCTCCCTCTATTAATAGTATTATGTCATAATATGTTATTGAAGAAATGGCAAGGTGGTTGACTGCAGGTAGTTGGGTGACACCTCCCCTGCTGGTAGCAGTGCCGCAGGTGGCCCTGAACTATTGTCAAAGTGAGCTGCAACGACCAATAATCAATCCCCGAGTGATGTCGTACCGTCGTACCACTATTGTACTTATAATCCATACCAGACCCTTCCACTTAGGGAGGGGTATTTTTTTTAACAATGGGGGTGGGGGGATCTGGGAGGGGACCAAAACAAATTGGACCCCTTGAAAGGGGGGACCAAAAATATTCGGACCCCTTTTGAGGGGGGGCAAAAAAATTGCCCCCATTTTTAGCGGAAAAGCCCGCGCATTACTATAGCTCAAAGGGGTTGGCCGTACTCAATTTAAACTTGCCTGAGGGGGGGACCAAAAAGATTCCCACCCCTCCCATGGGGGGTCCAAAAGAATTCGACCCCACCCATGTTGTTAAAAATTGACCACTCCCTTACATCACACAGCAGCTTACCTAAAGACTACCCCAGCTCGGTGCGGCACAGTGCCGCATGGTGCCACACAATGGGAACAGTCAACTTATACAACACTTGTCAGCATAGCTGGAATATTTATCATACCAATCTTCTTTTTGATTACTTATCTTTATGGAGTAATACTTTGAACGAGAAGCTCAACCAGTTTCAGAAACCGGTGATAGAGTCCGGGCCAGTCAGCACGGTGCTGCACTGTGTCAAACACTGGGACATCTAGGGACAGTCAACTTATAAAACACTTGTCAGCATAACTGGAATATTTTACCAGTAAATTAATCATTCTAATCTTCTTTAGGCCACTCAAAAAAGTTGTTTCTCATCACCAAGGACTGAAAAATTTGATGAGGTTTCTTTTTGTTTGTTTGTTATTTTACTCGCGGGGTAAATTATTAGGAACCAAATATGCCAATATTTGTCCATTTTTATTATGGTTTTCATTTTAAAATTGACCCCAAAAAAGATGCCTCAAAACCCGATTTTTTATAAGACACGCTGTAATGAGAAACCATTTCATTTTTTTGGGTGGCTTAATACTTTGAAAGAGAAGCTCAAGCATTTGTAGAAACTTGTAAAAGTCCAGGATAACCCGACTCCCTTCTACATGTGGGACTGCTGAACTCTATAAAGGACATCCAGCATTGCCTTGTGATCTTATTGGCAGCAAGTTTCTACAATCACATGTTTCCTTGGTGTTTGATATAACTTAATTTGATGAACAAATTATGTCGTCAGGAACCCTTTGATGTTTTAATGCATCATGTCCTTTATTGTCATGATGCATGTATGCGGCCATGGCAGGTAACTCACCAGGGCTGCATTCATGCATACTGACCCTTGGGGAGCATATCAACCTCATAGGATCGGCATGATGCTTAAGGGCGAAACTGAGTATTGTAATGTCTGCATTCATAGATGATATTGTCTCACCTTGGGCATACTGCATTAAAGCGCTATGCGGCCCTTAACGGCTTGACAATACGCCGTATACATGGGGTGTGGCTGTGGTACATACAACCTACAGAAACCTGAGACACGGGCACACCCACATAGAGGTTAGACTGTACACCCACTTAACCTCAGAGGCACTCTATATTTACTGCTTCAATGAAACTAGTTCAACTCAGTAGGGTAATTTGTGACATGGTGGGGTAATTTGTAACATGGTGGGGTAATTTGTAACATGGTGGGGTAATTTGTCACATGGTGGGGTAATTTGTCACATGGGGGTAATTTGTAACATGGTGGAGTTATTTGTGACATAGTGGGGTAATTTGTCACATGGTGGGTAATTTGTCACATGGTGGGTAATTTGTAACATGGTGGGGTAATTTGTCACGAAGTGGGGTAATTTGTCACATGGTGGGGTAATTTGTCACATGGTGGGGTAATTTGTCACATGGTGGGGTAATTTGTCACATGGTGGGGTAATTTGTCACATGGTGGGGTAATTTGTAACATGGGGGGGGTAATTTGTCACATGGTGGGGTAATTTGTTACATGGTGGGGTAATTTGTCACTGAGAGGCGTATTTGGTCATGGAGTGGCGTGTTTGGTCAGCTCAGTGTGGTATGGTAGTTTCTTTCAAGGTGAATACGATCTATCAAGGTTAAACCTATTGGAGTGCCGTATGCCAGTAAAGTGTGCAATAACCCTCGGATGCGGGGGGTCACCATGGGGTCTCTATGAGGTCACCATGGGGTTGCTATGCTACCGAGGATCACATGACCTGCGTGAACTTCAAAATGGCGGCTGACAGAAGTAAACATACACCCTGGAAGTAAACACACATTGTGGAACCAAGCTTATACATCTATTTTATCAAAATACCCTGAAATAAATACAGCGTCACTCAAAAGTGCCCTCGTCAGTGGTTACTGCACTTAAGGTGTTCAACTCTTGGGGTACTCGGCTACTCTGTGGGAGTATTCGCTCATTCAGCAGAGTATCTGGGCTGATAATCAGAGTGTTGTTCCACGCTGACAGTAGCCGTTAAGTATGTGCCCCTGTGTCGTATGAGTATTCTACTATGCCCATGACAGTATAGAGCCCCTGAAGGCCACAACCTCCGCTAGCCGGATTAGTACAGGCGGGATAAGACGCTTGTAGATAAGACTTTACTTATACACACACCGGATGGTACAGCCGGGTGACATAGGGACTAGGGGGTAGAGATGCACACAGGGTCAGTGTGGTTGTAGGTGGTATGGGAATTGAATTGGAGGGGGCTGGAAATGTCTTCCTCATAAAACTGCATGTACATTGGCATTTAAGTAAATCAATTTGCTCTAAGTCATTCTATAAGGGAATAAATGTTCAAGAAATGCCATCTAAAGGTCACAAAAATGTTATATTTAAGCAGCTTTAGCTAGCATTTACAGGAATGTGACTTTAAGCATAAAAACTAAAATGTAAACACTCTTGCCGTGTAAGTAACAAGCCCATATGATAAAACACTTTGAAAGATTTCACATTATTAGATTCATATGATATTAAGATATGGGGGACTAGGCTTTTGAGGTCCTTAGTCAGATTTAAAATGTGCGAAACATCATGCAAACTCTAGCACATAGTATTGTGTGAGTTGCATAAGGCGTACCTATGTAAACTCTGTAGGTTTCTGTATACCAGGGCTGTGTCTCTGTAGTGTGCCAGGACTGTGTGTCATTCAGACTTTGTCTGTGTGTGTTGTTGTTATTCCGGGACGTGTATCCTTGAGTGTCGGCCAAGGCCTGCCGCTGTAGTCTGTGGTTCTGCCTGTCACTGCTAGGGGGCACTCGTGTATACAGTCAACTGTAGCGCGGCTGGTGCCATGGTCTAGGGTGCTGTCCGTAAGATGAAGGTGCAAATGTGTACAGTCAACTACAGTGCCATCTAGAGGGGTGTGACTGTACTGTTAAGGTGTACTACATACTGCTGAGTCATACACAGACAACAAGAGGTGTTAATACACAGCAGTGCCACCTAGAGGGGTGTGACTGTACTGTTAAGGTGTACTACATAATGCTGAGTCATACACAGCCCCTACACCAAGCGGTGGTTATAGACAGCAGTGCCACCTAGAGGGGTGTGACTGTACTGTTAAGCTGTACTACATAATGCTGAGTCATACACAGCCCCAACACCAAGAGGTGGTTATAGACAGCAGTGCCACCTAGAGGGGTGTGACTGTACTGTTAAGCTGTACTACATAATGCTGAGTCATACACAGCCCCAACACCAAGAGGTGGTTATAGACAGCAGTGCCACCTAGAGGGGTGTGACTGTACAACATAATGCTGAGTCATGCACAGACACCAAGAGGAGGTTATACACAGCAGTGCCACCTAGAGGGGTGTGACTGTACAACATAATGCTGAGTCATACACAGACACCAAGAGGTGGTTATAGACAGCAGTGCCACCTAGAGGGGTGTGACTGTACTGTTAGGGTGTACTACATAATGCTGAGTCATACACAGCCCCAACACCAAGCGGTGGTTTCCCTCTTCGCACTCCGCCGTCCTTGGTGTGGTATATACTGTCTGTTTAACAACCGGGTTTTCAATAAGTGCTGTTCCTGTAAATGTGCCAGGATATGGGGGTCTTGAAAGAAATCTTGAGCACTGAAAATGGATCTAGAATAAGTGCCTGTCTTGTACATGGGGAACCAGCCCTCCAAAGTTATAGGCACCGGGTGCTTAAACATGACGGTATGGCGTCACTGTATATCAAGCACCACACTACCTCCACAGAATATTCTCAACTACACCCTCGTAGATAAGCAGTACTCTTAGCTTAGGCTGCCTGTTTCGCCTTTGTTCCATAGTCCACCTTTTACCCGTACAGGGTTCATCGTGAGAGATTCAGGTGACCACTGGGTGGAAGTTGACCCCTGAATGACAGTTGTAGACCCTATAATGGCCATTATTTGAATATTGTGTATAATAGGACAAAGGAAAAAAATTATAAATTATAAAATCTAACCTCTAAATGACTAATGAATGTCCCCTATATGACCCCTATATGACCTCTGTATGACCCCTGTATGACCCCTGTATGACCTCTATCACGGCCCCAGAAGGAGGTGACCGTCCTGTAAGTAGCACCAAATGGATGTGCCGGGGGGGAGCGGGTCAGGATGTGGCAGGGGTGGGGGTGCGTCTATCAGCGCACAGCAGGACTGTGTTAAGGCTGCAGAGTGACAGATAGATGGGGCAGAGAGGGGGGGGGGGGGGTCTATCAGCACGTAGCAGGATTGTGTTAAGGCTGCAGAGTGACAGATAGATCGGGCAGGGTGGGGGGTGGGGGGGGGGGGTCTATCAGCACGCAGCAGGATTGGGCTGCAGAGTGACAGATAGATGGGGCAGAGAGGGGAGGGGAGGGGTGGGGGGGGGGGGTCTATCAGCACACAGCAGGATTGTGTTAAGGCTGCAGAGTGACAGATAGATGGGGCAGAGAGGGGAGGGGGGGGGGGGGTCTATCAGCACGCAGCAGGATTGTGTTAAGGCTGCAGAGTGACAGATAGATCGGGCAGGGTGGGGGGTGGGGGGGGGGGGTCTATCAGCACGTAGCAGGGTTGTGTTAAGGCTGCAGAGTGACAGATAGACGGGGCAGAGAGGGGGGGGGTGGGGGGGGGGGGGTCTATCAGCACGCAGCAGGGTTGTGTTAAGGCTGCAGAGTGACAGATAGATGGGGCAGAGAGGGGAGGGGGGGGGGGTCTATCAGCACGCAGCAGGATTGTGTTAAGGCTGCAGAGTGACAGATAGATGGGGCAGAGAGGGTGGGGGGGGGGGGGTCTATCAGCACGCGGCAGGATGGTGTTAAGGCTGCAGAGTGACAGATAGATGGGGCAGAGAGGGTGGGGGGGGGGGGTCTATCAGCACGCGGCAGGATGGTGTTAAGGCTGCAGACTGACAGATAGATGGGGCAGAGAGGGTGGGGGGGGGGGGGGTCTATCAGCACGCGGCAGGATGGTGTTAAGGCTGCAGAGTGACAGATAGATGGGGCAGAGAGGGTGGGGGGGGGGGGGGTCTATCAGCACGCGGCAGGATGGTGTTAAGGCTGCAGAGTGACAGATAGATGGGGCAGAGAGGGTGGGGGGGGGGGTCTATCAGCACGCGGCAGGATGGTGTTAAGGCTGCAGAGTGACAGATAGATGGGGCAGAGAGGGTGGGGGGGGGGGGGGGTCTATCAGCACGCGGCAGGATGGTGTTAAGGCTGCAGAGTGACAGATAGATGGGGCAGAGAGGGTGGGGGGGGGGGGGGTCTATCAGCACGCGGCAGGATGGTGTTAAGGCTGCAGAGTGACAGATAGATGGGGCAGAGAGGGTGGGGGGGGGGGGGTCTATCAGCACGCGGCAGGATTGTGTTAAGGCTGCAGACTGACAGATAGATGGGGCAGAGAGGGGAGGGGTGGGGGGTGCTGGAGATGGGAGTTCTGGTCGCTGGTGGCCACAAGGGGAAATGGGGAACAGGGAGTAGGGGGACTGGGAGGGGATGCCGTGGGAGGGGGAGTGGGGACCAGAAGATTTGGGGATTGAGTGGTAGGGGGTTAGCTAAGACTGCAGCCTGAGTATATATAAATATATATATATATATATATATATATATATATATTTACATATATATATATATATATATATATATACATATATATATATATATATATATATATATATATACATTTACCTAACAAAGATGCCTTGTTACCATGAGAAGGTCTACAGCATGTCAACCACTGAGTGTACCTTGTACCATGCATGAACACAAAATTTATAACGAGACACTAGATGTGTCTGGTGTACGGTGAGGCACAGAAGGGTGTTAACATGAAGTACGGTATACATACACACAAGCCTCAACCCATTGGCAGCCCACCTTCATTGTCTAAAATACCTGACTTTGTAGCATGTGTAGGGGTGCTGTATTATTGTGTGTACCATTACTTAAGTTCTGACTACCGGGTATCACGTTTACTTCATTCTCTGCCTGGAGCCAGTTCATATGGTATCCAGAAGAGGACTTGGGTTGTCTCCTGGTTCCTGTGCACCACTCCTAGGTGGCAAAGCCAACCTTTTACCTGTCCATGTTGATTACCTGGCAGGTGGGAGTATATAAGATGCCTTTGTCAGCAGACGGTGCAGGCCTGGCTATGGGTAAACATTACTTGTTTAGTCATGCAGACACGGAGTAGGGGAGACCGGGGCACGTTGACCACCCGGGCACGTTGAGCCCCTCTTTTTGTTATTCCTTTGGGAATTTTCTGGCAGTAGGCCTATGCCTACCACATCACATCATGATGATTTTAGGATGCTGATGAGAAAGTTAGACAGCATTAAAGGTTTATGGCCTTGAAAGTAAATATTTGAAATTGTTCTTGTGTCATTAAAAAAACATTGCATATTTGGCAGGCTGCTCTGTGAGTAGCATAGAAACATGGGTATGTTAGGCAGGCTACTCTGTGAGTAGTATATAGACATGGGTATGTGGGGCAGGCTACCCAGCTACCAAAATAGTAGTATATGGATATGGGTATGTTGGGCAGGCTACTCTGTGAGTAGTATATGGACATGGGTATGTGGGGCAGGCTACACTGGTAGAGGTTTGGGTAGTGTTGGTTGGGAATGCCACATAATATCATTTAAATATAATAGGGTACAACCTCTTAGTGCTTCTAAGTACAGAAAGGTAATCTCATGTACAATGCATGCACTGGTTTAGTAAATATTCCTTTACATATGCATCATAGCTCAGCTGTGTTAGAACAACACGTAAAACATGTGTCACAAAGGGACACCACCACCTGGCTGACTGCACCATGCCACGTCAACAATGTCACCTTCACCCCCAACCATTACCCTACACACGTGTACACCCCCAACCATCGCCCTCCCGGCGCCACAAATACTATCTATATACTGCATTGATTTTATCATAATAAGATCCTGTGTAGCTATAGACGGTGTATATGTGGTATGTGGAGGGGGGTGTTTTCCTGACATAGAGCCAGTGTCACTAGTCTAGACAGCATAGACTGTGATGTTTCAGCTACTGAAGAAGCCACAACCTTTTCCTGGCTCGCTATACACTTGAGTATGTCTACTTGTGGTTAAAAGTTGAGATACCTCTGAGACCCTCACTAAGGAACTCTATTGATCTGATCCTTCTACACTGTCATACTACCCCTCTCTCTGCCTGTCCTGACCTGTCTGCTGGATGTGTGTCTGTCCTTGGCCTCTGTCTGCCCTTCTGTCTACCTGCCTGTCTTCCATCTCCCCTCTACACCATCCCTCTGCATGTATTGATGTCTGTCCCTGGCTCTGGCACTTTCTCTTTCTTAATGTATTCTTTAGATACACACCTTAACTCTTATCATTTAAACCATTTCCTCTTTAAACCTGTCTTGCCTTGTACTACCCTCACCTTCTAATCCCTCCCCCCACCTCTGGAATGCCCCAGCAGTGCTGCAGTGGTAGGTGAATTGACCCTCCCCCTACCATGCTACCCAGCACACTACGCCTAAAAAAAACAACGCCACCCACCTGCCCCCTCCCCCCTCCCCCCCCCCCTGTCCACCCCAGCACAGAGAGGAGTGGGTCTGGTCAGGGCCTTTCTGCTGCTGTCCGCTAACAATACCCCCCTCGCCTCCCTGCTTACTCCGTATTGTCACCTTACCCAGCCTTCTAAGGACGGTCACCATCAGGGGCCAATCTGTCCTCTAACAGTCCCCTACCCCAATCAGCTCCCTGCTTACCATAAAACCTCACGTACAAGCCTGACTCGCATATTAGCCACCCGCCCAACTTTTAGTACCCTTGTAAAACCTGCACCCAATATTGGCATGTTTGGTATCAAATTAAAGCTGAGTCTGACTCGAGTTCTAGCTGTGGCTACCATTGGCGGATCCAGGGGGGTGGCCCGACGGGCCTTGCCCCCCCCCCCCCAAAAAAAAAAAGATAATAAAAAAATAAAATTAAAAAAAATAAAAGAGGGGAAGAAGAGAGGAGAAAGAAGAGGAAAAAAGAGAGAAGGGGACAATACCATATAGACGCAGACCATCAGCATTTTCTCGGGGGGGGGGGGGCCTAGTATGGCTGCTGTGATTTTCTTACGCTGCGCTTTGCTTGCGCTGTATGCGGGAACAGTCAGTCCTCGGTTGGCCAGGTTGGGCCCCCCCCTCTGGAAAATCCTGGATCCGCCACTGGCTACTACGCGAGGTTTTATGGTACTCCATATTGTCACCTCACGCAGCCTCTAGGGAAGGTCACCACACAAGGCAAAAACTGTCTTCTAACAGTCCCCCCCCCCCGTCACCTCCCTGCCCACTCCATATTGTCACCTTACCCAGCACCTAAGGACAGTCACCATGAGGGGCCAATCTGTCCTCTAACAGTTCCCCCCTCCATCACCACCCTGCCTACTCCATATTGCTCTGCCTGCTCTAGCTATATTAGGCACTAGCGAGATACTGGTGCTGCCACCAGGTGTTGCTCTGGTACCAATTGTATCCCCCTTGTTACCAGCAACCAGCTCAGCCAAATCTCATGTCCGGGATTAGGGTACAAACAGGGTGTGAGTCTTGTGAGTGGGTTGTACCTGGGCCCTCCTTATGTCACCTGTCCCTCATGGAGAAGTGGTTAGCATGATGGATTCATGATCCAGAGGACTTAAGGTCAAATCCCTGTCAAGTCAAATCTTGGTGACCATACTATGCAATTATATTCTTATATATCAAATATATTTTGCTTTGATAGGTAAAAGTGAGTAACAACCTTGAGATTATATCAAAGAAATATCAATAGTGTTTGGACAAAATTTGTATTCCTATTTCTTCAAAGGAACTATATGTATAAATAAGAAAAGGTATTGGTTGTTAATGGTATGGTCACCAAGATATGACTTGACAGGGATTTGAGCTTAGGTTCTCTGCATCATGAATCCACCATGCTAACCACTACTCCATGAGGGACAGGTGACATAAGGAATGCCCAGGTACAACCCACTCACAAGACTCACACCCGGTTTGTACCCTAATCTGGGACACAGTCCTTGGCCGAGCTGGTAGCTGGAGAGCAGAGGGAATACAGAAGGGTACAATTGCAAATGGCGCAGTACACTGGACATCTAGCTAAGGCGGAATACTGAAGGGGTCTGCCACTTCTCCCTCCACTCCTTACACACTTACACACTAACACACACACACACACTTACACACACACACACACTTACACACTTACACACTCACACACTCACAAACTTACACACTTACACACTTACACACACAGTGTGAGACAGAGGCTAGAGGCTGGGTCTGTGACCTTTCTGCTGTTGCCCTGATCCTATTTATGTCCTCCTAAGCTGCTCTAGGGGAGGACGCTGTGAGGGACAGGGGGACATTCAATCCCTGCCACACACCAAATCCTTATTGTCACCTGACCCTGATTCCTCCTCCCGATGCTCTGTAGGCACTGCCTCTCATACCACTGCCCTACCCACCCCCTGTCTCCACTGCCTCTCGTACCACTGCCCTACCCACCCCCTGTCTCCACTGCCCCTCGTACCACTGCCCTACCCACCCCCTGTCTCCACTGCCTCTCATACCACTGCCCTACCCACCCCCTGTCCCCACTGCCCCTCGTACCACTGCCCCACCCACCCCCTGTCTCCACTGCCTCTCATACCACTGCCCCACCCACCCCCTGTCTCCACTGCCTCTCATACCACTGCCCCACCCACCCCCTGTCTCCACTGCCCCTCGTACCACTGCCCTACCCACCCCCTGTCTCCACTGCCTCTCGTACCACTGCCCTACCCACCCCCTGTCTCCACTGCCCCTCGTACCACTGCCCCACCCACCCCCTGTCTCCACTGCCCCTCGTACCACTGCCCTACCCACCCCCTGTCTCCACTGCCTCTCGTACCACTGCCCTACCCACCCCCTGTCTCCACTGCCCCTCGTACCACTGCCCTACCCACCCCCTGTCTCCACTGCCTCTCATACCACTGCCCTACCCACCCCCTGTCCCCACTGCCCCTCGTACCACTGCCCCACCCACCCCCTGTCTCCACTGCCTCTCATACCACTGCCCCACCCACCCCCTGTCTCCACTGCCCCTCGTACCACTGCCCCACCCACCCCCTGTCTCCACTGCCTCTCATACCACTGCCCCACCCACCCCCTGTCTCCACTGCCCCTCGTACCCTCGTTTGTGGGATACTGCTCCAGCCTCCACTCGTGAAATACGACGGAGACAGTATCAATTGGCGTTGGCATTTGTCTATTATATTTATGTGTTGTTCGACACCCACTCCGTCCATGCCAACTATATCGCTCCCCTTTCCCGGTCAGAATGGTGCATTACCTGTCAGATTGGGGCTCGGTACTGTCTGATAGGTAGGTATGAATTGTATATGCTTCATCTTGCCATTACTGATGCCTTACTGCCTCAATTTGCCTCATAGCTTGAGTTCTCCTTCTTCACCCTATTCAGTCCCCGTCCAGCACCGCCTGTACTACCCTCCACCAGCCCCACCATTCACCCCCGCAGTCCACAATCAGCCCCTACCTCCCCCTGCACTACACCTGCACTACACCTGCACTACACCTGCACTACACCTGCACTACACCTGCACTACACCTGCACTACACCTGCACTACACCTGCACTACACCTGCACTACACCTGCACTACACCTGCACTACACCTGCACTACACCTGCCCTCCCCCTGCACTACACCTGCCCTCCCCCTGCACTACACCTGCCTTAATGCCCTCAGCGCCCAGATTAGACAGCAGGTGTGTGACAGGTGTGGTGGTGTAGGGTCAGGGGCATGTCTACCTGAATTGTAGGGTGCAGGGGGGAGGACTGAAGGTTCTAGGGGGAAGAGAAAGGTGAGAGTCCCTGGCTGTCAAGGTTCTAGGGGGGAGAGAAAGGCGAGAGTCATTGGATTTGGTGGAGTATAGGGCACCTAGGGGTTAGGCCATGGGCGCATCCATGGTCGGGGGTTAGAAGTAATGCTAGGTAATGCTAGGTGGACGCCTATAGACTAAGTACTCACTGAACCCCCGAAGAGCAACCCCCTCTTCTGGGTATATGTAGAACTTCAGGTTTTTCACTCTGCTGCCTGACTAAAAGTGGGGGTGTGTTGTTAACCCCTAGGTGCTCTATATGGAAGGTCACTATAGGTGCACGAGGCAAGACCACATGACAGTTCAGGGACATTTTGTCTACACCTATACATAATTTAACTGATACAACAGACTTGTCGCCATGCAAACCTTACAGTATAAGGTGTTTACAAGGATACATATTCTCATGAGAATTCTGCTGAAGAAACTGTACACAAAGTTCTTTCTTTCTCCGTCAGGTTTTATCCCCCCCCCCCACTTATTAATATCTTTTTACAAAAGCTGATGTTTGCTATATGCCCTAGCAACCCGAAAATGTATATTCCAAGACAAATTGCTTAATGGGACCCATAAATATATGTGTTTTGCTTGGTCATGGTTAGGATTTCATTTATACATATACATGTATGGGAATGAGATATTGCCATTGTTACAAAATGGACTTTTTTTGACTCACCAATTGACATTTACGTCTTGATGTATCCATTTCCATCCATAAATTACTCGTCTAGTGTTGTGTCACTACCATCTTTTATAAGTATTTCAATTCTTTGTACCGTATTCGACGTAATAAGCGCCCTGGGCGCTTAAAATATTATTTTAAGTGTAAAAATAAGCCTCAAATATTCATTCTAATAAGGGCCCCCTATGGTTGTCATGTACAGACCTCAGTGGCATGTAGAAGGCTTATTACACCCTTATTACTTCACACTTGGCTTGAGCTTAACACCTACACAGGTGTGAAGTGCTCCATATTACACCCAGGTGAGTAAATGAGTAACAAAATTGCAGAAACACATTAAAAGAATCTGGGGAAAAATCTGTAAAAAGGGGGGGGGGGCGCTTATTAGGGGGAGGGCGCTTATTACGACGAATACGGTATATTGTATTGTGTTATCAAGTCATATTCAATCATATTGAGAACTTTTTGACATATCATCCTTTCTTGTATTCAACATTATTCCATGCCATATCTGTTGTTACTCATTTTCAATGTCTAACCATAGTTCCATATTTCCCTAATCTTAACACAATTTACTGTTTTGGTTGTTGCAGGTGAGACGAGTTTTTAACAATGAGACATACATCGTTTGTGGTAGGTCACAGGAAGAAGAGATATTTGCTGAAAGAATCTCGTGAAATGTCTGCATTCTATGTGCTATATTGTGATTCCCTTATTTACTGTGTATACCTGTGTGTACATCTAAATGTCACTGGAATAGCCTCTGTGGCCTTATATGATGTTCTTCTAACATATCCTACAAGAAAAACAAGTTGTGCCAAGTCGTATAAATGAAATACAGTAATGTTTCATTAACTACAACAATAAAATGAATTCACTCTTCTGACAATTGCCAGCACATTTATTGCCAGAATGTACAACACACCTGTACACTTGCTTGGTATTTCCTGTTACAAGAAGCCAACCCGTGTAATAGGCAATACCAAGCAGAAGAAACAGGTTGAGGCAGAGAAGAAAAACATGATTAACACATTCAGAAACCTCAATTTTAGCCTGAGTTTATAGCTCAGTTTTCACCTCCTCCACCGCCTCAAACAAACCCAATCCTGACCTGTGTACATAGAGTCCTAAATAACCATCATCATCATTGGGATTAGGTCAGCTCATGGTTTGGTTGAGTGTTATGGATCCCCTATTCCTCAAACACACTACAATACTTGATACAGCATACAATACAAGTCGTTTATGTGAGACGGTTGGATGTCACATGATGTCATGCAGACATGAGGCAGACATGAGACCCTGCGTGTGGTGGGTGAGGAGGGACGGGGGACTAAACCGTGCAGGATAACAGGACGGTTATGCTGGTGGTTCCTCCACTCTCCCTGCCTTCTGAGGTGCACACTATCTTATCGTCCTGTTTTTTGGTATTCAATGATCAGTGCCACCAGAACCCTAACCTAGTTGTGGCAGGAGTCTGGGTAGGACTAGGTACCACCAGAACCTTAATCTAGTTGTGGACTATGTACCACCAGGACCCTCACCTCGTTATGGTAGGAGTCTGTACAGGACTAGGTACCACTAGGACCCTCACCTAGTTGTGACAGGGGTCTGTGCAGGACTAGGTACCACCAGGACCCTTACCTAGTTTAGTCAGTGTATAAGGGTTCTGGATATGACTGTAGGTCTATGTGAGTAGGTGATAGTTGCTGTAATTGTCATGTTGACAGGTTTAGTGGGTGGATATCATTGGATAGGATGGACAGGAGTACAAAAGCTCTTAAGGTTTGGTCATCAGATGTTCTAGCCAGATGAACCGTTATCAGAAAGGATGATAAGACAAGAAATGCTGTGTAGTAGATCTAACATTCTGGAGCCAGGGACAGAAACACATGACATGTTATCCACAGTTAGCGGGTGAGTTAAAACACTGACAGGATAAATGCACTGTCGCTAATTCAAAGAATCCTATTTAGATCTTTTATGCATGAACTGCAAGCTGTACTGGGTTGGGGCCTTCTTTTATGGGGGTTTTACCGGGAATTCTGTTTTAAAAAAAAAGGTGTACACATTTCAAAGCCATTTCCTCTTGAGGACTTATCAAACTGTTGTCTGCTTGATTCCTTAATGCTGTACACTGCAAAAAGAAGCAAAGAGCTAATTCACCATCGTTTTCCATGAGCTGCAACAATTTTTTTTTTGTTTGAAAAGCATTTTTATTCATCTTCATGAAATTTGACTAAATGTGCTCCTGTGTTACTTCGGCATCCACTTTGGCAATTTTGTAATTATCATTCGATTTAGTCTTTATGGTAATATGAGCTGCAGATAGAAACATAAACATAACCTATGTGAAAAGAAAGGTACATGTACAACAACAATACATAAAAGATATACAGTTGTAGTATGTATGCTGTATGTGTACTAATGTAAAGCTCCTCAATAATCCTTACATATAAGTATGTCCCCAGGGTTGTGATATGTAGGAGTAGGATGATGTCCCTCTACAGTAGATCACTATGATAATCTCTACTGAGAGTCCTCTGTCTGTGGTGCACACATCTATAGTGGATGAGTCCAGGTGTGATATTGGATTCATAAACACAGAACCACTCTCCAAGGAGATTACACTAGATAAATTCTCTGGTTGCTCATTTTTACCTCTGCCCCAACCTACCAGTACACACCAGAACACAAGGAAGCCTTTTTACATCTTTACATGATTTATTACTTGGATACATATACAGTGAATTGTAACTTCATAAAGAGGTATCGTTCCCTGCAAGAGTAGTCACAAACGAGTTTGTTCTGCCCTGATTGTTCCTGAAACCCCTGCTCATCACAGAAAAGGGTACTCAGAGATGGAGAGTGGCACAGAGATGCATGGAGAATCACAAAGAGACAAGGAGAGGAGAGTGTAGAGAGTGAATAGATGAGAATGCTGCCTCAGCACTGGTGGATGATACATGAAGCTGCTGATGGACGGTAACTAGACATCATGGAGGACTTAGTATATGCTGTCTGAATCTGCATACTTGTGTGTAGAAGGTCAGGGGTGTAAACCCAGCTCTGTATACATTCATGAGGAATTTCTATTATCAAAGTGTAGTGGGTTTTTTTCTCCCTATGACAATTGCATTTCATGCTGCTGCAAGCCCTACCTTCACCATAGCAGACATCTACTGTTTATACATAGATGTTGACATATGCTGGCTAGTATCTGGTAAGCAGCACTGTGTGTTATGCTGTGTAAGACCAGATGCATCCCTCAAATGTCCACATTTCTCAGTTCTTATACATAGCAGGAAGGAGAATTTAGTCCACCTCACGGACAATCCCCTCTCTAACCCTGTCCCCCACGCTCCTTTACTCCGCTCCCTCCTCCCTTAGGCCTCTTACAGAACTGATTGAAATAGGATCAGCATTGATACATGCCTCTCAGCTTACATAGCACCAGGAAGTAGTCACTGTGCCATGTTTACTCCCACCCCTTACTGTGTCTGTAGTACACAGAGCTGACACCAGGTGGCCTGTGTAGCTGACTCCTGATCCTCTAATGGCAACACGAAACAGCAGCTGACTGGCCACCAGCAATCAGGGAGGACAAGGATATGGCCTACATCACTGACAGCCCTGCCCCCCATACAAACTGCTTCCTGCTTATTGTGCCAGCAGCCTACCTCCAGCCTTAGTTAGACTCATGCATCATGTGTTGGTAAGGTATACCTTTATAGACAGAGGCCTCAACATTCAGAAGGAGATTGCCAATCTTAGTAGATGGGTTGTACAATATATAACTTAAATTGCTGCATATCTGTCCCCAATCTCTGTCCCTACCTGGTTGCTTCCATCACTCTCTCTGCAGAGCCCTCCTCCTCCCCTTAATGTAGAATGAATCGTATAATATAACAGCCTCTGCATGTGTTTATAACCTCCTGCATGTGTCTACACAATCTGGTTATCCCCTTTAATCTACATTAGCTTTAGGCAGGAAAAGGGAGGAAAAAAGGCGTGGCTAGAACTCAACAGAATGTAAATCAAGGTGGAAATCAAGTCCCGTCCAAAGTAGGTGGAAGTCCAGAAATAGTGGACAATGGCAGGTCCATTACTTCTTATGCGCTACTAGTGTGAACTGGAGGTTGCATTGCTGTATATATTCATATATATCTGTCTATCTGTTTATCATATATACCCTGGTGGCACCTGAAGACTACACAGTGGACTACAGTGGGGCTGCATGGGCTTCTCATCTCCCAAGGTGCCTTGCATGACCCGGCCCTCCAGACGGTGGATTGGCAAACATGATCCTGTCATCACGCAGCTATGGATGTTTCAACAAATAAAGCAGCTTTGTGTGACAGGCAATCACCTACAGCTTAACCAGGTTGTCAATGACTATAAGATTATGCGATTATCAGCCATTAATTAGAATTGACACCCTCATAATTGTGTCAGTAGCCCTAGGCCATATCTAAATAAGAGGATGGCTCATATGAATGCCCCCTCTGCATTCCTTAAGCTATAAGAAGTAGATACATAGTGTTGAACAAGCACAATAATTTGCACTAGCTATATCATTTTATTCTCATGAAGGACAACTTAGCTAAGAAAATCCCAGCAGTAAAGTGTTCTACAGGTTGGCAGTGCATAAACACTCTCAGAAGAACCTTCAATACACATTAAATGTACACTAATACTGCAGTATGTACAATAGGCCTACCAGAATGCAGCAGTACCCAATGATACAGGTTCAGTATTATTTAGCTGTTCTCAATGCACCATAAACCAGTTAAGAGACTAAATAATCACCAAAGCACCAGAGGCAGTAATCGAATGCAGCCAATCCTAAATTTGCTTGAATCGAGGAAAACCTCCACCCTTCATTAAGTTTTTTACCACTTGACACAAGAACTCTGAGAATTCAAGACTTTAGTTGGGCAAAACATTTGAAGTTAATTGGATAAGATTGAATAAAATGACAACTTTATGAAAGGGTTCCCGTAAATTAAAATCCATTAAAAGATGCATGTGATTGGTCTGCAATGTGTAAGATATGTGTCTGTTGATTTGAATTAGAATTAACAATCATAGGTCTTTATAAGACACTAGTTGATGCACTGAGGTACTCTATTAGGATATATAGCCTCATAAGGGGTAGCCATGTTGCATGAATCTACTCCAAAGTGCTATGTTTCAACTAGTTTAATACAAGATTTGAGAGACATTTCAAATGCAGCAGTACCCTATGTTACAGATTCAGTATTATTTGGATATTCTAGATGCACCACAAACCAGTTATGAGACAAAATAATCCTCAATCTCCAAAGCACCAGAGGCAGTCATCAAACGCAGCTAAGCCCTAATTAACTTGAATCAGAGAAAACCCCTTCATTAGGTTTTCAACCACCTGAAACAAAAAAAAACAGCAATTCAAGATGTTAGTGGAGCAAAACATTTGAAATTAATGGGAAAGGATTAAAGAAAATGTCAATTTCATGGAAGGGTTCCCATAAATTAAAATCCGTTAAAAGAGGCAAAGATTACTGTGACTAGTCTGTAATGTGTAGGAAATGTGTTTGTAGATTTGAATTAAGATTCATGTTGATATGTTATTATAAGGCACTACTTAATGTACTGAGGGACCTTCAGGGATATACAGCTTTGTATGGGGCTGCATTATAGGGCTGCAACATAATCATAGGGTTGCCATGTTGCATGAATTTACGCCACAGCTATCATCACTGAGGGTTATTTCAACAGCCAAAGCCAAGTGAAATAACCCTGAGTCCAGTTCTTTACACTGCAATAGCCTCCCTCCCCCAGCCCCACCACTTACGTCCCCCACAGTCAGCCTGCCCTCCTCCTGCACTACACCCCTTAAGGCCCTTAGTGCAGGTGTGTCACAGGTGTGGTAGTGTATCACCCCCCCCCCCCCCGCCCCCCTCCTACCCTCCACATCCACCCCCTCTCCCTCCACCCACCCTACCCTCCACATCCACCACCGGTCCCTGCTACCCCCCCACCCCACCAGCAAGTCATACCTTACTCCGTCCTTCACATAACCTACACCTCCTGAATGCCCTCAGTGCCCAGATTAGAGTGCAGGTGTGTGACAGAGGGCAGGGAGAGGGGCAATCTACTGACTGAAAGAGGGAAGGCGGCATTAGCAGTGCTGTAGTATATAGAAGGTCACTACAGGCATGAGCAGGTGACAGTTCAGGGACATTGTGTCTATACCTAATACATAATTTAACTGACGTTGATGTAGAAACTAAGTAAACTTCACAGTATGAGCTGTTTACAAGATAAATATTCTCATGAGTATTTTATACCATTTCTACTGTTACTGCTGTTTTACCAGGGCAGTTTTTATGCGTCACCTTATAGGGTCTCAATATAAATAAGGTGGGAAGTATTTTATTCATTGCTTATGGTTGCAGTCAGGGGACACAGTGTTCTATGTCTGGATGGGATTGAGATATTGCTATCACATTCTTCTTTCTCATACATTAGAGGGGTTTTGTCTGTCAATAAAAAAGACTATCTAGATGAAGAATTTATATGACTGTGTATCTATACAGTGAGCATGAAGGGCTCTAATTTCCTCCTCTGGTGAAACCTGACAAAAAATATCAATTACCTGGTGACTAGAGGGTAATCCCCATCCCATCTGAAAGAAAAACACTTGAAGCAGATGCTGAGGAATCGGAAATCCTATCAGAACCCACAATGTAAAACATGTCACCTGCAGCATTGCTACGGGAGCTACAAGAAATCAATTCCTGGCCTTTGTGGTTGTTTTTGTATATAGTGTGTGTAGAGGGTTGGGGGACTATGGCAGGCTTTAGTCAGATCATGCCTTGTGTGACTTTACTGTATCCCCTAATGTGGTACATTATAGTGCACAGACAAAGTGATATCATGTTTACCATTGTCACATGACCTCATGCATATGTGAAGCAGACATGAGACTTTGAATAAAATTTGTGCGGTGTGCAATGTTGGATAGTAGCTGATATAGCTCCAGTCACCAAGAAAGGGCTAATGAAGAAACCTACTTTGCCTCTCTAATATACCCACATGAATTAGGCTGTGAAGGATTCTCTTTTGTTCCAGGAAATTGATACATGCACATATAATCTAAATATCAGGTAAACTATCTATCATTGTTGAGCAATTAATTTTGAGAAGCCAGGCCCCAAAAAGTATGATTTTGTCATATATTTCCTTTCATTAGTATAGATCTCTTGTTACAATAATAGGGATGTCAGTGATAAACTAATCAACTATACTCCAAATGCCCATCAACCTTAAGATGGAATACTACGTAATCCAGGCCTCCATGACGTAACATATTATTAGTATGTTCTGCAGCATAAATGAAAATAAATACTAGTTTGCTAGCTTAGACATGAGTATGCATGTAGGAGGGAGCATCAGACATGAGACTCAATCATGACAACATGAATGCTATGTGGAGGACATTGCCACTGTCATCTTGTATTGAGTTTCAATAAGAAATTGTCTGGCACCAAGTTTGGTCCGTATGGGTCCTGTGAACTTGCTGACCAGTCTTCAGCTGTGTCAGTTTATATATCTATCTATCTGTCTGGCAGTAATGTGAATATAGGATTGAAAACACAAATATTTGTATGGGTGAAACAAGGTACCATCAAGACCCTTACCTTCTTGTGGCTTAGGATTTCTGATTATGCTTTAGGATGCACCTGGCACTAGGATAGGATTGCCCACTTGATTTACATATAAAGACAGAATCAGCAATAAAAGCAATAAAAGCAGACAAATTAGTCTATTAGCTGTATGTGTTTGCTCTTGGCCTAAATGTAAATGGCTCACTCTCACCAAATCAGTGCAACTGAAAAAGTGGCCTTACATGATCGGTGGCCGTACATGATCGGCAGCCGTACATGATCGGAAAACATTTACTCCACTATTCAACCCATCTAACCATACCTACTGGCTGTAATGTAGTTTTCGGGACTTTATTAGGAAAAGAAAAATTCCCAAAATATTTATAGGGGCCAAAGGGGGGGGCTCAATGTACAACCGATCATGTACGTCACCTGACGTACACAATCGGCTTGGAATGTCATGTAAAATGTTCTTATTACCCACTGCTCTACATGTCTAAGATTATACATGTTAAGACTTACAGCATATGTGCACCTTGCTATGATTAATTTATGTTTTAAAAATAGTCTGAAAGGATAATTAAGGCAGTCAAGAGATAATGGGCTGATCATGTACGTCACATGACGTACATGATCGGTATTGAAATGTCATGTAAAATGATATTAATAGTCGCATCTATACATTTCTAACATATAACATTTCAAGACACATATCATACGTACACCTTGGTAAGGTTTATTTATGTTTTATCATGCTCAGAAAGGGTAAGGCACTCAATAGATCACCAATCATGTACGTCACCGATCATGTAGGGCCAAATAAAAGTTGCATCGATCTGGTGAGAGTGAGCCAAATACAATCCGGATACATTTAGTAGTTAGGAAAGCTAATGGGCTGGTGATGATTATAGTTACTTGTTTTTCTGCTCTGGTTAAAATTTGGACCAGACCTGATAGGACAAGATTTGACTGTGGACATTGGAACATGGTCTTGTAAATTCCTGGAGGACCTTGAATTTATAATGTATTCTATTGCTGAAATAATTTTCTAAAAACTCAGGGGTCAGTATATAATCAAATACATCTTTATGCACTGTTGCATGAGTTACGTACCTTACATATCAATGGATTACTTAACATTTGACAACCAGTTTCTCCTGCAAGAATAATAGAATTGTTGCCTGCCTAATTTATACAAGTCTTACTTATTCATCAGCTTCCCTGTAGGTAATATTTATGGGAGTCATTAACTGTAGAGATGTGAATACCCACACAAGTGCCAATTAGCAATGTGAGCTGCGATAGAAATGTCAGCACAACCCTAAACCACCATGTGGATGTAGAAAGCTATGTACAATAACGGCAGTATAAAACACCACATGGGTATCAGGAACTGATATATGTATGCTGCACGTGCAGTAATGTAGAGCTCCTCACTCATCCTTTCATGATAAAGGCACACTCTGTCAAGGCAGAATAAGAGACCAGGAGGATGACTAAAGGATTTAGCTCGGTCCTCCTTTTTAAGATAACATTCTGTAATTCTGCTGTGAGCATAGCACATCATACTGCTTAAAAGGCTCAATATAACACCTACTTTAACAGTTATAGTGTAAATAGGTATAAAAGGCCTGTCCAGTTACTTATCTATCTGTGCCCCTAAGAGAATGAGAGTTTGTCTCCAGGGTTGTAACATCTAGAAGTGAGATGATACTTCTCTAGTAGTGACATCATGTCCCTGTATAACAGATCAGAATAATACTTCATACAAGGATTCCTCTCTTCGCCGTACACACATCTATATTGTATCAGTCCAGGTGTGATATTGGATTCATAACCACAGAACCACTCTCCTCTGAGATATCACCAGGACTGTTACTCTGGTTGCTCTGTGCCTGTGTACGTCAGAAACTGTATCTCTGCCCCAACCTGCCTGTTCACATCAAAATATGTACCCCTTCCCCAACCTGCCTGTTTACATCAAAATATGTACCCCTGCCCCAACCTGCCTGTTTACCTCAGAATATGTACCCCTGCCCCAACCTGCCTGTTTACATCAGAATATGTACCCCTGCCCCAACCTGCCTGTTCACATCAGAATATGTACCCCTTCCCCATCCTGCCTGTTTACATCAAAATATGTACCCCTGCCCCAACCTGCCTGTTTACATCAGAATATGTACCCCTGCCCCAACCTGCCTGTTTACATAAGAATACGTACCCCTGCCCCAACCTGTCTGTTTACATCAAAATATGTACCCCTGCCCCAACCTGCCTGTTTACATCAAAATATGTACCCCTGCCCCAACCTTCCTGTTTACATCAAATATGTACCCCTGCCCCAACCTGCCTGTTTACATCAAAATATGTACCCCTGCCCCAACCTGCCTGTTTACATCAAAATATGTATCTCTGCCCCAACATGCCTGTGTACGTCAAAACATGTACCTCTGCCCCAACCTGTAAGGGGGCCCATTTCAATGTGTACATGCTATTTACAGCTGGTATACCGATACAGAAATTGATAACTTTACAAGGAGTTATAAATCTTTCCCTCTGTAGACTACTTAATATGCTAAAGAAACTCATTTTGAGCCTGAGATAAAGAGATGCAGTAGAGTGGACACATACATGGAGAGTGGCACAGAGATGCAGAGAGGAACCAAAACACAGGCGTAGAAAGGAGAGTGCAAAGAATGCTGTCTCAGCACTGGAGGACGATATATGAAGCTGTTGATGGAGGCTAAACAGACATCATGGAGGACATATCAGGGCGCTGTCTGAATCTGCATACGTGTCGCTGTGCCAGGGCTGTAAACCCAGCTTTGTATACATCTTTGGAAGATTTTCCTCACAAAGTTGAATGTTGTTTTATTGGGGTTTTTTCCCTGTGAGTTTTGAGTTTGACATTTCTATTTGCTAGTTTAGTCACCCATCATGAGCCGTCCTTCTAAATTGATGCAGTACTGAGGCTGGGTATCCCTTTCCCTCATGTTCTATAGATCCCCATGCCTTAATGAAAAATAATTATCTAATAACCTCATTGCCCCACTATGTAATTACAGCCTGTTTGCCTCCAGGATGTGTTTATAACCTCCTCCAGGGCTGTGATCATCGCGATGGCACACCTTGTTAACATTAGTCTACACAACCTGGTTATCCTGTTTAAGTTTACATTAGGTGTAAGAAAAGGCATGAGAGGAGGTGCGGCTGGAACTGTGTATGTCTGTACACAATGTACACAGATGTATATCAATAGAGGGAATAGAAGTGCCATCCTGAATGCCTTAAGCTGGATGGGGGCGGCCCCCAAAATAAACATCTTCTCTGCTGACAGAGTCACATCTGTTGTTTTCCATTCCATAGTGGTTAAAATCCTGTTTTTCAGTATTCTCACATTAACATCAAATAAATGCAGAAACATCCTCGGGGCAAGTCAGACACATTTGACTGGAACAATGACAGCCATGGACACATATGATAAGTCAACCTCATGGATAAGGTCTGAGGCTGATCATGAGCCCTCCAAGGAGAGAAATTGAAATTGAAATTAGATATTTCTGTGTTTAGAGCGGAGTGGCTCAACTTGATACAATGTAATTAATGCAGAGGTTCTTTAACTTTCCACACTAAGCATTAATATAACATGCAGGTTTAGGTTTGAAGATTGTTCTCGAAGCACTCGGAACCCATAGATATTCAGGACACTGTCTGGGAGTAGCGAGCCATGGCTGCTGCCTCTATGACAGTCTAGGTCATGTTTATGTAATGTCCTCTGGGGGTGTCACAATGTGCCCATTATTGGAGAGAGCGGCCATGTTGGATGGAAGCCAGTCAGGGACTAGACACCAGCATAACATCAGGACCCTGCAGGGATGAGTCTCTCTGACTATGGTAGTCTACATAATGTCCTATCTAGGTGTCATAATGTAACCATTATAGGGGAGAGCTGCCACATGATGGATGCCCGACATGGCTGACTCAGAGACCGGGCGCCCAATCAACCTAACTTCAGTAGTAGACTACTAGTGCTGTCTCTACACTCTAGGTGGCACTGCTGTATGTACAGCCATGTTGCCCAATCACATCAGAACAGCAGACTACTAGGTGGCACTGCTGTATACCCAGCAAGAACCAGCAAAGCATGGCAGGTACCAGCAGAATCAGAGACTTCTGCCTCCAACAGATATGCCGCTATTTAGTAGACCCCGATATAGACCCTGGTGCCACCTGGAGACTACACACTAGACTACAGTGGGGCTATAGAGGCTTCTCATCTCCCGGGGTGCCTTGCATGACCCAGCCCTCCAGACGGTGGATTGGCAAACATGATCCTGTCATCACGCAGCTCTGGATGTTTCATCAAATAAAGCGGCTTGGTCCAGCAGGCAATCAGCTACAGCTTAACCAGGCTGTGAATGAACATAGAATTAGAAGTTTTATTGGCAATTAATTAGAGTTGACATCCCCATAACTGTGTCATTGACCCTAGGCTATATCTCAATAGGGAGATGGCTCGAATAAATGCCCAGCTTGTATTGGTAGCCGGGGGGGGGGGGGGGCTTCCATAAAGTATGTACATATTAAAGGGGTTGAGGCAGGCTTTTTTTTCTGAAAATTGTTGCATACATAAACCCTTTATTTCAATGTGTACAAGAACTTTATGGGGGCTAGGGGGAGGGGTTTATTTTCTGAAAGTCTTTGCATATCCTTAGGACTACCAGTACTTGCTGGAGGTGCACTGCCATAGCGTATTGTTTCCAATGCAAATGCAAAATCTTGGCTTTCAGGGGGCTCTTTTTACTAAACGCTTTGGCCCACTATGGCAGTGCTAAGGACATATGAACCCTTTGTTTTTATGTGTACAAGAACTTTAGGGTGGGGGGCGGGGGTCAAGTCCTGCAGAAAATGTGTTTACATACTTTGTAGAAGCCTCCTAGCAAGGAGATACATAGTATTAACCATGCTCAATAATTTGCACAAGCTACATCATTTAATTTTCTTGAAGGACAACCTAACTAAAGCAATCCCAGAGAAAGAGATTGCAATTCAACAGCAGTGAAATGTTATACAGGTTGGCAGTGCATAAACAGTCCCATAAAAACTTTCAATATGCATTAAATGTACACCAATACTGCAGTATGTACAAAAGACCTACTAGAATAAAGCAGTGCCCAATGAAATAGGTTCAATATCATTTATCTATTCTCAATGCACCATAAACCAGTTAGAGACTAAATAATCTTTGCTCACCAAAGCATCAGAGGCAGTAATCAAACGCAGCAAAGTCTTAATTTGCTTGAATCAACAAACCCCTCCACCCTTCATTATGTTTTTGATCCACTTGACACAAGAAATCTGTTCAAGACTTTAGTGGGGCAAAACATTTGCAGTTGATTGGATAAGATTGAATAAAATTACAATTTCATGGAAGGGTTGCCGTAAATTAAAATCCATTAAAAGATGCATTAGACTGGTCTGCAATGTTTAGGAAATGTGTCTGTTGATTTGAATTAATATTCATGTACATATGATTTTATAAGACACTACTTGATGCACTGAGGAGCTCCATTAGGGATATTAAGCCCCATTAGGGGTTGCCTTCTTGCATGAATCTACTCCAAAGTGCTATGTTTGAATTAGATTAATACAAGATTTAAGAGCCATTTCAGATGTACATAGATACAAGTTCACAACTTGTGGATATTCTGCATGCAGCAGCACCCAATAATACAGGTTCAATATTATTTGGATATTCTAGATGCACCACAAACCAGTTATGAGACAAAATAATCCTCGGTCCCCAACGCACCATAGGCAGTTATCAAACCCAGCTAAGCCCTAATTAACTTGAATCAAGGAAAACCCCTTCATTGGGTTTTCAACCAAGCACAGAAAACAGAAAAACCAGCAATTTAAGATGTTAGTGGGGCAAAACATTTGAAATTAATGGGAAATGATTAAAGAAAATGTCAATTTCATGGAAGGGTTCCCATAAATTAAAATCTGTTAAAAGAGGCAAAGATTAATGCGACTAGTCGGTAATGTGTAGGAAATGTGTTTGTAGAATTGAATTAAGATTCATGTTGATATGTTATTATAAGGCACTACTTGATGCACTGAGGGACCTTCAGGGATGTACAGCTTTGTATGGGGCTGCATTATGGGGCTGCAATATAATCATAGGGTTGGCATGTTGCATGAATTTACGCCATTTACGGTTATTTCAAGAGCCAAAGCCAAGTGAAATAACCCAGAGTGGTAAACGGTTTGAGTGCTTCTTTGTTACGTGTCTTATTGACAATATTTGTCAAAATTCTACTTGCTGAAAAAGCTACATCAACAACATCACTTTGACTCCCTGTACACACCAACCATTGCTATGCAACCTTCACCCCCCCCCCCCCCACACACACACATGTGCACCCCCAAGCACCATCCTACTGCCGCCACACTATCTATAAACTGCATTGATTTTATCATAATAGGATTCTGTGTAGTCATAGACTGAGTGTATATCTGGAGGCGGTTGTTTTCCTTACAAACAATCAGCTAAAACACTTCAGCTGTCTTAGCCTCTGCTGCTAAATGTCAACCTGAGAACATCTACTTGTGGTGTTTGAAGGCTGAGGTCACTTTTACTCTGAAGGTATCACTATATCTGTCTCGCTGTGTCCCGTGACTTGCCAATCCAGTCGCATTGAAGAATGCAGACCTGAGGGGCACGTCCTGTTTCTGAGATGAATTCTCAAATGATACCTGTCTGTGTATCTCTGTATGTCTGTCTGACCTTGGATGTATAACTGACCTTCACTTGGTCCTCCAGTCTGTCAGTATTCCTGCCTCCCTCCTAACATGGTTGTATGTCCATATGTCTATTCTTTTGCCTGTTTCTTACTTTCTCTTTCTGACCCCCCCCCCCAATTTTTTCCCTCACTCTCAATCTCTCCCTTATAATCTAGACCACATAGCTCCCTTATCATCCAACCCCCCCCCCCCCTGTTCTATCCTTTCTTACCTCATCACACCAAGCCTCATTAAGTGCTATAGTTCTCGGTGATACTGTCTGGCACAACATATAGTAATACCCGCCCCCTCCTGTGCTGCTTGCTTGAGCAGGCAGACAGAGAGGAGTGTGAGACAGAGGCCGTGTCTGGTCATGACCTTTCTGCTGCTGCCACCTGCTGACCCTATTTATAGCCTCCTGAGTGGCTCTAGTCCATGAGGGGCCAATCTGTCACTTTAACAATCCCCCACTAGGGACCATGCCCTGCTCCCTTGTGTCACTTCCATTCACCTGCACACCAGCATTTTCCTGTCATACAGTACATTTTTCTCCCTTCACTACCAGTCTGTATTATGAGATGTTTTGTCTACCCTTCTCTTTCCTCCTAAATCCCACAGCAAGCCTCACTCCTCTACCCTATTCCCTGTTCCTCCCAAGCTCTATCTAACTCCTCACTTAATTATCCTGCTTACTTTTCTTCCTCTCCTCTATCTCTCACTATGTCTGTCTGTGTATTGCCACACCTGGCTCCCTGTAGCAGCCCCCTCCCTAAAGCTCCACCTCTGTTACACCAGCCCCCACTGTACATATAGTGCCAGCTGGGTGCACCCCCTGCCCCCCCCCCCTACACACCACCACACCTGGTCTATTCACCAACACTGGAGCCCCTACTACCCCTTCCTACCTGCATGGCCTCACCAAACTCAATCTGTCTTGATCTGCTTTGGACCAGCCAACATCTTATATTCCAGATGTTTCCACACAACGTGCCCTGATACACCTTGCCCCACCATATTCTTATGTCTCTTCCTTCCAATCTCCTGGTCTTCTGCCTACTTATTTTCCCTCCTCTCCCATTTCCTCTCTTCATTCCGTCAATGTTGAAGCCATTTCATTTGGGTTATGTTAGATCCTTATCTGTGTCCATGCGAAATATATTCCTATCCCTGCCATTTTTTATGGTCAGAACAGAACTGATACTAGTAATACCTTTGTGCCATTCTTGTTCACTTACTGCCTCAAGGTGCCTGATGTTAGCCTGTCCGAGGTCTTCCTGCCAATCTCTCCTCCCCATCACTCACAGTACAATTAACCAACTTGAGGGGGTTGGGTAGGTATTGATAGTGATGGGGTATATGTAGAAGGTCACTACAGTCCCAGGAGGCAGGACCAGGTGACAAATCAGGGACGTTGTGTCTAGGGGAGAGAGGGGCACGTTGACCACCTGGGCACATTGAACCACTCGCTCTCTTTGCTATTTCTTTGGGAATTTTCCAGCAGGTTTCTTACTACATCACCCCTTTTTATAGACAGTTCAGAGCAGCAGCATCATGTTCGGTTTGGAATGCCGGGAGGAAAACTAGAAAACACTAAATGCCCTTGAAAGTAGATATTTGGAATTGTTGAACTTTTGTTCTCATGTCATAGAAAAACATAGCTGGCCTAAGATCTTTATACAGGTCAAAGTATAGATCTCAATGCTTGAGTAGAACCAGATTTTACTCCTGAGTGTGTTATGTAATCTGAATTACATCAACCTTATCTACAATCTTCAGCATGGGGTACATTGAACCACAAAAATTGGGGCACTTTGAACCATGCTCACCATGCCCCAACCTCTGCCTTGAAGCACTAGTTCCATTAGAGTTCCATTAGTTCCATAGAGGGACAAGGTATCACTGCTCCTCACCAGAGGGCAGCCTAACCATGTGAGCTTGTAGGTGAGAGATGAGAAGATATTACGCAGTTCAACCTCTGGGTCTACCATTGCATAACAAGTGGGCCCTCATATTTATAAACCCATAGTTTATCAGAATTAGGGCTCACAGAGAAACACTCTCAAATAAGTTACAATTTGACTCTACAGTTATGATAAAATACATAATTTGCTGATTGTGGTAATAGATTCGTTTGTAGCATATTAATAGTGTCTTTATTCCTAGATGTATCATTTTTCAGAAGCAGGACAGCATGTTACATCACAGAAGAATCTAATCAGAGAGATATAGACTTTGCAAATAACAGCAATCCTCTTAAGATGGTTTATATTGACCTAAAGGGAAACCTGTAATGCACCATCCCAGTCACTACTCTTGAAACTATAATTGACTGACTTGTGCGCATTAGATAAGTGTTATTTTACATTCAGTCCTATGCAAAAGGATCAACAGGAAATAATTGGACCTAAACTTTCAATAATTTATCCATATTACTGATTGTTTGAAGTATTTGATATGAGTGGTTTAATGTGCCTCAGTGGGTGGGTCAACCTGCCCAGGGCATGGGGCACATTGAACCACCCAAAGATTTAATTTTCAAAAAATCAGAAAAAATACAAAAAATGACCATATTTTCTTTGCCATAGGTAGGCATATAGCCAACGATATAAGGTAGCTGCTAGATGCAACATCAAAGTTCACATGACCTTGATATGGTCAGAAAAAAAAATGTGCAGAAGTGGTTCAACGTGCCCCTCTCTCCCCTACACCGTTACATAATTAAACTGACATTGATGTAGAAACCAAGTAAACCTCACAGTATGACCTGTTTACAAGGATAGATGTTCTCATGAGTATTCACATTACTAACTACTGCTTTTTTGTCAGGGCAGTTTATAGGGTCAGCTTTTAGAGTCTCAATATAAATAAGGTCTGATGTTTTTTATTCATATACTACTAGTGGGAGTAAGGGAACAATGCGTTTTATGTTTGCATGGGAATGAGATATTTTCTTTGGATCACGTCATGCCTCATGTGACTTACAGTATCCCCAAATGCGGTACTTTACAGTACAAAGACAAAGGGATGTCATAATGACCTCATGCAGATTTGAAGCAGACACGAGATCATGAATAAAAAGTACTAGGTTGCTAGCTTAGATTAAAGTGTGTGGGAAGGATTAGACATGACACTTAAAATCATGACAACATGAATTTCATGCGGACAACATTGCCACTGTCATCTTGTTCTGATTTTCAATAAGGAACTGTCTGACAGTAAGGTAAATGTCGGATTGAAAACACCAGTATTGGTGATAGTATTGGTAGGACTAGGTACCACCAAGACCCTTAAATAGTTGTGGTAGGAATCTGGGTGGAACTAGGTACCTTCAAAACCCTTACTTAGTTGTTGTAGGAGTCTGTATACTAAATGAGCAATGCCTGTGATATCTTGACAGTCAGCTTCAGACTGGAAAATACATATGTCATATAGTGAAGGGGGTTGTATCATGTAAAAAATACCCACTTATAAGTCAATTAGCTGTATTAGCTGCTCTCAGCCTAAATATAAGTATAATCCATATACATTAATTTATTAGGAGAGCTAATGGTAATATAATGTCATACACCTTCACGTTAGTTTACATGAGCTTGGAGAATGCAGCAGTTGCTTGTAGCATTTAATCACCTTCTGACACTTATAATACATTACAAGAACCCTGCCTGCTGCAACTGTACACTCAACACCCACCAAGACCAGAGGCAGTAATCAAATGCAGCCAAGTCTTAATTTGCTTGAATCAACAAACCCCTCCACCCTTCAATACATTATTAATCAACTCGACACAAGAAATCTGAGAGTTCAAGACTTTAGTTGGGCAAAACATTTTGAGTCAATTGGATAAGATTGAATAAAATGACAATTTCATGGAAGGGTTGCCCTAAATTAAAATCCATTAAAAGATGCATGAGACTGGTCTGCATTGTGTAGGAAATGTGTCTGTTAATTTGAATTAATATTCATGTACATGTGATTTTATAAGACAATACTTGATGCACTGAGGAGCTCCAATAGCGATATATAGCCCCATAAGGGGTTGCCTCCTTCCATAAATCTACTCCAAAGTGCTATGTTTTAACTAGATCAATACAAGATTTGAGAGACATTTCAGATATACATAGATGCAAGTTCACAACTTGTGGATATTCTGCATGCAGCAGCACCCAATAATACAGGTTCAATATTGTTTGGATATTCTAGATGCACCACAAACCAGTTATGAGACAAAATAATCCTCAATTCCCAAAGCACCATAGGCAGTTATCAAATGCAGCTGAGCCATAATTAACTTGAATCAAGGAAAACCCCTTCATTAGGTTTTCAACCACTTAAAACAAGAAAACCAGCAATTCAAGATGTTAATGGGGCAAAACATTTGAAATTAATAGGAAAGGATTAAATAAAATGTCAATTCATGGAAGGATTCACATAAATTAAAATCCATTAAAATGAATGTCACTGGTCTGTAATGTGCAGAAAATGTATTTGTTGATTTGAATTAAGATTCATAATCATATGTTATTATAAGGCACTACATGATGCACTGAGGGACCTTCAGGGATGTACAACTTTATACAGGGTTGGCATGTTGCATGAATTTACTCCACAGAACTGTATTGTAAACAGATTATTGCAAGATTCTAGAGACAATTTGGACACATATATAGACAAAGGTTATAAAACTATTGTTCACCACTGAGGCTTATTTCAAGAGCCATAACCAGGTGAAATAACCCTCAGTGGTGAACGATCTGAGTGCTTCTTTGTTTCTTGTCATTATTGACAATATTTGTCAAAACCTTATTTACTATATCATTTTTTCACACATCAACGATGTCACTTTGACCCCCTGTAAAGACACCAACCATCGCCATGTAACCTTCACCCCCTACATACTGTACAGCCCCAACCACTTCCCTCCCTCTACACACCTGTACACCTCCAGCCATCACCTTACTGCCGCCACAAACACTATCTATATACTGCATTGATTTTATCATAATAGGATTCTGTGTAGTCATAGACTGGGTGTATATCTGGAGGGGGTTGTTTTCCTCACATACAACCAGTGCCCTGAGTCTAGACTGAGCAGACTGAGACACTTCAGGTGTCTCAGCCTCTGCTGCTTAATGTGAACCTGAGAACAACTACTTGTGGTGTTTGAAGGCTGAGGTCACCTAACTCTGACGGTGTGATGCATTAAGCAGCCATGTATCACTATATCTGTCTCTCTGTGTCCCGTGCCGTCACTATGGCGACTCGCCAATCCAGTTAGATTGAAGGATGCAGGCCTTAGTAGCATTTTCTGTTTCTGAGATGAATACAAAAGATACCTCTCTATGTCTCTCTGACCTTAGCTGTATAACTGCCCTTCTCTCTGTCCTCCAGTCTGTCTACATTCCTGCCTCCCTCCCCACATGCTTGTCTGTCTATCTGTCTTTTTCTTGTTTCTCACTTTCTTGTTCCCCCCTCCCTGCCTCCCTCTCTCTGTCTTTGTCTCTTTGTCTCTGTCTCTCTGTCTCTGTCACACTCTCCCTCTCTTACAATTTATCTTATATTTCAAGTCAAAAGCGTCCTTGTAATCCAACCTATCTTGTTCTATCTTGCCTCACCATGCCAAGCCTATTGAGGTGCCATAGTGCTTGGTGAGGAGGGTCATCCCCCTATGACACAGCCTGGCATGGCCCTACCTACCGGGGCACTTGCCCCCTCCCCTGTTGTTCTCTTAGAGATGTGTGAGACAGACGCTAGGTCTGGTCATGACCTTTCTACTGCTGCCACCTGGTGATCCTATTTATAGCCACCTGAGTGGCTCTATAGGAGGCTGCCATTAGGGGCCAATCTGTCACTCTAACAATCCCCCACCTCGAACCCTTCCCTGCTCACTCCATATTCTCCTATCATACACTATATCCCTATTGTCCCTCTCTTCCCTGTTTTGTCTACCCTTCTCTTTCCTCATACAACCCACAGCACTCTGCAGCAACGGTTGCTAGCTTGGCCAATGATTCGAGATCCGAGGTTGCCTCGCCCAGTCCGTCGGCCAGAGTGACAGCATAGCAGTGGATACTAACTGCTAGGCTAAACTATCATTATACTTATCCCATATAAGTCTAACGCTCACACCTCTTCCCTATTCCCTCCCCATTTCTATCCAACTCCTCACTTAATTATCCTGGTTACTTTCCCTCATCTCCGCTGCCTCTCAATCTCTCTCTCTTTATTGCCACACCTGGCTCCCTGTAGCAGCCCCCTCCCCAAAGCTCCTCCTCCCTTACACCAACCCTTACTGTACATATAGGGCCAGCTGGGTGTACCCCCCTCCCTCACACAACCCCCACACACCTGGTCTGCTCCCCCAACCCCTCCTACCTGCATGGCCTTACCACGCCGAATACTGCACTGCCTTGATCTGCTTTGTACCAGCTCACTTCTCATATTCCAGATGTTTCCACATAACGTGCCCTGATACTCCTTGCCCCACTATACTCTTACCTATATGTCTCTCTCTTTGCACCTTCTCCCCATCCCTCCACACATCTTTTCTCCCTCCCCTTATCCAGTCAGATTTTTTCTATCACAGTTCTTTTATTAGGGTTAAGTTGGCTAGTTATCTGTATCCATGCCCACTGTCTTCCCTCTCCTCTCATTTCACTGTCAGAGCAGTGCTCTGTCAGATTGGGGCATTCTCATACCAGTTTCAACTTGCCTCTTATCCAGTTCTTCCTCCCCCATAATCACACTGCACCTGTTATCCTACCTACCTCCAATCCACAATTACACTGCCATAGCCTTCCTCCCCCAGCCCCACAATTTACCCCCACAGTCATCCTGCCCCCCTGCACTACACCCGTTAATACCCTCAGAGTGCAGGTGTGTCACAGGTGTGGTAGTGTATCACCCCCCCCCCCACCCCCCCCCTCCTACCCTCCACATCCACACCCACCCCCCGCAGCAAGGCATACCTTACGCCGTCCTTCACATAACCTACACCTCCTGAATGCCCTCAGTGTCCAGATTAGAGTGCAGGTGTGTGACAGAGGGCAGGGAGAGGGGCAATCTACTGACTGGAGGAGGGTAGGCAGCATTAGCAGTGCTGTAGTATATAGAAGGTCACTACAGACCAAAAAAGCAGGAACAGGTGACAGTTCAGGGACATTGTGTCTACACTGTTACATAATTTAGCTGACGTTGATGTAGAAACTAAGTAAACCTCACAGTATGAGCTGTTTACAAGGATAAATATTCTCATGAGTATTTTATACTATTTCTACTGCTACTGCTGTTTTACCAGGACAGTTTTTATGCGTCACCTTATAGAGTCTCAATATAAATAAGGTTGGAAGTATTTTATTCATTGCTTATGGTTGCAGTCAGGGGACACAGTGTTTTATGTCTGGATGGGATTGAGATATTGCTATCACATTCTTCTTTCTCATACATTAGAGGGGTTTTGTCTGTCAATAAAAAAGACTATCTAGATGAAGAATTTATATGACTGTGTATCTATACAGTGAGCATGAAGGGCTCTATTTTCATCCTCTGGTGAAACCTGATAAAAAAATATCAATTACCTGATGACTAGAAGGTAATCCCCATCCCATCTGAAAGAAAAACACTTGAAGCAGATGCTGAGGATTGGAAATCCTATCAGAACCCACAATGTAAAAGATGTCACCTGCAGTATTGCTTCGGGAGCTACAAGAAATCAATTCCTGGCCTTTGTGGTTGTTTTTGTATATAGTGTGTGTAGAGGGTTGGGGGACTATGGCAGGCTTTAGTCAGATCATGCCTTGTGTGATTTTACTGTATCCCCCAATGTGGTACATTATAGTACACAGACAAAGTGATATCATGTTTACCATGGTCACATGACCTCATGCAGATGTGAAGCAGACATGAGATTTTGAATAAAATTTGTGCGGTGTGCAATGTTGGATAGTAGCTGATATAGCTCCAGTCACCAAGAAAGGGCTAATGAAGACACCTACTTTGCCTTTCTAATATACCTACATGAATTAGGCTGTGAAGGATTCTCTTTTGTTCCAGGAAATTAATACACGCATATATAATCTAAATATCAGGTAAACTATCTATCATTGTTGAACAATTAATTTTGAGAAGCCAGGTCCCAAAAAGTATGATTTCGTCATATATTTCCCATAGAACAGCTTGCTTTTTTTAGTATAGATCTCTTGTTACAATAATAGGGATGTCAGTGATAAACTAATCAACTATACTCCAAATGCCCGACAACCTTAAGATGGAATACTACGTTATCCAGGCCTCCATGACATAACATATTATTAGTATGTTCTGCAGCATAAATGTAAAGAAATACCAGCTTGTTAGCTTAGACATGAGTATGCATGTAGGAGGGAGCATCAGACATGAGACTAAGGGAGTGGTCATTTTTTAACAACATGGGGGGGTTGGTGGATTGGGGGGGGGACCAAAAAAATTTGGACCCCTTGAAGGGGGGGGAACAAAAAAATTTGGACCTCTCTTGAGGGGGGGACCAAAAAAATTGCACCCCGTTTTTAGCGAAAAAGCCTGGCGCTACTATAGCTCAAAGGGGTCGGCCGCGCTCAATTTCAACTTGTCTGATGGGGGGACCAAAAACATTTCGACCCCTCCCGTGGGGGGGACCAAAATAATTTTAACCCGCTTGCGCGAAAAATCCACCGACCCCCCCTGTTGTTAAAATATGACCACTCCCTAAATCATGAATGTTATGTGGAGGACATTGCCACTGTCATCTTGTTTTGAGTTTCAATAAGAAACTGTCTGGCACCAAGTCTGGTCCGTATGGGTCCTGTGAACTTGCTGACCAGTCTTCAGCTGTGTCAGTTTATATATCTATCTATCTGTCTGACAGTAATGTGAATATAGGATTGAAAATACAAATATTTGTATGGGTGAAACAAGGTACCATCAAGACCCTTACCTTCTTGTGGCTTAGTATTTCTGATTCTGCTATAGGATGCCCAATTGATTTACATACAAAGATAGAATCAGCAATAAAACCAAACACTAATTAGTCTATTAGCTGTATGTGTTTGCTCTTTGCCTAAATGTAAATACAATCCGGATACATTTAGTAGTTAGGAAAGCTAATGGGCTGGTGATGACTATAGTTACTTGTTTTCTGCTCTGGTTAAAATTTTGACCAGACCTAATAGGACAAGATTTGACTGTGGACATTGGAACATGGTCTTGTAAATTCCTGGAGGACCTTGAATTTATAATGTATTCTATTGCTGAAATAATTTTCTAAAACTCAGGGGTCAGTATATAATCGAATACATCTTTATGCACTGTTGCATGAGTTACGTGCCTTACATATCAATGGATTACTTAACATTTGACAACCAGTTTCTCCTACAAGAATAATAGAATTGTTGCCTGCCTAATTGATACTTGTCTTACTTATCCATCAACCTCCCTGTAGGTAATACATATAATGGGAGTCGTTAACTGTGGAGATGTGAATACCCACACAAGTGCCAATTAGCAATGTGAGCTGCAGACAGAAATATCAGCACAACCCCACACCACTGTGTGAATGTGGAAAGCTATGCACAATAACAGCAGGATAAAACAATGTACAATAACAGCAGAATAAAACACCACATGGGTATACAGGAACTGCTGTATAGATGCTGCATTGCCGTAATGTAGAGTTCCTCACTCATCCTGTCATGATAAAGGGCACACTCTGTCAAGGCAGTATAAGAGACTAGGAGGATGGTTAACAGACTTACCTTGGTCCTTCTCTTCACAGTGCTAACATTTCTATATCAACTCTGAGCATAGTACATCATACTGCTTAAAAGGCTCAATATAACACCTACTTTAACAGTTAAACCATAAACTAATACAAATGTCCTGTCAAGTTACTCATACTAACAGAGGTGTTGGGTGACTTAAGGTTATGTGCCTGGGTATATGTATGTGTCCCTCAGAGAGTGAGAGTTTGTCTGCAGACTTGTAACATCTAGACGTGAGATCCTGTCTCTGAGATCAGAAAAATGATTTATACAGAGAGTCCCCTCTCTGCCGTACACACATCTATAATGTATGAGTCCAGGTGTGATATTGGATTCATAACCAGAGATGCACTCTCCTATGAGATATCATCATGACAGTTACTCTGGTTGCTCCCTTATATCTCTGCTCATACCTTCTAGTGTGCCCCAGTACATGTAACTCTACCCCAACCTGTGTGTGCACATTAAAACATATACCTCTGTCCCAACCTGCCTGCCAGAATGCAATGAGACATGTCTACATCTGATTTGCAGCTGGTATATAGATACGACTTTATAAAGAGACATATATTCATCCCTCTGGAATCAAGTTCCTAAACTTGCTAAAGTAGACCATTTTTAGCCTTGGATTAAACGACACAGTAAAGGAAGCACAAACGTGAAGAGTAGCCCAGAGATGCATGGAGAGAAAGGGGAACAGAGATTAGAGAGAAGAGTGCAGAGTGAGTAGATGAGGATGTTGCACAGCACGGGTGGACCATGGATGAAGTATCAGGATACTGCCTCAATAAACATAGCTAGTATTAATATATAAAGGCAGATGCACCTCGAGCTGGTACGCCCCATACGTGACCCCACCATGTAATACAAGCTTTATAACACGACCAGAAGACAATTTTCTACCCCCCTACCATATTTTCTTCTTAAATCGACGAGTTTGTATCTTAAATCGGCGAGTTTTCTTCTTAAATCGGCGAGTTTTCTTCTTAAATCGGCGAGAGGTTTGTTTACATTGCCGCCATTGATCTATGATCACGTGACCACTGTGCTGGCTTCAGATTGGTCTAGAGCAGAAAAAAGCTTACCACACGGCCGTTTGGTATGCAGAAACGTACCAAACCCCCCGGGTGGTACGTTTTTCCTTCTCTATTCTTACATAGGATCGTACCAATAACGTTAGGTCGTGTAATAAATACATGTATTCCAGGGATGTAAACATGGCTCTCTATAGATTTATGAAAGGTTTTATGGTTTTTTTTCCCATGAGTTTTGAATTTGACATTTCTATTTACTAGTCTAGTCACACATCATGAGCCTTCCTTCTAAATGGATGCAGTACGAAGGCAGGCTCTCCGGTCCCCTCACTCACTCTCTCTGTAGATTCCTCCCCTCACCTTGGTATTGGATAACTGACTAATAGCCCCATTGTCTCTATGTAGTTACAGCCTGTGTGGCCCCAACACTGTCTTACAGCCTCCCCCAGCGCTGTGATCACTGGGACGACCACCTCATTAGCCTTAGTCTAAATAACCTGGTTATCCCATTCAAATTATATCTAATTTATATTAGGAAAATGGAGTACAGGAGGTCGAGCTGAAACTATGTACAACTCTGTGCAAAATGTGCACCAAAGTGTGAATCAAGAATGTAAATAGAAGTGCCATCCAAACCAGGTGGAAATGCTATAAGGGCAACAATGGCAGGTCCATTACTTGTTCTTAATGCAGTCCTAGAGATATGTTATTTTAGCACATTGGTGGACAGAGCAACATGCCCTTATTTAGAATGGGATGGCCTCCAAAATACACCTCTTTCCTGCTTTCAGACTTATTTGCAGTAGCGTGGTCACATCTGGTGTTTTCCTTCCCAGCACATTAGTTCTGGTTAAAAGTCTGTGTGGTATTTCAGTATTCTCACATTAACATTAAATACATGCACAAATCCCCTGGGGCATGTCAGACATCGTTTTGAGCATATTTGGCGTAAACAATGACAGTCATGGACACATCAGACAATTTAAGTTATAGAAAGGTGTGATAGGAAAGATTACCATAGGAAAAAGCTTGTATAGATCATCAGTGAATGTCAATGTGTGAGGCTGATCATGAGCCCACCAATGTTGATGGAGAGACATTTAAATTGGATATATCTGTGTTTAGAGGGAAGTGCCTCAGTTAATGTAAAAACTATTTAACATGCCCACTAAGCATTGCATTAATATAACAGGCTGGTTAAGGTTTGATGATAATCCTCCAAGCTCTCCAAACCCTCCAGATATCCCGAACACTGTCCAGGAGTCACTGCTGCGCCTGTGACAGTCTAGGTAATGTTTAGGTAATGTCCTCCCTGGTGCCATAATATGCCCATTATGGGTGAGAGCGGCCGTGTTGGATGGATGCCAGTCATGGCAGACTCAGAAACCAATCAGTAGTCTATGACATCAGATTCAGTGACTCACCACACAATCAGCACCACATCTTGAGGCATTAACTACAAGTTTCGGCACGTTTCCTGCCAAATGGTGCCAGAATACATAACAGATCTGTGTACTACAATTGTGACTAACATAATGTACATATTTCGGCCCTGTGTCTGACAGACCAGGGTCCTCTAGTTAGCTTGGTATTGCCTGTTACAAGAAGCCAACAAATGTAACTGGCAATACCAAGCAGAAAAACAGCCTGAGGCAAAGAAGAAAAATTTGGTAGACACAATCTCACCCTCAATGTCTACCTCAGTGTTTGCCTCTGTCACAGCCTCATGATCAGGTGCTGCAGCAAACCCAATCCTGCCCTAGATTTTGTAAAGAGAGTGCTAGAAAAAGAAAAAAAACTCATGCTTTGGTTGAGAATAGTGGATTCCCCGAACTCCTACCTGAAACATGCTATGATACTTGATGCATAATACAAAATGATGTCATTTTTGTGAGATGGTTGGATGTCACAAAGTCCCGTGCAGACATGAGGCAGACATGAGACCCTGCGTGTGATGGGTGAGGAGGGATGGGGTGACGTGAGACTAAACCGTGCATGATAACAAACTGTTACATGGAGGAGACTGCATGATGGTTACTCCACCCTGCCTGCTTTCTAAGGTGTAAACAATGTCATTGTCATCTTGTTTTGGTATTCAGTAAAAATGTAATGTAGGATTGAACACCAAGGCCCTCACTTACTTGTGCCAGAAGTCTAGGTTTGACTAGGTACCACCAGGGCCTTAACCTAGTTGTGGCAGGAGTCTGTTTCTATAAAACCAGGATAAAGCTATCATAACCTTCTTATATTGATCATTGAACTAGGCTTCAAGGGATAAACAATGCAGAAAGGAATCCTTGTGTATTTAAGTGTTTATTTTTAACCGAATCCATGGGATGTGGTCTATTCAAGGGGTAGTATACCGTTTACTGGCATAGTCTAAATGCTGGTCACACCAGTGCAACTTATGTAGAGTAGTGAATTACTGGAAGGGAACAACCAGCATCCTATTTCTTGGTTGCCTGAGCCATTATTTTTGGGGTACTTTGCTTGGGAATACAATCCTTCGGGGCGAGGACATACCTGGATCTCAGGGATTGTGCTTGGGCGATTCTAAATTTAACTGTGGTGTTATATAAACTCAACATCAGTAGTATAGTATGTACCGGAACGGGACTATAGTTAAGTACTGTTTATTACTCAATCGACCTGCAGCCAATCAGAGGCCTCCCTTTTGGCGGGAAATTCAAAAGCAGCCAATGAGAGGCCTCCCTTTTGGCGGGAAATTCAAATAGGTCACGTGACCGGAAGTGACCTACTTCCGGTCACGTGACCTTTGGGCGGGAAATTCAAATAGGTCACGTGACCGGAAGTGACCTACTTAAGAGGGTCACGTGACCACCATGTTGGCGGGAAATTCAAATAGGTCACGTGACTGGAAGTGACCTACTTAAGGGGGTCACGTGACTACTAGGTTGGCGTGAATTTCAAAATAAGTCACTTGAGATTTTTATGGATAAATAAATTTTAAAAAAGAAAAAGCAAGCTGAAAGCTTGCTAAAAAATAATTTAAAAATGCGGCTCTTTTTTTTTAGGGGGGGAGGGGCACTCTGGGGGGCACTCTTTAAGATGCATGGGGGGGGGAGGGGGGGAGGGGGGGGGGGAGGGGGGGAGGGGAGGGGAAGGGTTTTTAAGAGTGAGACTCGCCTCTCTGCCCTCTCTTTTAGAGGGCAGAGAGGCGAGTCTACTGGTTCGTCTACTTACAATGAAATGTATCATGATTGCGTTTATGATGATGTGCATCTCTTGCTGGCCAGACTTTCAAGCAAATTTGCCAAAGTCCAGCCCGTTATTGAATGTCCGGCCTAGCCTGACCCTCAGTAGAACAGTCCTTGACCCATCTATTATAGTCCAGCAGCGCCTGACCCTTGTATGAGAGTAGTATTGGCGACATTGGCTGACTCTGATATTTACCTGTGTGTACGGAGGGAGGAGAGGGTTCACAGCCACAGCTCTCTTAAGGCAAAGCTTGCGCTTATAGAGCACTACTAGTGGAGGTCTGGATGAGGAGGCTATGGCGGTTGTCTTCAAAAAAAATAAAAAAATAGCCATGGCGCATGTCGATGTCGCTTAATTATGCTCATATCTCATGTCGATTTTAAGAATTGCTCATGTCACCTGTCACTATGTTTTTCAAGCTTCATGTCAAATGTCACTAGGCCTCATGTCGAATGTCGCTTCTAAGAAACAGGTATGTCACCATCTCGAATTTAGCGGTCCACACTGCCGCTGCTGCTGCTGCTGCTGCTGCTGCTGCTGCTGTTGCTGCTGCTGATTTGCTGTTGCTGCTGCTGTCGGTGCTGCTGCTTGTGCTGCTCGTGCAGCTGCTGCAGCTGCTGACAGCTGCTGCTGCTTGTGCTGCTCGTGCAGCTGCTGCAGTTGCTGACGATGTCACGGATGCTGTTGACAGATGCTGCTGCTTGTGCTACTCGTGCAGCTGCTGCTGCTGCTGCTGCTGCTGACGATGTCACGGATGCTGCTGACAGATGCTGCTGCTTGTGCTGCTTGTGCAGCTGCTGCAGCAGCTGCTGCTTGTGCTGCTCGTGCTGCTGCTGCTGACGATGTCACGGATGCTGCTGACAGATGCTGCTGCTTGTGCTGCACGAGACCGAGTAGCCGCTATTACTAATGCTACTAATACTAGTATGAGAAAATACATTTAGTCAGTCGATTAAATCAAGGAGGTTTTCTGACTTCAGTGGATCGTTTAGCCATCGGCCACAGGCAAAACTTGAAACCATTTTATACATGGGGCAATTGGCAGAGTCGAAACATGTTGGTACGATGGGGTCGATCATGTTCATCATCAGTTCAGGCAAAGGAAGTGTGTCGACAGCACGCGAAAACTTCATGTCCGGATGTTTCAACACAAGACCTTTTATCACACTCACACAGCTGCTTTGAAGAGTGAATCCTTGACCAAACTTGAGCTTTTCCAACACAGCTTTGGCCTCCTTCTGTGCAGTAAGGGATCTCTCTTTCGGGGTCATCGCAGTGCTGGCTAGCATGTCCTCAAAGTCTTTAACATAATGTTCCAACGGGCTACAAATGATGTACTCCAGATCATCGTCCGCATATGTTGTCTCCTCGCACCATATTGTGTCTTCTCCTGTTTCGAATTCCGTCATTTTCTGAACAATCTCCTCGTGAGTGCGTTGCATATATCGAAGCTCCTTCAAAGACCAGATAACTTGTATGCCGAAGCCTGAAAAACCTGAAGGAATTTCACCACTACAGTCAGGCCAACTATACGGAGCTAAGAAAAATAGCTCCAACAAAATTTTCTCCCTCTGTCCAAATGAAACTACTTCCGTTCCGATGAAGTTGAAGCATGCTTCTATCCATTGCTCCTTGGTGACGTCCTTCCAATGTTTCTTTACCTCACATGCATCATAGGGCACTGTTTCTCTTCCTGCTTCTAGTGGGAGTTGCTTTTTCTTTCTTGGACTCATTTGGAGAGTTTCGATGCTCTGTAGCGTCGACACTTCGATAAGAAAAGAAGCTGTAAAGGTAGAAATAACCCTCATAACATGCTGAGCGAGCGTGGAGTGGACGATGCTACGATGATGAAGGGCGGGTCGAGAAAGTGTGATGGGTGAGAGCGGCGTTTCACTCCTTATGTACCCTGTCCTAGATAATCCTCTTAAATGGCTGGAAAGACTCTCTCAGTACAGAGTCTCTACTCAATTAAATGATCTGTTAAGTAAGTTTTCACATGCTACTTGACTACTGCAGGTGGGTTTAGACTTAAGCAGCTTAGTGCACACACGTGTCTGTTAGAAAGCTACCTGCACACCTGCCTTCCTTTTTCACTAGTATTTACCCCTTGCCGACTTATAAGGCGCCTATACACGTGTCAGCCTCCTTATATACGTCTTCTTGCTTCTAGAGCTAAGCTACTTACCGTCGTTTTCAGCTGCCGCAGGCTGACTGGCAGCTATTTAAAAGAGAATACCCGTTACCTGTATAACGGATCAGGAGGTTATGAGATTAGAGTGTGTATACAAAAAAAAGCTACAGGGGGCATGTGTCTGTCTGTGAGGTAGAGACGATGTGGTAAGCGGCTCAAGTGTAAAACAAAAGCACCTCCTCTTGCCGCAGTGAGTGGCGCGGGACGTCGGCTGGCTAGTTGAATAAGCGTCAGCTTAAAAGATAATCCGTCCACGGGCTGGCGCGTCACACCTGTCGTTAATCACCCCCTGTAGTCTTTGTATACGCAGGTGGTGACCCGGCTTTATCTCTTCACCAGCTATAATCCCATATACATGTAGCGCACGTTACACTCGTTATCTCTCTTTTCATGCTGAGGGATTAGGGGTGGAAGGGTTCAGGTGAAAAGCGATTTGATTCCTCTCTGGAAGAGGGTGGGGCTCTAGGTGAAAACAAGCTTAGACCATCCAGATTAGCCGCTCTCTCGGCTATATAAAGAGCCTCAATTTTTTTTTATCTCTGCCCACTTCGTCTTGTTGTACACTATCAGTCACGAGGCAGACGCTCAAAGTAGCAGATGTTTGCAGTATGGATTATACAGAGGTTACCTGCTAATAGGATTTTGTCAGAATAGGGTGAGTTGCTCTTAAAATGACCATTTTAAATGGGTTGTTAATATGGTATCTGATGTTAATGAGCTAACACCTAACATTGAGGATTATGACCTCCCAGAGGGGCGTCTCGCCAAATTCTCCGGTCTTGACTATAGGCTTAACTGTCTAAAGACTGTGGAGCACGTTAATGGACGGTCTCCTTACTAATTTCACTTGACCAGGCCGGCAGGGTCAACTAGTCTAGGTAATTACAACCACAAGGGCGGCTACTCAACATCCAAGTGGACCTACTACTACGAGATTGTCTTTTGACCACTCTGCTGCCGCCTGCTGGTCTGGCGATTACATGCTCTAGTATAGTTCTCCGCTCTTTTCGTCAGATGGCGCCACAATAGGGTTTTTGTACATTTCCACGATACTCGCGAACATTTTAAACGCATAATGACCTATAATAAGCAACAAAGCACACTTCTAATATATTGAATATAAGAAACATGTCAACGTTGTGTATTTCTGATAGAATGAGGCAGATTCTTTGAAATATCAACTAAACTATAGCGAGATTGAAAATACTACACCATAACTAAAGCGATATAAAAGCTATATAAAGTCAGAACTTCTCACGGAACGGCATCTGCAACAGATCACTCAACCACTTGTCTTCAAATGCCACACAGGGTTCCCGTCCAACAGGACTTTGAGCCTTGACGCTTTTGAGGGAGGTTTGATCTTATGTTGCTTAACATGTGGTGTAATTAATCAACACCGCGGCCCCTCTTTAGGGGCCACACAATAAACAAAGAATAAAAAAGGGAAAGCCTTAAGTTTAAAGTGAATCTCCCAGGATTTTGGCGAGGCCGACAAAGGGGGAGGTAACAGATTTAAACTGCAGGAGACTATACGCAAACCTTGATACTCTCAGAGGGGAGCCCCATATTGCGGGCCTGTGGTCAGATCTATCACCTCCAGGGTGCAGTCTGCATGTCATAAATGACCACCACAGACATTGGGATATAATGTTAATCCTACTCCAGGGTCTCCATAATTAGCGGGGCTCGCCTTGAGATGGGAAATTCACTACAGCACTATCTGTCGTTGAAAATGGTGCTCGTGTAGAGTCGGGATGATGTACCAAAAGAGCATTTTATACACAATGATACCCTTGTACAAATGCGTATACCTAGTAGGCTGTGTCTTATCATCAAATCTAAGAGGGTGCGCTATAGTTTTATTATACTTTTATAGACCATTTTAAAATCCGAGCTTAGCTTAGTTCATAGTCTCCTTACCAATTTTCACTTGACCAGGCTGGCAGAGCCAACTAGTCTAGGTAATTATAACCACAAGGGCGGCTACTCAAGATCCAAGTAGACCTACTACTACGAGATTGTCTTTTTGTCCCCTCTGCCGCCTAGTTATTACATACTCCAGTCTAGCTCGCCACACCCTTTGAGCAGCTCCATTGCCTCGGTAAAAGTGTAGGGGTGTGCTTTCCACCTTCAGTCATCCATAGATTCGATCACCATCACCCCCCTTGAAATGACCTCAGCTGTTAATTAGGGCGTAAAGCAGCCCAACAACCAACCAAGTCCCTGTCAAAGATGTGAATAACGAACGCGCTAGTATAGTTCCCCGCTCTTTCGTCAGATGGCGCCACAATAGGGGTTTTGTACATTCCTACGATGCTCGCGAGCATTTCAACGCATAATGAGCTATATAGGCAACAAAGCGCGCTTCTAATATATTAAAATATAAAAACAATTCAATATTGTGTATTTCTGATAGAAATGAGGCAGTTTCCTTAAATACCAACTAAACTATAGCGAGATGAAAAATACCACACCATATCTAAGGCTTTATAAAAAGCTATAGAAAGTCAGAACCTCACACGGATCGGTATTCTGTCTGCAACGGATCACCCCTGACCCACTGGTCCTCGCATGCCACACACGGCTCTGCCGTGTTTGTGCTTTGAGGTATCACCCATCAAGTGATCCATGCTACCCAACATGAGGCGTAATTAATTACGCTGATGTTGCATAGCACAGCGGCAGCATCTAACTAACTCTAAGGAGTTAGTCGGCCCCTCTTTAGGGGCCACACAATAAACAAAGAATACCCTGAATCTGGGACCTGCGGGCGAAGGCCCCAACTGTGAAGTCATTATTGGCCACATTGGTAATATCAATTAAAACTTTAGACAACACCCACCTTAAGTATCATTAACGGACAATATCAATAAACTTAGCATCCTCTTGGTTACCACATTTAGCACCAATTTTACAACTCACAGGGGCCACCCTTGAAAATAACACCAGCCTCACCACGCTTTTATTGCTCTGCTGATTTCTCCAATCCAAAACATTGGGTATCTAGTCCAGCTGTGAGCTCATTAGGTCAGCCCTTTGTCGGCCTCGCCGGCAAGTCCCGGATTCAGTATAGAAAGACTAAGGGAGCGGGGAGTAGGTCTTTAAGTTTAGCGCTATCTGTGTCATTAGACCATTCTTAAAAATCGACATGTGACATGAATAAAAGATTCTCAATTACTGTATAAGTAGGCGCCTCAACTCTTCCTTCAAATTCCGGCCTTGCGGGTGGTCAAATTTTAAAAAAAAATTCCTAGTAGACTATGGTCCCAAGAGTCCGATTGTATCAATTACGGTGCCCCTACATTTTCCCCCTTAGTGACACTAGTGACAACGCCTTTTTCACTTAGGGTCATGTGACATGGTCATTTCTTAAAAATCGACATGCGACATGGGACACGTTCATCTCAAACCCTTAGCCTCTAGAGAGTTCAAAATAGCGCTGCCGCTGTAGTCTGCCCGTTTCTGTGATCAAATATGCACCCTTCCTAATAGCACCCCCACTGGTGCATTGCATAAAAATAGCCCTCCTGACCTCATTTCTTGAGCTATAAAAAAACACAAACCCCTCATTTTAATCACAATATCATGGCAGTCAACATGAATGGAGTCATTAGTGGAGAAAGATAAGAGTCTCTGTTTTCTGTAGCCTACAATATTATGGTGACATTCTTCATGTCAAAATGTAATAAATAAATATGAGTTGTTAAAACTTGTTACCATGGGGATGTTGGTAATTGTGTTCTTGAAGACGTATGTGAAATCCAGATGTATGTGCCTCTGCCCAACAATGACCCTAGCCATTTTAAGTAAACCTGTTCTGTCTGAGTTAGAAGGGTGCCTAGGGCCAGAGCTACAGAACCCCTAACTGCTGTGAAAGTGCCCCTCTCCTGCCTAGATCACAGAAATGGGAAATATGTTCAGATGCATTCACCATGATATTTCTGGATCTAAGCAGATCTGAAAAGCTCTCATAGAGATCTATACTAATGGAACCACTATGTATTTTTTAACTCATTTTTCAAAAATTTATCAAACTCCCTACCTTAGCGCCCCTATAAATAGGGTTAAGTACCTGTCCGACTCCCCTACCACTGCTGCTGGAGGAGTACCGAGAACTACCCTCTTTTTAGAAAACTAAGTAAAAATATCCTTCTTCATGTCCAGTTACATACAATGTCGATCAATTTGACACTGTAGCAGCATGTCTCCATATCTGTATGCTGCATAAATGCACAATACACGGTTCTGCACGCACTTAAACCAAGGCTAACATGGGTGACCTATATAGATGTGATACTCTCGTTTTCGGGGCTAGTAGAAATTAGGCGGCTAATATAGACGTTCCGGGTTCGAACCCTCACTAAGTTTTAGTCAAGACGTCTAGCCACAGGCGCCTTAGGCGACGAAAGCGCGTCAAGGCATTTACAGGGTTCGAACCCGTGAGCTGCTCCTTGGGGTCACAAAAAACGCTTCAACCTTAAAATCCCATAGGAAAAAAATGTTGGGTTTTTGGACTTTAGGCCTGAATTTGGGGGTGATCCCGGGCTGATAGAAAAATAATTCTTGGACGAGCGGATAGCTCTGGATCTCTTTTTATCTAAAACAGCGAAAAATTGATTGTGGTTCCGCCGCAATTCATCCGACGAGGGGTAATCAGCCCCCCCCTCTGCCAATCATGGCAGTGAATTTAGACAGCGCGCAATCTCTCGCAGCCACCGCGGACGGACCAATTAGTCCTGTCGGCATCTTAGTATGGTTCGTGTGACCTACTTAGAGGCTCACACGGTGGGGGTGTGTCCGGCGTTCGGCGCGCTGATTGGCTACTGGTGGGAGGTGCTGTGCTGCGTCAGGAACTTTACCTATTTGGGACGGGTGTTAAAGGCGCACTGAGTTGAGGTGCACCTTTAAGCAAGAGCGCGATCCGGTCGTCGCGTTGGTAGCCTTACTACCCGTCGCGCATTTAACTAGAGGCTTAAGTGTGACAAATGACGATTCTTTGTCGACGCGACTACTAACATCAGCAGCATCGGCAGCAGCGGTAGCAGCATCGGCAGCAGCTATAAGGTGAAAACATGTTCAGACACGGTCGGCGTGTGAGACCTGTCCAGGCACGTCCGAGCAGGTTCGAACGTGTCTGAACATGTTCCGGAGTGCAAGACGCGTGCACACACAGACCGAACAGACACACACAGACCCACACACCCACACACCCCTATGTAGTGTGGGATGTAAAAGAAACCCTTGTCTCGGTAAAAGGGCCATAGATTCGATCACCATCACCGCCCTTGAAATGACCATAGCTGTTAACTAAGGCGTAAAGCAACCCACACACCCACACACCCACACACCCACACATTTTTCTGTATGAGCCTTCAGACCTGAAGCTGCTCAGTGTACGGGACTAGGTTTTGTCATAGGCCCTACGGACGCTACTCAAGGGGGAATAAGAGAGCTGTCTCACCATGACATGGGCTGGCTGTAGTTTTTTATGTTTCGGTACCTACAACCAAACAGCCAGTACCCACCCCAGGGCTTCATGTCGCACGCGGGAAAAGTATAAAGATTCGAACGGTGGCGCCAACTGTCGGAATAGCGGGTACACTACGTCAGTAGTTCTTTTGTTCTCCGCTGAGTGACTGGGCGAAATGTAGTCGGTAGCTCTATTTTCTGTGCACTGTTCTGTTCATTTTCTACACTTAACGCTTAAATAGACCACGTGTTTGTACAAGCTAGCCGTTTTTATCAGTGCAAAAATTAAATAAGCATCTGATAGAACAATAAAAAAATGAGAAAGTAATCCAGCACTTAGTATAACGCACCAGTTTTATCATGAGACACCGAAAGTCTGGTTTTTTTCGGGTGCATAAGACAGTCGACTGAGAGCTCCAAACCAACCAAAACGTACCAGAGGGCGATCTATCTCAGAACGTACCCGACAGGGCAGGGGCCTTCTACACCCCGGCTCTGATGAGCAAGCGAGGGCCTATTCCTCTTTTGAGGTGGGCCCAAAATTGAACAAAAGAATAAACTCAAAAAAAAAGCCTTAGGATTGAAAGAGTTGTAGATACTGATTTTAACGAGGAAGTCGCATTCATTAGTTTACAAATAGCTAGTGTAAGTACGCCCATGTATAGGAGAGAGACCTTGCTAATTTCTTATAGGGTTGTAAGATAGTCACATCATGATGCACATCATCATAAACGCAATCATGATACATTTCATTGTAAGTAGACGAACCAGTAGACTCGCCTCTCTGCCCTCTAAAAGAGAGGGCAGAGAGGCGAGTCTCACTCTTAAAAACCCTTCCCCTCCCCTCCCCTCCCCCCTCCCCCCCCCCTCCCCCCCTCCCCCCCCATGCATCTTAAAGAGTGCCCCCCAGAGTGCCCCTCCCCCCCTAAAAAAAAAGAGCCGCATTTTTAAATTATTTTTTAGCAAGCTTTCAGCTTGCTTTTTCTTTTTTAAAATTTATTTATCCATAAAAATCTCAAGTGACTTATTTTGAAATTCACGCCAACCTAGTAGTCACGTGACCCCCTTAAGTAGGTCACTTCCAGTCACGTGACCTATTTGAATTTCCCGCCAACATGGTGGTCACGTGACCCTCTTAAGTAGGTCACTTCCGGTCACGTGACCTATTTGAATTTCCCGCCCAAAGGTCACGTGACCGGAAGTAGGTCACTTCCGGTCACGTGACCTATTTGAATTTCCCGCCAAAAGGGAGGCCTCTCATTGGCTGCTTTTGAATTTCCCGCCAAAAGGGAGGCCTCTGATTGGCTGCAGGTCGATTGAGTAATAAACAGTACTTAACTATAGTCCCGTTCCGATACATACTATACTACTAACATCCCTGCCAGGGGATTTTACGATTTGGTTTGAGAAGTCCTAGCCTTTAGTGTAAGATAATTATCTAATAATCCCACAGCCCCACTATGTACTTACAGCCTGTGTGGCCGTCAGGATGTGTTTATAACCTTCTGCAGGGCTGTGATCACTGGGACACACAGCTCATTAAATGTAGTCTTCACAACCTGGTTATTTAAGTTTACATTAAGTGTATGAAAAGGCAGTAAACGAGACGCAGCCAGAACCTTATATGTCTGTACAAAATGTACACACACATGTCTATCAATGGAGTGAATAGAAGTGCCATCCTGAATGCCTTAAGCTAGATAGGGGCGGCCAACTAAATAAACATCTTCTCTGCTTACAGAGTCACATCTGTTGTTTTCCATCCCAGCACATTAGTTCTGGTTAAAATTCTGTGTTGTGTTTTCCGGTATTCTCACATTAACGTTAAATACATGCAGAAATCCCCTGGGCAGGTCAGACATCTTTTTGACCCTATTTGGCTTGAATAATGACAGCCATGGACACATCAGACAATTAAAGGCAAGAAACAAGTATTTCAATGATAAGCCAATAGGGCACATACTTATAGAAAATGTGTGATAGAAAAGATTACAATGGGAAAAGACTTGCTTAGATAATAATCAGTGAATGTCAAGGTGTGAGACTGATCATGAGCCCACAAATGTTAATGGAGAGAAATTGAAATTTCTGATCAAAGCGTCAATAATTATATGTGTTTAGAGGTTAGTGGCTCAACTTGATACAATGTTATTAATGCAGAGATTCTTTAACTTAGCATTGCATTAATACAACATGAGGGTTTATGTTTCATAATTGTTCTCGAAGCACTCAGAACCCATAGATATTCAGGACACTGTCTGGGAGTAGCAAACCATGGCTGCTGCCTCTATGACAGTCTAGGTAAAGTTTAGGTAATGTCCTCTGTAGGTGTCACAATGTGCCCATTATGGGTGAGAGCGGCCATGTTGGATGGATGCCAGGCAGAGACGAGACATCAATCAGTATTACATCAGGACCCTGCAGTCATGAGTCTCTCTGACTATGGAAGTCTACATAATGTCCTCTCTAGGTGTCATAATGTGACCATTATGGGTGAGAGCTGCAATGTTGGATGGATGAGAGTCATGGCTGACTGAGGGACTTAGGAGCTGGCCAGCCAATCAGCACCACATCTGGAGGCATTAACTACAAGTTTCTGCACATTTCCTGCCAGAATACATAACAGATCTGTGTACTACTATTGTGATCAACATGATGTACATTTTCTGCCCTGTGTCTGACAGACCAGGGTCCCCTAGTTAGCTTGGTATTGCCTGTTACAAGAATCCAACAAATGTAACCGGCAATGCCAAGCAGAAAAATGCCAAAAAGAGAAATGTGGATACACATTAAGATATCGCAATCTCACCCTCATTTTGTATCTCGGTGTTTGCCTCTGTCACAGCCTCATGATCAGGTGCTGTAGCAAACCCAATCCTGCCCTAGATTTTGTTAAGAGAGTACTAGAAAAATACTGATTCTTCGTAATTAGTGGAACAATACGCGGTGTCGGGGGATCGGAGGCCACATTAGATCAACCCATGCTTTGTTTGAGTGTAGTGGATTCCCCAAGCTTCTGCCTGAAACATGCGATGATACTTGATGCATCATACAAATTGATGTCATTTTTGTGAGGCGGTTGGATGTCACAAAGTTGTGTGCAGACATGAAGTAGACATGAGACCCTGCGTGTGGTGGGTGAGGAGGGCATGGTGACGTGAGACTAAACCCTGCATGATAACAAGACTGTTACATGGAGTAGACTGCATGATGGTTACTCCACCCTGCCTGACTCCTAGGGTGTACACAATGTCATTGTCATCTTGTTTTGGTATTCAGTAAAAATGTGATGTAAGATTAAACACCAAGGCCCTCACCTAGTTGTGGCAGAAGTCTGGGTAGGACTAGGTACCACCAGGACCCTCACCTAGTTGTGGCAGAAGTCTGGGTAGGACTAGGTACCACCAGGACCCTTACCTAGTTGTGGCAGGAGTCTTGGTAGGACTAGCTACCACCAGGACCCTTACCTAGTTGTGGCAGGAGTCTGTACAGGACTAGATACCTCCAGGACCCTTACCTAGTTGTGGCAGGAGTCTGTACAGGACTAGGTACCACCAGGACCCTTACCTAGTTGTGGCAGGAGTCTGTACAGGAATAGGTACCACCAGGACCCTTACCTAGTTTAGGCAGGAGTATGGGCAGGACTAATCTATACTACCAGGACCTTTACCTAGTGGTGGCAGGGGTTTGTACAGGACTAGGTACCCCTAGGACCCTTACCTAATTGTGGAAGGAGTCTGTACAGGACTAGGTACCACCAGGACCCTTACCTAGTTGTGGCAGGGGTCTGTACAGGACCAATAGCAATCAGGACCCTTTCCTACTTGTGTTCTGGGTTCTAAATATGAGTGTAGGGCTATGTGAGTAGTTAATAGGGGCTGTGATTGCCATGTTGACAGGTTTAGTAGATACAGTGGATACTATGGGATGGGATGGACAGGAGCACAGAAGCCCCTAAGGTTTGATTAGATATTTTAGCCAGATGAACCATTATCAGAAAAAAGATAATAAGGGAAGAAATGTTGTGTAGCGGGTCTAACGTTCTGGAATAAGGGACAGAAACACATGACATGTTATCTAGAGTTAGCGGGTGAGTTAAAATACTGACAGGATTAATGCACTGTTGCTAATTCAAAGAATCCTATTTAGATCATTTATGCATGAACTGCAAGCTGTAATGGGTTGGGGCCTTCTTGTATGGGAGAATTACAGGGAATTCTGTATTTTTAAAAAAGTGTACACGTTTCAAAGCCATTTCCTCTTGAGGACTTATCAAACTGTTGTCTGCTTTATTCCTTAATGCTGTACACTGCAAAAAGGAGCCAAGAGCTAATTTACCATCAGTGCTTTGAACTGCAACTTGTTATTTTATGTTCATGAAATTTGACAAAATGTGTTCCTGTGTTACTTCGGGGTCCACTTTGGCAATTTTGTAATTATGATTCGATTTACAGAAGAGAGTTAGTCTTTATGGTAGTACGAGCTGCAGAAAGAAACATCAACATCATCTATGTGAAAGTAGAAAGATACATGTACAACAACAATACATAAAAGAAGTACAGGTATACAGGAACTGTAGTATATGCTGTATGTGCACTAGTGCAAAGCTCCTCACTAATCCTTACATATTAGTATGCCCCCAGGGTTGTGATATGTAGGAGTAGGATGAGATCCCTGTAGAGTAGATCACTGTGATAATCTCTACTGTGAGTCCCCTGTCTGTCGTACACACATGTATAGTGGATGAGTCCAGGTGTCATATTGGATTCATAAACACAGAACCACTCTCCAAGGGGATTACACTAGATAAATTCTCTGGTTGCTCATTTGTACCTCTGCCCCAACTTACCAGTACACACCAGAACACAAGGAAGCCTTTTTACATCTTTACATGATTTATTACTTGGATACATATACAGTGAATTGTCAATTGTAACTTCATAAAGAGGTATCGTTCCCTCCATGAGTAGTCACAAACAAGTTTGTTCTGCCCTGATTGTTCCTGAAATCCCTAAGGTGCTCATCACAGAAAAGGGTACTCAGACAAGGAGAGTGGCACAGAGTTGCATGGAGAGAAATGGGAACAGAGACATAAAGCGGAAAGTATAGAGAGTGAGCAGATGAGAAGGCTGTCTCAGCACTTGAGGATTATGTATGAAGCTGCTGATGAAGGGTAAATAGAAATCATAAAGGAAAGGATAGGGCACTGTCTGAATCTGCATACCTGTGTGTAAAAGGTCAGAGATGTAAACTTAGCTGTGTATAGATCAATGAGCAATTTTCTCGTCAAAGAGTAGTGTTTCTTTTTTCTCCCTATGACAACTGTATTCCCTGCTGCTACAAGCCCTACCTTCACCATAGCTGACATTTACTGGTTACATATTCTGGTTAGTATCTGGGAGGTACTGTGTATCGTGCTCTGTTAGGCTAGGTACATTCCTCAACTTCCCATGTTTCTCAGTTTTTATACATAGTAGAAAGGAGACTTTACTCCCCCCCCCACGCAGCCTCCTCTCTGACCCCATTCCAATCTGCCCCCTCAGACTCACCTACCCTAGGCCTCTTACGGAACTCATTGAAATAGGATCAGCACTGATACATGCCTCACATAGCACCAGGAAGTAGTCACTGCTGCCATGCTTACTCCTACCCCTTACTGTGCTTTTAGGTCACAGACCTGACACCAGGTGTCCCGTGTAGTTGACTCCTGAGGTTAAATCTATCATTTACTGTGGCAGTTAATATGAATTCTTTTTTTGGCCTTTCATAGTAATACGGCGTAGGGCCAGTATCCTTAGGGTTGTTATTTTTGTAGTAAAAATAGATCTTGAAGGATAAGATCAGGGTTCTTACCTTTTTCCATTTCAACTCAATGATCCTCTAATGGCAGCACCAACAGCAGCTGACCGGGCACCAGCAATCAGCAAGGAGTGCAAGGAGAAGGCTACTGTCTACATCACTGACAGCTCTGCCCCCTATACAAACTGCCTCCTCCTCCTGTTTATTGTGCCAGCAGCCTGCCTTCAACCTTAAACTCATGCACTTAAACATCACTTCTGCCTCCAACAGATATGCTGCTGCTTAGTAGACCCTGTATAGACCCTGGTGCCACCTGGAGACTACACAGTAGACTACAGTGGAGCTATAGAGGCTTCTCATCTCCTGAGGTGCCTTGCATGACCCAGCCCTCCAGACAGTGGATTGGCAAACATGATCCTGTCATCACGCAGCTATGGATGTTTCAACAAATAAAGCAGCTTTGTGTGACAGGCAATGTTCTACAGCTTAACCAGGTTGTCAATGAGAATAAGATTATCAGTTTTATTAGCCATTGATTAGAATTGACATCCCCACAATTATGTCAGTTACCCTTGGCCATATCTAAATAAGAAGATGGCTCAAATGAATTCCTCCTTTGCATTCTTTATGCTATAAGAAGTATATACATAGTATTAAACATGCACAAGAATTTGACTAGCTACATCATATCATTTTCTTAAAGGACAACTGAGCTAAAGCAATCCCAGAGAAAATGATCACTATTCAACAGCAGTAAAATTTTCTACAGGTTGGAATTGCATAACCACTCTCAGAAGAACCTTCAATACACAATAAATGTACACTAATACTGCAGTATGCAGCAGTACATATGATACAGATTCAATATTATGTAGTTATTTTTAATGCACCATAAACCAGATAAGAGACTAAATAATCCTTGGTCCCAGAAGCACCAGAGGCAGTAATCGAATACAGCCAAGCCTTAATTTGCTTGAATCAAGGAAAACCTGCACCCTTCATTAAGTTTTTAACCACTTGACACAAGCAATCTGAGAATTCAAGACTTTAGTTGGGCAAAACATTTGAAGTTAATTGGATAAGATTGAATAAAATGACAATTTCACGGAAGGGTTCCCATGAATTAAAATCCATTAAAAGATTCATGTGACTGGTCTGTAATGTGTAGGAATTGTGTCTGTTGATTTGAATTAAAATTCATATTCTTTATAAGGCAGTACTTGATGCACTGAGGAACTCCATGAGGGATATATAGCATCATAATGGGCTGCCATGTTGCATGAATTTACTCTGCAGGGCTATGCTTTAACTGGATTTATACAAGATTTGAGAGACATTTCAGATATACATTACGGCAAGTTCACAACTTTTGGATATTCTGCATGCAGCAGTACCCTATGGTACAGGTTCAATTTGAATATTCTAGATATAGTACAAACCAGTTATGAGACAAAATAATTGTCAGTCCCCAAAGCACTAGAGGGTGTCATTGAACGCACCTAAGCCCTAATTAACTTGAATTAGGGAAACCCCCTTCATTTGGTTTTCAACCACTTGAAACAAGAAAACAAGGAATTCAAGATGTTAGTGGAGCAAAACATTCGAAATTAATGGGAACAGATTAAATAAACGTCAATTTCATGGAAGGATTCCGTAAATTAAAATCCATTAAAAGTGGCAAAGGTTACTGTGACTAGTCTGTAATGTGTAGGAAATGTGTTTGTAGAATTGAATTAAGATTCATGTTCATATCTTATTATAAGGCACTACTTGATGCACTGAGGGACCTTCAGGGATGTACAGCTTTATGTGGGCATGTTGCATAAAGTTACTCCACAAAACTGTATTGTAGCTAGATTATTGCATGATTCTAGAAACAATTTTGACACATATATATATAGCCAAAGGTTCACAAGGGTTATTTCAAGAGGCAAAGTCAGGTGAAATAACCTTCAGTGGTGAATGGTTTGAGTGCTTCTTTGTTTGATGTAATTATTGACAACATTTGTCAAAACCCAGTGGGCACAGCACCACCTACTAAACGTTTAATAGCCATCTTCCTGCAACGGGTGCACCGTTTACTAGCTGGCTAATTTGGTGGCTAATGCAACACCTTGCAGCACTTACTAGTTGGGTTTTTGCAGCCCTGCAAAATAAGCCCTTAGTAGTAGCTGCTTATGCAGCACCTTCTAACTGGCTAATTTGGTGGCTAATGCAACACCTTGCAGCACTTACTAGTTGGGTTTTTGCAGTGCTGCAAAATAAGCTCTTAGTAGTAGCTGCTTATTCAGTGGTTATTAGTCACTGCAAGTGCAGCTACTATTAAAAACTGCAAATGCAGCACTTACTAGCTGGCTAATTTGGTGGCTAATGCAACACCTTGCAGCACTTACTAGTTGGGTTTTTGCAGCCCTGCAAAATAATCTCTTAGTAGTAGCTGCTTATGCAGTGGTTATTAGTTACTACAAATGCAGCACCTGCTAGCTGACTAATTTGGTGCCTAGTGCAACACCTTGCAGCTCTTACTAGTTAGGTTTCTGCAGCCCTGCAAAATAAACCTTTGGTAGAAGCTGTATATGCAGTGGCTATTAGTCACTGCAGATAAGCTACTATCATGAGCTTCAAATACATCACTTAGTAGTTGACTACTTGGTGGTTAATGCAACACTAGTAGTCAACCTGGGCAAAGGTGTGATTTAATGCTGTAGTATATGACCTTTAAGTAATATGCTATTATACACAGAAATGGTGTCTCAATCAAATTTGGTTGTAATCTATGTTATAAATCATGCCTAAGCTTATTTAAATTTTTAACAATTGATGTAAGTTCTATGTTCAAATATTTAGCACATTTTGGTACACACATGACTAGTATATGTCATTAATATAATGACATCAAAAAGTTCAAAGAGTATAAAAGTTCAAAAAAGGAATACTGCTGCCACCTACTGGCAACTAATTCATACCTCAGCAACACCTAATAAGCCTTTATTATGCAGAAGCTAGTAAGCCCTGCAATAGCTGCCCTTAATAGTCAGTGCTTCTGCAGCCCTGCATTTTGCAGCTACTAATAAGAGCTTATTAGCCACTGCAAAAGCAACAGTTATTAGCCTATGATTTAGGCAACAGTGGTCTGGTGAATTCAAAAGCTATTTAACTCATCCAATCTTGTTGACTATGTGATTTTTATTGATTAAAAAACTCAATTTGTTCATTAAGTATTTGAAGAAATTGAAAATGATGTCATATGCATTGATTCTATTACATTAATCAGGGGTATCTAGGTCTGTGGAAATTGCTATGCATAACATAGTGTTTGCAGCCCTGGGTGAATGTTTAAGGAAAATCACCAATTAACCCAAATCCTGAGAAATATCCTGCTCATGATTTAACATATATGTTATTAGGCACCACATGGACTGATAGATTTTAATATGTAGACACCCATTCAAGTTATAATCTTCATTTTCAGTTGTCTATGGGGATTAACACTAACTTGAGATTATGTGTATTTTGTGAAATATCTAGACAGCGATAGCTGTTGGTCATATGAAATATAGAATACTGGAGGGGTAAAGCATGATATGACCATGTCTCATTGAAAAACATTGTGTGGTTTCTGTGCATTCAGGAGAAAACAATGAGTGATAATGGGGGATATTGAAAGCACATGGTCTTCAGCAGCCCTGCATTTGCAGCTACTAATAAGAGCTGCTGTGCACCATTTACTAGCCACTGCAAGAGCTATAGTTAGGCAACAGTTAATAAGCTTTTCTTAAGCAGCAACTAGTAAGCCCTGCATTTGCAGCCCTTAATATTCAGTGCTTCAGCAGTCCTGCATCTGCAGCTACTAATAATAGTTGCTTTACATCGGCTACTATGTACTGCAAATTCAGCCCTTTTTTAGCTGTGTCAGGCAACAACTAGTAGTCCCTTAAATGCAGATATTAGTAAGCCTTGCATTAGCATCCCTTAATAGTCAGTGCATCTGCAACCCTGAATTTGCAGCTTCTAATAGGGCCTGCTATACACCATTTACTAGACACTGCAAATGCAGCCCATATAAAGCTGTGTCATGGAACATCTAGTAATCACTTAAAATGCAGATACTAGTAAGCCCTGCATTAGCATCCCTTAATAATCAGTGCATCTGCAGCCCTGCATTTGCAGCTTTTAATAAGAGCTGCTATGCACCTGCTACTAAGCACTGCAAATGCAGCCCTTATTAAACTGTGTCAAAAGAACAGCTAGTAAGCTCTTAATGTGTACCACCTAGTAAGCTCTCCATTAGCTGCGTTTAATAACCAGTGCTTCTGCAGCCCTGAAGTTGCAGCTACTTATAAACGCTGCTCTGCTGCAACTAGTAGCAGTTGCATTTGCAGCACTGCAATGCACCAGATAGTAATAACTTAATACGCACTGCTCAGAATTTTGCCAATCCAGCCCAAAAAGGTTGATGGTTGCATGAGTGACTAGTAAACGTTGCAATGCAACTAGTCACTCAAGCAACGACTAGTAGCTGGTGCAGCCGGATGGTGTGCCCACTGGGAATCCTACTTACTTGATCTGAAGAGCTTACATCACTATGTAACCTTCAATCCCTCCCCTACACAGGTGTATACTACCAACCATCACCTTACTGCCACCACAAACACTATCTATATACTGCATGGATTTTATCATAATCAGATTCTGTATAGTCATAGACTGTGTATACCTGGATGGGTTGTTTTCCTTACAAACAACCGGTATCCTTTGTCTAGACTGAGCAGACTGCGACACTTCAGCTGTCTCAGCCTCTGCTGCTTAATGTGAACCTGAGAACATCTACTTGTGGTGCTTGGAGGCTGAGGTCACCTAACTCTGACGGTGTGATGCATTAAGCAGCCATATATTACTATATCTGTCTCGCTGTGTCCCGTGCCGTCACTATAGTGACTCGCTAATCCAGTTAAATTGAAGGATGCAGGCCTTAGTAGAATTTTCTGTTTCTGAGATGAATTCAAAAGATACCTCCTATGTCTCTCTGACCTTAGCTGTATAACTGCCCTTCACTTAGTTCTCCTGTCTGTCAACATTCCTGCCTCCCTTCCCAAATGCTTATCTGTCTTTGTCTTGTTTCTCACATTCTTTGTTCCTCCCTCCCTGCCTCCCTCTCTTTGTCTCCGACTCTTTGTCTCTCTGTATCTGTCACACTCTCTATGTCTCTCTCCCTCTCTTATAATTTATCTTATATTTGAAGTCAAAAGCTTCCCTGTGATCCAACCTCTTCCCTGTTCTATCTTGCCTCATCATACCAAGCTTAATGAGGTGCTATATTGCTTGGTGAGGAGGGTCATCCCCCTTTGATACAGCCTGGCATGGCCCTACCTACGGAGGCACTTGCCCCCTCCCCTGTTGCTGTCTTAGAGTTTGAGAGACGTGTGAGCCAGAGGCCGGGTCTGGTCATGACCTTTCTGCTGCTGCCACCTGGTGATTCTATTTATTGCCTCCTGAGTGGCTCTGGGGGAGGCTGCCATTAGGGGCCAATCTGTCACTCTAACAATCCCCCACCCCGAACCCTTCCCTGCTTACTCCATATTCTCCTGTCATACACTATATCCCTATTGTCCCTCTCTTCCCTGTTTTGTCTACCCTTCTCTTTCCTCATACAACCCACAGCACTCTGCAGCAAAGGTTGCTAGCTTGGCCAATGATTCAAGATCCGAGGTTGCCTCACCCAGTCCATCGGCCAGAGTGACAGCATAGCAGTGGATACTAACTGCTCGGCTAAACTATCATTATACTTATCCCATATAAGTCTAACGCTCACACCTCTTCCCTATTCCCTGTGCCTCCCCAGCTCTATCCAACTCCTCACTTAATTATCCTGGTTACTTTCCCTCCTCTCCGCTGCCTCTCAATCTCTCTCTTTATTGCCACACCTGGCTCCCTGTAGCAGCCCCCTCCCTAAAGCTCCACCTCCCTTACACCAACCCCCACTGTACATATAAGGCCAGCTGGGTGTACCCCCCTCCCTCACACAACCCCCACACACCTGGTCTGCTCCCCCACCCCCTCCTACCTACATGGCCTTACCACAGTGAACCTCCCTCACCCCCCCCCCTTACACAACCCCCACACACCTGGTCTGCCCCCCACCCCCTCCTACCTACATGGCCTTACCACAGTGCACCTCCCTCACCCCCCCCCCTTACACAACCCCCACACACCTGGTCTGCTCCCCCACCCCCTCCTACCTGCATTACCACAGTGCACCTCCCTCACCCCCCCCCCCCTTACACAACCACCACACACCTGGTCTGTCCCCCCCCCCCTCCTACCTGCATGGCCTTACCACAGTGCACCTACCTCACCCCCCCCCCCTTACACAACCCCCACACACCTGGTCTGTTCCCCCACCCCCTCCTACCTACATGGCCTTACCACAGTGAACCTCCCTCACCCCCCTCCTTACACAACCCCCACACACCTGGTCTGCTCCCCCACCCCCTCCTACCTACATTACCACAGTGAACCTCCCTCACCCCCCCCCTTACACAACCCCCACACACCTGGTCTGCTCCCCCACCCCCTCCTACCTACATTACCACAGTGAACCTCCCTCACCCCCCCCCCTTACACAACCCCCACACACCTGGTCTGCTCCCCCACCCCCTCCTACCTACATTACCACAGTGAACCTCCCTCACCCCCCCCCCCCTTACACAACCCCCACACACCTGGTCTGCTCCCCCACCCCCTCCTACCTACATGGCCTTACCACAGTGAACCTCCCTCACCCCCCCCCTTACACAACCCCCACACACCTGGTCTGCTCCCCCACCCCCTCCTACCTACATTACCACAGTGAACCTCCCTCACCCCCCCCCCTTACACAACCCCCACACACCTGGTCTGCTCCCCCACCCCCTCCTACCTACATTACCACAGTGAACCTCCCTCACCCCCCCCCTTACACAACCCCCACACACCTGGTCTGCTCCCCCACCCCCTCCTACCTACATTACCACAGTGAACCTCCCTCACCCCCCCCCCCTTACACAACCCCCACACACCTGGTCTGCTCCCCCACCCCCTCCTACCTACATTACCACAGTGAACCTCCCTCACCCCCCCCCCCTTACACAACCCCCACACACCTGGTCTGCTCCCCCACCCCCTCCTACCTACATTACCACAGTGAACCTCCCTCACCCCCCCCCCCTTACACAACCCCCACACACCTGGTCTGCTCCCCCACCCCCTCCTACCTACATTACCACAGTGAACCTCCCTCACCCCCCCCCCTTACACAACCCCCACACACCTGGTCTGCTCCCCCACCCCCTCCTACCTACATTACCACAGTGAACCTCCCTCACCCCCCCCCCTTACACTACCCCCACACACCTAGTCTGCTCCCCCACCCCCTCCTACCTACATGGCCTTACCACAGTGAACCTCCCTCACCCCCCCCCTTACACAACCCCCACACACCTGGTCTGCTCCCCCACCCCCTCCTACCTACATTACCACAGTGAACCTCCCTCACCCCCCCCCCCCCTTACACTACCCCCACACACCTAGTCTGCTCCCCCACCCCCTCCTACCTACATGGCCTTACCACAGTGAACCTCCCTCACCCCCCCTTACACAACCCCCACACACCTGGTCTGTTCCCCCACCCCCTCCTACCTACATGGCCTTACCACAGTGCACCTACCTCACCCCCCCCCTTACACAACCCCCACACACCTGGTCTGCTCCCCTCCTACCTACATGGCCTTACCACAGTGAACCTCCCTCACCCCCCCTTACACAACCCCCACACACCTGGTCTGTTCCCCCACCCCCTCCTACCTACATGGCCTTACCACAGTGCACCTACCTCACCCCCCCCCTTACACAACCCCCACACACCTGGTCTGCTCCCCCCACCCCTCCTACCTGCATGGCCTTACCACGCTAAACACTGCACTGTCTTCATCTGCTTTGTACCAGCTCACTTCTCATATTCCAGATGTTTACACATAACATGACCTGATACTCCTTGCCCCACTATACTCTCACCTACATGTCTCTCTCTTCGCACCGTCTCCGTATTCCTCCACACATCTTATCTCCCTCCCCTTATCCAGTCAGATGTTTTCTATCACAGTTGTTTAAATAGGGTTAAGTTGGCTAGTTATCTGTATCCATGCCAACTGTCTTCCCTCTCCCCGCCTTGTCCTGTCAAAACAGTGCTCCTGAATACCCTCAGTGCCCAGATAAGAGTGCAGGTGTGTGACAGAGGGCAGGGAGAGGGGCAATCTACTGACTGGAGGAGGGTAGGCGGCATTAACAGTGCTGTAGTATATAGAAGGTCACTACAGACCAACGAAGCAGGACCAGGTGACAGTTCAGGGACACTGTGTCTACACCGTTACATAATTTATCTGACGTTGATGTAGAAACTAAGTAAACCTCACAGTATGACCTGTTTACAAGGGTAAATATTATCATGAGTATTCTGTACTGAAGAACCTGTATACACATTCCTTGCTACTGCTTTTGTTGTTACAGCTTTTTGTCAGCTTTTACGGTCAGCTTTAAGAGTCTCAATAAACACATTACTTGCTATTGCCTTTTTAGCCAGGGCAGCTTTTAGGTCCGCTTAAAGAGTCTCAATATATATAAGGTCAGATGTGTTTTTTTCCATATACTACTGGTGGGAGTCAGGGGAAAGAGCCTTTTATGTTTGCATGGGAATGAGATATTGCTGTCACATACTTCTTTCTGATTTTTTAGAGGGTTTTATCACACCCAATAAAAGAAAAAGGCTACCCAGGGAAAGAATATATATGTGTATCTTTACAGTGAGCATGAACAGCTCTAGTTAAATTTTCTGGTTACGACCTGACAAATAAATAGCAATTACCTGGTGAGTAGAAGCCACCCAATGCCATCTGAAAAAACTCGCCTGAAGCAGATGCTGAGAAAAAAAGGAAATACATTCACCCACAATGTAGAATATGTCACCTGCAGTATTGTTGTTTGCCCCGGGAGCTACAGGAAATCCATACTGCCTTGTGTGACTTACTGCAGCCCCCAATGTGATACTTTATCGAACAAAGACAAAGTGATATCATGTTTATGGATGTCACATGACATCATGCAGGCATGAGGCACGTGACCACATATGTGGTGTGCAGTGCTGGATAGTAGGTGGTGGCAGGGGGATTTATACAACCGTTGTGTATATTTCAAATGCCTCATAACCTTAAAGGTCAGGCACACAGTATGAGTCTGCATACTTGTATGAGTGTAGGTCAGGGCTGTAAACCCAGGTCTGTATAGATCTATGAAAGAGTTTACTGACAAAGTTGAAGGTTGTTTTATCGGGTTTTTTTCCCTATGAGTTTTGACATTTCTATTTGCTAGTTTAGTCAAATATCATGGGCTGTCCTTCTAAATGGATGCAGTACTGAGGCTGGGTATCCCTTTCCCTCATGTTCTATAGAGCCTGTCTGCCCCCAGGATGTGTTTATAACCTCCTCCAGGGCTGTGATCATCGAGATGGCACAACTTGTTAACACAACCTGGTTATCCTGGTTAAGTTTACATTAGGTGTAAGAAAAGGCATTAGAGGAGGTGCGGCAGGAACTGTGTATATCTGTACACAATGTACACAGATGTATATCAATAGAGGGAATAGAAGTGCCATCCTGAATGCCTTAACCTGGATGGGGGTGGCCCCCAAAATAAACATCTTCTCTGCTTACAGAGTCACATCTGTTGTTTTCCATCCCGGCACATCAGTTCTGGTTAAAATTCCGTGCTGTTTTTTCCGGTATTCTCACATTAACGTTAAATACATGCAGAAATCCCCTGGGCAGGTCAGACATCTTTTTGACCATATTTGGCTTGAACAATGACAGCCATGGACACATCAGACAGTTAAAGGCAAGATACAAGTATTCAATTATAAGCCAATAGGGCACCTTCTTATGGAAAAGGTGTGATAGAAAAGGTTACAAAAGAAAAAGATAATAATCAGTGAATGTCAATGTGAGAGGCTGATCATGAGCCCACCAATGTTAATGGAGAGAAATTGAAATTAGATTTCCTGACCAAAGTGTCAATAATTATATGTGTTTAGAGGTTGGTGGCTCAACTTGATACACTGTTATTAATGCAGAGGTTCTTTAATTTAGCATTGCATTGATACAACGTGCAGGTTTTGGTTTGATGATTATCCTCCAAGCTATCCGAACCCTTAGATACTGTCTTACTTAGGACACGGTCTAGGAGTAACTAACCATCCATGCTGTCTAGCTCATGTTTAGGTAATGTCCTCCCTGGGTGTCACAATGTGCCCATTACGGGTGAGAGCGGCCATGTTGGATGGATGCGAGTCAGGGACTAGACACCAATCAGCATAACATCAGGACCCTGCAGTCATGAGTCTCGGACTATAGAAGTCTACATAATGTACTCTCTAGTTGTCATAATGTGGCTATTATAGGTGAGAGCGGCCACATGATGGATGCCAGTCATGGCTGACTCAGCGACTGGGCGCCCAATCAGCACTACATCAGTACATCAGTAGTAGACTACTAGTGTTGTCTCTACACTGTAGGTGGCACTGCTGTATATGCAGTCATGGCCTCTATGTCTATAACATGGACCTACCACACATTGTAGTCAGTGATTGGCTGACTTGTGCCTGGCTGTAGGCTGTCTTTCTACCCAGCAGGCAACATTCAGTAACAAGGGAGTCAGCGCTGTAGAACTGTACGATATAATCATGGCTTCTGACTCTCACAGAGATTGTGGTGATGAGGGAACACCTGGAGACAAATCAGAGATAGTGTGGCTATGTAGAGGTTCCTCATCTCCCAAGGTGCCTTGCATGACCTGGCCCTCCAGACGGTGGATTAGCATCACGCAACTAGGGCATGAACCTACATCGCCAAGCAGTGGTTGGGTGGGTATTATAGAATAAGGGTCTGTCACTGGAAGTACTCACTGTTTCTATAAATGCATATCTCAGCATGGGAGAAAAATGTTGGGGCACCAAAAAAGTTGACTTACCTGTTTAGTTCTAAGTGTAGTAGCAGAGGATCAGCACACAGTCTTCTCAACTCATAACCTTCATTTCATCTTCAGGAAATGTCATTTGAAGTAAAGTAATCCCAGCGTGAAAGGCCCACCCAGTGGGCCCAAAACTCACTTGAATGTTGAATCAATGTTGCATCAACATTGAATCAACATTGTCAACCAGTTTTCAATGTTGATTCAATGCTCTGTGCCCACTGGGCAGCTTCTGCAGCAGTAGAATGTTGCTCAGGGGGCGAGGCCTGGAGCTGTCAGTCCTACCTACAATACACAGTAACAGCCGGCTACCGTGGCTACAAGAGCTACCGTAAAACCTTGCGTATAAGCCTAACTCTCATATAAGCTACACCCTGAATTTGGGCCAATCCTATAAGCTGCAACAGAGCTCTGAATCAAATTTTTACGGTAGTTGTAGTTTGTACAGCGCACGTGCAGCAGATTCATCGCCCCATACTCACTAATACCTCAGTATGTACAGTTTACCTACAGTAGGTTAACTTATACATGACATACATTGTCCACTTGAATATTCTGCATGCACCGCAGTTAAGACAAAAGTGATCACCAAAGCCCCAGAGGCTGGTAATAAAGGCAGCTAAGTCCTAATTAACTTGAATCAAGGAAAACCTCCCCTCTTTAACCACTTGAAACAAGAAATTCAGCAATTCAAGACATTAGTGGGCCAAAATATTTGAAATTAACTGGAAAGGATTAAGTAAAAAGTTGATTGCATGGAAGGGTTCCAGTAAATTAAAAGCCATTGAAGTTAATTCTGCCAAGATGACTTTATGTGATCGGTCGTCTGTAGGAAATATGTCCGTTGATTTGAATTATTAGATGTTATGCCATCAAGATGCACCAAAACAACGCCGCTGAGTATCTCAGCAATGCTTCATGGGTGCATCATGCAGTCTTTTTTGGCATGTTTCAATTTTGTTAACCCAGTTCTTTCTTTTTTTTGAGAAATGTTGCAGATTCCTCTGTAGGAATACATAGTATTAGAATTGGGCCATTAAGCTAATGATCTGGCGTTCAGATTGTCAAAGACTTCTTGTAAATTACAATTCAAATACTAATGTATAAGATAGCCTCCATTCTAACAAGTACAATTAGTTAAGAAAGATAGCTCAGATCTGGGTGCATTGTTCATCTTTAACTGGACTCCTTTTCTGTTTAGCTCACACAATACTGTTTCCTTACACCTCACACATCCCCTGTAGTCAGGCATAAAAGATAGATATGGTTGTGTCGGCTGACGATAATTTAGTCATTCCACCTGATGGGAATGTCTAAATCATTTCACCCCCTTATTGGATGGGGGATGAGATTTGCCTACATCAATGGGCCTTCTCTATTCACCATGACATAAGTCACTATAGTTGCAATAGCTAAGGTCATTGCCAATGTATATAAACACTGTTGTACCTTCAGGACTTATGCCTGTCTTTATTTGCTGAGGTGATAAAACACAATGCAGAATGATTTAGAGTTATAGAGTTTACAGAGTTAGTCACAGAGTTACTGTGTTGGACAACATTATAACAGAGGTGGAACAAGCACCTAGCTGACAGTCTCTGCCCACATCAACAATGTCACCTTCACCCCCCCTACACACGTGTACACTCCCAACCCTCACCCTACTGCCGCCACCAATACTATTTGTATGCTGCATTGATTTTATCATAATAGGATCCTGTATATAGACGGTGTATCTGTGGAGGGGTATGTTTTGCTTGTAAACAGTCAGTGTCAGTCTAGACAGCATAAACCGAGATGCTTCACCCATCATAGTTTCTGTTACTAAAATTTAACTTTTTCCTGACTCAATGTAAAGCTGACAACATCCACTTTTGGTGATTGAACGTTGAAGTTTTTTCCCTTACTCTGGCGCTGTGATGCAGTAGGCTGCCATGTATCTCTGTCTCACCTTCCCCTACTGAGGTGACAAAGGTGCCCAATCCATTATCATGTAGGTCTTAGTGGTACCTTATATCAGACTTCCATTCCATCTTACTATCTCTGTCCTGTCATGGCCTGTTCTCTGTCTGTATCTCTAAGGTAAGGGCTATAACTATATATGTCTGCAAGCCCCTCTCTTTACATATCCACACACCCCATTCTCTATCTCTCTGTCTCTCTAGCTTTGTCTGTCTCTGTCAGTCTCACAATGTTTAACATTTCCTATATACCTCTAGCCCTGATTTTCCCCTACCATACTACCCTGTGTGCCACTACTTACAGTTAATTTCCCCCCCCCCACCCTGTCACCTCCAGCACACAGAGAGAAGTGTGAGACAGAGGCTGGGTCTGCTGCTGCCACCTGCTGACCCTATTTATAGCCTCCTGAGCGGCTCTAGTGGAGGCGGCCATTAGGAGGTAGTCTGTCACTCAGTGTAGAATCCCCCACCCCTTCCTGCTCACCCATATTGTTACCTTACCCCTGCTCTAGTGAAGGGGTCTGCCACAATGCCTCACCTAACCCTGTCACCTTACAGTGGTGTTACATTAGTGTTACACTTTCAATATTCCTATCATCTCCTCTCCTTCACTCACTATTCTGACATATTGCATCTACCGTAAAACCTCACATAGAAGCTGCGGCAGTGCAACTTATCACCCCTATTGTACTCCCCACCTATTGTCCTCAATACTCCCCTTCCTCTGCTGCCTCTGCCTCCCAATCTCTCTGTAAATGTGGCCATCCTTGCCTCCCTGTAGCAGCCCCCACAGTACACACACCCAGCTGGGTACCTTCTCCCCCTACACCAGCCCACTCACCTGATCTATTCACCAAAATTACAGCCCCCACTACCTCTCCTACCTGCATGGCCTTACCAAGGTCAAGCTGTCGTCTTACCAGGTACTCTCATATTTCAACTCCTTCCATATCGTTGTGCCCTGATCGTCCTTGCCCCACTGCTTACGTCTTCCCCTTTCCTTCTACTCATTTACCATCTGCCATTCTACACCATTCTGCTCTATATGCCTTCTTCACATATCATTGGGGCCCTGGTAGACTGGGGCCCTGGTTGATTGGCCCCCTGACTGGTTGGCCCCCTGGTTGGTTGGCCAGATTGGGATCAATAATCTTCTAATGACAGTGATATGTATGAGCAGTACCTTAACATTGCTGATATCTAACTGCGTCAAGTTCTTTCCATCACTTTCCCCTCCACCGTTCACTACCCTACCCATTCCCAGTACCATGGTTCACCTCGCCTCCCCCCTACAATGCGTCTCTTCCCCATCCATATGTATACACTACACGTTATTGTCCCAGATTAGAGTACAGATGCTTGACAGATGTGCTAGTGTATCCCTCACCCTCCCACGCCCCAGCCTCCACATCCATCCCCACTCCCTGCACCCCAGCCTGCATAACCTTACACCACCCTCCCCCTGCACTACACCTGCCTTAATGCCCTCAGTGCCCTGATAAGAGTGCAGGTGTGACATCGGCAGGGTCTATCTGACAGCTTGAGGGATTTGGGTAGGCATTAGTGGTGATGGAGTATATATATAGAAGGTCACTACAGACGCACGAGGCTACCCAGATTAGAGTGAGGTGTATCACCCCCCTCCCCCGCACCCCCCACATCCAGCCCCGCTCCCTGTACCCCAGCCTGCCATACCTTACACCCTTCCCATTACCTGAACCCCTTAATTCCCTCAGTCTAGGTGTGTGACCGGTGAGGTGGTGTATCAGCCCTCCCTCCACCTCCCCCCTGCACCCCACAACTAGCCGGCTATAACTCACACCCAATCACACCATTCTACCCATGACCTACACCCCCCTTAATGCCCGGATTAGAGTGCAGGTCTGTCAAGGGGTAGGGGGGACAGGTTGCCTACCTGGGGGGGGGGGGGTAGGTGGCAGTGAGTTAGCAGTGAGTCTATAAAGTCACTATAGAGCCACAAGGCAGGAACAGGTGATAGTGTCTACACCTGTACACAGTTTAAATGATTTTTTATTTAGATACAACAGACCCATCATGCCTAAGAAGCTATCTATTTCATTCATTGATTAGCAGTCACAGTCAGGGGACACTACTTTACTTCACTACAATGTTTTTTCAGGGAATTTGATACTGAATAAAGGATGTGATTCCTCGTCCAGTACTATATGTGACTATCATTGTCTCCTTACGTTTGTGGCTGTCTGTCTTTTTATTGAATAATTTGGCTGGAGTATCAACTCATTCTATTTCAAATGCATAATAGAATCACACTCAATCAAACCTAACCCACTTTACCATGTTTTAATACAGTTCCTTGATTTTCCTGCCGGCCCATGTTCTTTTTACCACAGTTCCATGTTTTACCTGTACTTAAGCCAGTCTCATGGTTTTCCTGTTTTTATCTTCCTTTTTGATTGATAAGGATATGTTGGCACACAGACATCATAATCTCTATGAGGGAATTACCCCTTTCAAATGGGTAAGAAGTGTGATAGAAGTGTTGTGTTATATATCATCAACATCATCATTACTTAATGATTGTCAGACATTTCCTCGGAGACTATGGGAATGTTGACTATTTAATCATATATATGTCTTCCTATTTAATCATCATCGCTGTAGATGAAAATAATTAGTGGGGGAAAATAATTAGTGGGGGTAAAAAACTACCTTGATGCCATTGAGTAACGTGAGCTGCAGACAGAAACATCAGCACAGTTCTACACTGTGTGGGTGTAGAGAGTAGTGTGGGCCATAACAGTATATACCTGATAACTGCCTGTATTTGAGACCCCGTAATACCAGTATAGATAATTTATACAGGGAGTCCTCTGTCTGTTGCCCACACATCTATAGTGTATGAGTCCAGGTGTGATATTGGATTCACAACCAGAGAAACACTCACACAGATCAGTATGACTATTTCTGGTTGCTTGTGCCCATCAGAACCTGTATCTCTTCCCCAACCTGTGTATGTATATCATAGCTCATGTCAGCTTACAAGTGTTTGATTGCTGATGTACCTTTAATGAATCCCTCAAGAAAATTTCAACCTTCTCGGTTTGTCTTTCTCTTCTCTCTTGTGGCAGAGAAAGAGAGAGTAATCGGAACAGAGATAGGAGAGTGCAGAGAATTAGCAAATCAGAATGCTGCCTCAGTATTGATGGTCGGCTAAGGCATGGAATGGACATGGAGTAATACTATTTTGATGCGTCTCACTGTGGGTCTCTCAACACATGTGTGAGGAAGCAGAGGGGGCCCGACGACACATAACAGAAGGGGTTCATGGCACTCAGTAGATTCATGCTTTTCAGATGAACTTGTTGTTTTAGTCAGATAGTAACTTTGTATAATATCACCTACTATTGGATCCAAAAGTAAATTGTCGATCTTGGCAGATGCATCACACATTGAACCTTTATGTTGTCCACCAACAAATTTCGGTCCTTCTCTGGTTTCGTCACTCACAGTTTCTGCCGATCCCTCCCCCTAATGTACAGTAATTGTGTAACAACCTACATAACAGTCCCTATGTAATCACAGCGCGTGCAGCCTCCAGGATGGCTGTGATCACTGGGATGGCCCCCTTGTTAATGTTAGTCTCACAACCTGGTTATCCTATTTACCTTTACATTCAGAAGGGAATATGGAAAGTGCAGCTGAAACTGTGTATGGGCTAAACAGGGGGATAGTATTGCTCACAAATGCATCAGGTCAGAAACTCAACGGCAGCCGACTTCATCTTTAGACCTATGCAGCCAGAAAAGGTGACTTTTCAGAAAAATTCCTGAAAAAGTTGTTGAGCATTTTTGAAGAGCACCTGACAAATGCATGTATATCATTTCAAACTCCCCAATTATGATATGCACTATTTGAAAGATAATTGTCCTGTGAATCTCTTGATGGTTGCAATCATAGCCATTACAGACAATGTTATTAGGACTTAAACCAATATAAACCCAAAGTGACCGTTTCTTGCTGCATATACCATAGTCCTACACGGTTTACACATTGGTACACAGAAGGAGATGTCCGAATCTGAGTGAGCACCGCCCACACATGTGTTTCTGATTACAAATGTACTAAACCACCGCAGGGTCACATCTGTTGTTTTCCCTTCTGCCAGATTCAGGTTAAAATCTGGTGTTGTCTTTTCCAATATTCTCACATTAACGTTAAATAAATCAATAAAGGTCACATGTCTTCATACCATATTTGGCTGGACCAATCACAGCCATTGACACATCAGGTATCTCTGGGCTCCATGCATTGAAGGTTGTGAAGCAGCAAATTGCTGTTGTAGAAATTGAAATAGGATATCCATGATGGTGAAAAGGGGTTACTAAGTGTATTCAAAGAGGGCTTAATTAATGCAGGAGTTATTCAACATGGTACATGAAGCATGGCATGAGATGTATGGTTAAGAGATGATAACTGAGTCAACTGACCTGGATTTATTTAGATTACTTTATTTGGTTCAGGGTAATTAGTACAGAGGTAATTTAACATGGCACATTACCCATTGCATAAAGTTGACGTGTAGGATTGAGAGATGATAAATGAGTCAATATGCCTCCATTTATTTAAATCACTTTGCTTGTATACAGGTATGAATCTGGTGATACATTTATTGATGGCAAATCCTGCATGCATTAGTAGCTGGGTGTAGTATTCCTTTCAGGAATCAGTAAATAGCAGCTGCCCCGTTCAGCGAAGAGTCTCTCTGACTCAGACAGTCTGTGTAGTGTCAGCGATGAGTCTCTCTGACTCAGACAGTCTATGTAGTGTCAGCGATGAGTCTCTCTGACTCAGACAGTCTGTGTAGTGTCAGTGATGAGTCTCTCTGACTCAGACAGTCTATGTAGTGTCAGTGATGAGTCTCTCTGACTCAGACAGTCTGTGTAGTGTCAGTGATGAGTCTCTCTGACTCAGACAGTCTATGTAGTGTCAGCGATGAGTCTCTCTGACTCAGACAGTCTGTGTAGTGTCAGCGATGAGTCTCTCTGACTCAGACAGTCTATGTAGTGTCAGCGATGAGTCTCTCTGACTCAGACAGTCTATGTAGTGTCAGTGATGAGTCTCTCTGACTCTGACAGTCTATGTAGTGTCAGCGATGAGTCTCTCTGACTCAGACAGTCTGTGTAGTGTCAGTGATGAGTCTCTCTGACTCAGACAGTCTGTGTAGTGTCAGTGATGAGTCTCTCTGACTCTGACAGTCTATGTAATATCCTCCCTGGATGCCGTAATGTGGCTATTATGGCTGAGAGCTGCCGTGTGATGGCCCCCAGTCAGGGCTGACTTGGGTACCAATCTATGACATCAGTGTTGACTCTACACTGTAGGGGGCACTGAGGTATATACACAGATGGCTGAGTCTCACGACCTTAGGCCAATGTTGTTGTCTCTGACCAGCTGCCTTCTCTGACCAGGTACCGGACATCACTTTGGGAGTTTAGTTACCTTCTACCAACAGCAGGAGGCTACTTAAAGTTACTTAACAACTGCCATAACGTTTTTACAAATCCTTATATATGTGAGTATAGGTTAACAATCAAAAAACACTTTTCTCTGACACAAGAGACGGCACCCGGTCAGAGACGGCACCCAGTCAGAGACGGCACCCGATCACAGACAAAAACATTGGCCCAAGGTTGTAAAGTCAATGAGTGCGTGGTTGTGATTGATGTATACCCAGATATTTAGAGAAACTAGGACCTACCTGCCTGTCAGCCAAACCATAATGATCCGGATAGTACACTACTAGTGTTGTTATGGTTACGGGTAATCAGAGATTGTAAACATCGCTACTCAGTAGACTCTGTACAGACACTGGTGCCACCTGGAGACTTCACAGTGACTACAGTTAGGCCTTGTATAAGCTGCTCCTCTCCCAAGGTGCCGTGCATGACGCGGTCCTCCAGACGTCAGCAGACGTGATCCTGGCATCACGCACCTACTGATGTTAAAGCAGCCACACCGTCTTTATCTGACAGGCAATCAGCTACAGCTTAACCAGCTACTTGGTGAATAACCTAACATTATCCATGAATCTGACTCCTCTACAGCTTATCCAGCAGCTACTTGGTGAATAACCACAACATTATCCATGAATCTGACTCCTCTACAGCTTATCCAGCAGACTACTTGGTGAATAACCACAACACTATCCATGAATCATCTACAGCTTATCCAGCAGCTACTTGGTGAATAACCACAACACTATCCATGAATCATCTACAGCTTATCCAGCAGCTACTTGGTGAATAACCACAACATTATCCATGAATCTGACTCCTCTACAGCTTATCCAGATACTTGGTGAATAACCACAACATTATCCATGAATCTGACTTCTCTACAGCTTATCCAGCAGCTACTTGGTGAATAACCACACATTATCCATGAATCTGACTCCTCTACAGCTTATCCAGCAGCTACTTGGTGAATAACCACAACATAATCCATGAATCTGACTCATCTACAGCTTATCCAGCACTTAGTGAATAACCTAACATTATCCATGAATCAGACTCATCTACAGCTTATCCAGCAGCTACTTGGTGAATACCCACAACATTATCCATGAATCTGACTCCTCTACAGCTTATCCAGACGGCTACTTGGTGAATAACCACAACATTATCCATGAATCTGACTTACTGTCTTCATACCTGTGTGTATGGTACACTGGGGCAATGGGAACATGTATTTAAATGCTGAGCTTGTGTTGGCAGGTAATAAAACATGATAACACAAACATACAAATAACAAGTTCTCCAGGTAATATTGATTTAGAATTTCATAAAGATTGTACAGCAATGACAAAGTTGAATTATCTCAGCTAATATGTCTATAGATTTGAATGGGGTTTCATGTTCATGCTTTGCCATAATGCCCTGAATAACTCAATCTCATGATTGAAGTCTCATACCCAGATGCAGATCTTAACGTGTCTGGGGCCATCGTTCAGCTTAAGTGGGCTTCCTTTGTGTTCTGACGCAGCATCCGGTCCATACAATATTGCCTCATTGTATTTCTCCTTCATAATTCTTCTGACTGCAAAGGTACAAAGGTGTGTTGGGCTTTTATTTCCAATGTTACAGTGCAAAGAATAAGTTAACTATGTTTCTGGGTCAGATGCTAGTTCTTGTGGCAGGGAGGGATGTGGGATAACACAATAACATGTGAACTCCTGATTAGGCACCAGAAGAGGCCAGGTAGGCTTTCATGCTGAATACAGAAGTTCCCCCTCTGCTCATACAAGTAGATGAGAAGGCTTTGGCCATGGCTACTAAGTGGCAAGGGTTAAGGCAAGCAGTGTAACATCCATCTGAGGTCTGACTCCTGTCAGCTAAGCTGCTCCTCTACCTGATATATCACTAAAGTGCTGCCTATGATGAATGTCATACTCAAGCTCATGCTACAACTATTTGTCAGCCATTTGACAAATGGCAATGTTTTAAAGTACCACCATATTAGCTGGACTAATAAAAGAGTATGTTGGGCAGGCTACTCTGTGAGTAGTCTATGAAATTGATATGCTGAACAGGCTTCTTTGCTAGCAGTATATGGACATGGGTATGTTGGGCAGGCTTCTTTGTGAGTAGTGTATGGACATGGGTACGTTGAGCAGGATACTCTGTGAGTAGTATATGGACATGGGTATGTGGGACAGGCTACTCTGTAAGTAATATAAGAACATGGGTATGTTGAGCAGGCTAGTCTGTGAGTAGTATATGGACATGGGTATGTTGAGCAGGCTACTGTGTGAGTAGTATATGGACATGGGTATTTGGGGCAGGCTACTCTGTAAGTAGTATATGGACATGGGTATGTTGAGCAGGCTACTCTGTGAGTAGTATATGGACATGGGTATGTGGGACAGGCTACTCTGTCAGTAGTATATGGACATGGGTATGTGGGACAGGCTACTCTGTAAGTAATATAAGAACATGGGTATGTTGAGCAGGCTAGTCTGTGAGTAGTATATGGACATGGGTATGTTGAGCAGGCTACTCTGTCAGTAGTACATGGACATGGGTATGTTGGGCAGGCTACTCTGTCAGTAGTATATGGACATGGGTATGTGGGACAGGCTACTCTGTAAGTATTATAAGAACATGGGTATGTTGAGCAGGCTAGTCTGTGAGTAGTATATTGACATGGGTATGTTGAGCAGGCTACTGTGTGAGTAGTATATGGACATGGGTATTTGGGGCAGGCTACTCTGTAAGTAGTATATGGACATGGGTATGTTGAGCAGGCTACTCTGTGAGTAGTATATGGACATGGGTATGTGGGGCAGGCTAGTCTGTGAGTAGTGTATGAACATGGGTATATTGGGCAGGCTACTCTGTGAGTAGTATATGGACATGAGTACGTTGGGCAGGTTCCTTTGTGAGTAGTTTATGGATATGAGTATGTTGCACTGGCTACTCTATAAGTAGTGTATAAATATGGGTATGTTTTGCAGGCTACTCTGCAATCTACTCTGTAAGTACTATAGGATAATGGGTATGTTAAGCAGGCTTTATTGTTAAAAAGTTAGTGAAACAATATGGCTAGGTGTGGCATGTCACTTGTTTTGTAAGAGGTAAGGTATTGCAAAACAGCTTTTCTAATCCCCCTGTGCACTCACCAACCATCACCCCCTCACACCATCAACCATTGATCTACCAGCGCCACAAATGCTATCTATATGGTGCATTGATTTTATCATAATAGAATCCTGTGTTGTCATAGACTGTGTATATATATATATATATATATATATATATATATATATATATATATATATATATATATATGTGGAGGGGGGTGTTTTTCTGGCATACAGTCAGTATCCCTATTCTAGTGGTTTGAGACACTTCAGCAATCTTGCTGCTAAACTGTAACTTCTTCTGGCACCCTAGGACTATAGAAGGGGGGGGTAGATGGGGGGGTCCCCATGTCACTTCAGCAATCTTGCTGCTAAACTGTAACTTCTTCTGGCACCCTAGGACTATAGAAGGGGGGGGGGTAGATGGGGGAGTCCCCATGTCACTTCAGCAATCTTGCTGCTAAACTGTAACTTCTTCTAGCACCCTAGGACTATAGAAGGGGGGGGGGGGTAGATGGGGGGGGTCCCCATATCGCATGTCAATCTTAAGAAATGACCATGTCACATGTCACTAAGAAAAAAGCCATGTCACTAGTGTCACTAAGGGATTCATATATGGGGGTCTTGGGGCCGCAGACCCCGGGACAATTTAGGAAAATTGACAACCTACAGGGTCACATGTCGATTTTAAGAAATGGCCATGTCACATGTCACTTAAATGGCCATGTCACATGTCGATTTTAAGAAGTGGCCGTGTCGCCATGTCGATTTTAGGGGTCTATACTACATACTTGAGGTGATTGAACAGAATGTTATCGTCACTACTTCCCTGATGCATTAAGCTGCCATGTATCTCTATGTCTGTCTCTTTGTGTCTGGCTCAGCAATCCTGTTACAGTGAAGTGTGTAGGCACTAGTGGCACTTTCTGCCTCTTAGAAGACGTGTACACTATGATACTAATCCTCTAGTGCCTTCTAGATTTGTCTGTTCTCTGTCTCTTTCTCTGTGCTTTTTATCTAACTTTGAACATGTGTCTGACTCTGCCTGTCTGTCTGACTGCTTTTCTGTTTATAGACCTCCCAGTAAACAAATAACGTTATACACCATTTCATAATGTTATATAACTTTATATGTCAACGTTTTTCTAATGCTCTTTAATATGAAATAACGTTATGTAAAATTTAAAACGTTACTTTGACGTAAAATAACGTTTTATTGTTAGCTGGGCTGCATGCCCCACTCCACCAAACCCTCACTCCTGCCCTCTCTCCCTATCTACACACTATATCTCTCCTACAATCCTATCCATCCCTTGTTCTATTCTGGCTAACCCTCAATTGCCCTCCCCTTCACTCCATGTACCAAGTCTCCTGCAGTACTACAGTGCTGGGTGAGGTGGGCCTTCCCCGTACCATGTTCCCCAGCAGCTCCCCACCCACAATGGCTGCTCCCCCCCCCCACCTGCTACTACCTCCAGCACACAGAGAAGTGTGAGACAGACGCTGGGTCTGGTCACGGCCTTTCTGCTGCCACCTGCTGACCCTATTTATAGCCTCCTGAGCAGCTCTAGGGGAGGTCGCTGTAGGGGGTAATCTGTCCTCTAACAATCCCCCACACCCCGTCCCTGCTCTGGTGTTTGCTGGTGTTACGCAATACACTCTCCATATTCCTATCATCTCTTGGGATAGTGTGTGAGACAGAGGCTGGGTCTGTGACCTTTCTGCTGCTGCCACCTGGTGACACACTGACACACACAGTGTCAGACAGAGGCTGGGTCTGCTGCTGCCACCTGGTGACACACTGACACACACAGTGTCAGACAGAGGCCGGGTCTGTGACCTTTCTGCTGCTGCCACCTGGTGACACACTGACACACACAGTGTCAGACAGAGGCTGGGTCTGCTGCTGCCACCTGGTGACACACTGACACACACAGTGTCAGACAGAGGCTGGGTCTGTGACCTTTCTACTGCTGCCACCTGGTGACACACTGACACACACAGTGTCAGACAGAGGCTGGGTCTGTGACCTTTCTGCTGCTGCCACCTGGTGACACACTGACACACACAGTGTCAGACAGAGGCTGGGTCTGTGACCTTTCTGCTGCTGCCACCTGGTGACACACTGACACACACAGTGTCAGACAGAGGCTGGGTCTGTGACCTTTCTGCTGCTGCCACCTGGTGACACACTGACACACACAGTGTCAGACAGAGGCTGGGTCTGGTCAGGACCTTTCTGCTGCTGCCACCTGGTGACACACTGACACACACAGTGTCAGACAGAGGCTGGGTCTGCTGCTGCCACCTGGTGACACACTGACACACACAGTGTCAGACAGAGGCTGGGTCTGTGACCTTTCTGCTGCTGCCACCTGGTGACCCTATTTATAGCCTCCTGAGCATCTCTAGGGGAGGTCGCCTTATGGGGGCAGTCTCTCCCACACTCCACCCTCCCCTGCTCAATCCATATTGTCACATTAATGTGCCTCTAGGGGAGGAGGGTCTGCCATGGTGCACTCTAACAATGCCTCACCTATACCCATGTCACCTAACCCTGGTGGTTCCCACCGCTACCTTGAACACCTTCATATCATATTTTCTACATTACTTTAATGTCTCTATAAAGACACTTCAAAAGCTTAAATGTGTGTCCTTGTTGTTCTGAAAAAAATTATCTACCCTCCTCCTTTATTGTCTCTAGCTCCTCCTCATTCTTCTACCCTGTTCCCTCCTGCTATAACCTGATCCTCTTTTCATATCCATATTCCCTCTTCTCATGTATCCTGCCTCTTAATCCTCCTACATATTACCTAGGAACACCTGCCCCACTGTACACACATACCCATCAGGGTGCACTTCTTCCCCCTACACCAACCCACACACAGGACTGACTGTACACCCCAACATACCTAGTCCCTCCTACCAACCTCACCTTACCTCGCAGAATGCTGCACTGTCTTGATCTGCTTTACATAAGGCCAAAAAAAAAGGTTTGTTTCCGACCCTATGTTTTTTTGTGCAATTTTGAAGAAATCTTTGTATTTTTACCTTTTTTGGGTCAATTTTAGGGTCTTTGGAAAGGCGGGCTAGTACTTTCATGTTTAAAAAAAAAGTAAAAAAACAAAAAACGACCTACCGACCTTACATTTTCTTGTCATGTTACCTGAAACAAACCTTCTTTTTTTCAGCCTAACCAGCTTCTCTCATCTTTCACCGTTTTACACATTCCACATTCCTGCTCGCCCTGCCATACTTTAACCTTTATGTCTGTTGCTTCAAATTTTCAACCTTGCTCTGTCTACCTGACTTTGGCCACTTTGATTCTGCCACTGTTAAACTTGGTTTATATTATTAGGGGCCATCCATAAATAATGCCACACAAATATGGCCGATTTTGCACACACACCCACCCTTTGTCACGTCTTTCCCCACAGCTTCCTCACTATAGGTCACACTCAGACCGAGATGCCCTCCCCCCTGCATGAGCAAATGTATGAATGGCCTCTTAGGTTGGTATCAGCGATTATACACATTCCCTCTCCCTGCCTTTCTTCTCCTGTCAGATTGGGCCCCATCAGCTCCTGATACTACTGGTACCTGTATAGTTCACCTTGACATTGCTGACGTCTGACTGCCTCAATTTGCCAAGTCCTGTCTACCCCTCTGCCCTCCGCCTCACTCTACAATACCCTGAACCTTCCCACTCCACCATTCACCTCCACCTCATGAATGGGCTACAATACCCCACCCACACATGGCGTCCATGCCCCTCCACCTCCCCCTGCACTACACCCCCCTTAGTACCCAGATTACAGTAGTAGTATAGTATGTATCGGAACGGGACTATAGTTAAGTACTGTTTATTACTCAATCGACCTGCAGCCAATCAGAGGCCTCCATTTGGTCACGTGACCGGAAGTGACCTACTTAGGGGATTAGTGGTGCATTCTGGGTAACCCTGCAGCCAATCAGAGGCCTCCATTTGGTCACGTGACCGGAAGTGACCTACTTAGGGGATTAGTGGTGCATTCTGGGTAACCTACTGACCTACTTAGAAGCTCTCAGCCAATCAGAGGCCGGCATTCTGGTAACCATGGTAACGTGACTTACTTACGTCACGTGACCTACTTAGGCTCAGCCAATCAGAAGCCGGCATTCTGGTAACTAGGGTAACGTGACCTACTTAGGGTTTGTTTGTAAACAACACCACGTGGCTCTCTTGTTTGTAAACAACACCACGTGACACGTGACTGTTTGTAAACAAACAATTCGACTTAGTCTGACATTTTCAGCTGTCGCATGCTGACCTGCTGCTATCATAAGAGAAACAAAAGCCCTAATCACGCTTTTCAGCTGGATCCTTCCACCCACCAGACATGGATCCAGATGGGAGGGTGGTTTAAAATTAATCCGTGTACCGACTGTCATACAATAGTGTAATTAGTTGAACACGTGTTACCTGTATAAAGGATTAGCAGGTCATGGGCTTAGAGTGTGTATAGAAAAACAACTACAGGTAGCGTGAACAAAGCGACCCCCTCCCTTTCTGTCACTCTGTCTGTGACTAGAGGGCGCGCGTGTGGTAAGCGGCTTAAATCTAAAGAAAAAAAATCACCCTCTCCTGTCGTCAGCAGTCAGCTGGCCGGCGGCTGGAAAATGCGATTAGAGGGATGATGAGCGCGGTTTTTTATATTCAATATATTAGAAGTGTGCTTTGTTGCTTATATAGTTCATTATGCGTTTAAAATGTTCGCGAGTATCGTAGAAATGTACAAAAATCCTATTGTGGCGCCATCTGACGAAAAGAGCGGAGAACTATACTAGGGTATGGCGAGCTAGACTAGAGCATGTAATCACCAGGCGGCAGAGTGGTCAAAAGACAATCTCGTAGTAGTAGGTCTACTTGGATCTTGAGTAGCCACCCTTGTGGTTGCAATTACCTAGACTAGTTGACCCTGCCAGCCTGGTCAAGTGAAATTAGTAAGGAGACCGCACATTAACGCGCTCCACAGTCTTTAGACAGTTAAGACTATAGTACCGTAGATTCTACTGTGTACTCACACTAACTATTTACAGTGCTACATATTCATACCCGTGTTCTAAGTGTTTTTTTAAAAAAAAAGCGATCTACTCACCCATTTTTTTTAGACAAACTCCTATTAGCAGGTAACCCCTGTATAAACCATACTGCAAAGATCTGCTACTTCGAGCGTCTGCCTCGTGACTGATAGTGTACAACAAGACGAAGTGGGCAGAGGTGAAGTACTGTTCCAAGAAAAATTGAGGCTCTTTATATAGCTGAGAGAGCGGCTAATCCGGATGTTCTAAGCTTGTTTTCACCTAGAGCCCCACCCTCTTCCAGAGAGGAATCAAATTGCTTTTCACCTGGACCCTTCCACCCCTCATCCATCAGCATGAAAAGAGGGATAACAAGTGTAACGTGCGCTACATGTATATGGGATTATAGCTGGTGAAGAGATAAAGCCAGGTCAACTGTGTATACAAAGACTACAGGAGGTGATTAACGACAGGTGTGACGCGCCAGCCCGTGGACGGATTATCTTCTAAGCTGACGCTTATTCAACTAGCCAGCTGCCGTCCGCTCCACTCACCACGGCAAGAGGAGGTGCTATTGTTTTACACTTAAGTCGCTTACCACATGTACTCGTCTCTACCTCACAGACAGACACCCTCTCGCTTGCTTCACGACCCCTGTAGCTTTTTTTGTATACACACTCTAATCTCATAACCCCCTGATCCGTTATACAGGTAACGGGTATTCTCTTTTAAATAGCTGCCAGTCAGCCTGCGGCAGCTGAAAACGACGGTAAGTAGCTTAGCTCTAGAAGCAAGAAGGCGTATATAAGGAGGCTCACACGTGTATAGGCGCCTTATAAGTCGGCAGGGGGTAAATACTAGTGAAAAAGGAAGGCAGGTGTGCAGGTAGCTTTCTAACAGACACGTGTGTGCACTAAGCTGCTTAAGTCTAAACCCACCTGCAGTAGTCAGGTAGCATGTGAAAACTTACTTAACAGATCTCTTAATTGAGTAGAGACTCTGTACTGAGAGAGTCTTTTCAGCCGTTTAAGAGGATTATCTAGGACAGGGTACATAAGGAGTGAAACGACGCTCTCACCCATCACACTTTCTCGACCCGCCCTTCATCATCGTAGCATCGTCCACTCTACGCTCGCTCAGAATGTTATGATGGTTAGTTCTGCTATTTTCAGCTACTTTTCTTATCGAAGTGTTGACGCTACAGAGCATCGAAACTCTCTCCAAATGAGTCCAAGAAAGAAAAAGCAACTTCCACTTGAAGCAGGAAGAGAAACAGTGCCCTATGATGCATGTGAGGTAAAGAAACATTGGAAGGACGTCACCAAGGAGCAATGGATAGAAGCATGCTTCAACTTCATCGGAACGGAAGTAGTTTCATTTGGACAGAGGGAGAAGATTTTGTTGGAGCTATTTTTCTTAGCTCCGTATACTTGGCCTGACTGTGGTGAAATTCCTTCAGGTATTTGTTCAGTCTTCGCCATAGAAGTTATCAGGTCTTTGAAGGAGCTTCGATATATGCAAGGCACTCACGAGGAGATTGTTCAGAAAATGACGGAATTCGAAACAGGAGAAGACACAATATGGTGCGAGGAGACGACATATACGGACGATGATCTGGAGTACATCATTTGTAGCCCGTTGGAACATTATGTTAAAGACTTTGAGGACATGCTAGACAGCACTGAGATGAACCCGAAAGAGAGATCCCTTACTGCACAGAAAGAGGCCAAAGCTGTGTTGGAAAAGCTCAAGTTTGGTCAAGGATTCACTCTTCAAAGCAGCTGTGTGAGTGTGATAAAAGGCCTTGTGTTGAAACATCCAGACATGAAGTTTTCGCGTGCTGTCGACACACTTCCTTTGCCTGAACTGATGATGAACATGATCGATCCCATCGTACCAACATGTTTCGACTCTGCCAATTGTCCCATGTATAAAATGGTTTCAAGTTTTGCCCGTGGCCGATGGCTAAACGATCCACTGAAGTCAGAAAACCTCCTTGATTTAATCAACTGACTAAATGTATTTTCTCATACTAGTATTAGTAGCATTAGTAATAGCAGCTACTCAGTCTCGTGCAGCACAAGCAGCAGCATCTGTCAGCAGCATCCGTGACATCGTCAGCAGCAGCAGCAGCTGCACGAGCAGCACAAGCAGCAGCATCTGTCAACAGCATCCGTGACATCGTCAGCAACTGCAGCAGCTGCACGAGCAGCACAAGCAGCAGCAGCTGTCAGCAGCTGCAGCAGCTGCACGAGCAGCACAAGCAGCAGCACCAACAGCAGCAGCAACAGCAAATCAGCAGCAGCAGCAGCAGCAGCAGCAGCAGCAGCAGCAGCAGCGGCGGTGTGGACCACTAAATTCGAGATGGCGACATGTCTGTTTCTTAGAATCGACATTCGACATGAGGCCTAGTGACATTTGACATGAAGCTTGAAAAACATAGTGACAGGTGACATGAGCAATTCTTAAAATCGACATGAGATATGAGCATAATTAAGCGACATCGACATGTGCCATGGCTATTTTTTTTTAAGACAAACGCCATAGACTCCTCATTCAAACCCCCACTAGTAGTGCTCTATAAGCGCAAGCTTTGCCTTAAGAGAGCTGTGGCTGTGAACCCTCTCCTCCCCCCGTACACACAGGTAAATATCAGAGTCAGCCAATGTCGCCAATACTACTCTCATACAAGGGTCAGGCACTGCTGGACTATAATAGATGGGTCAAGGACCATTCTACTGAGGGTCAGGCTAGGCTGGACATTCAATAACAGGCTGGACTTTGGCAAACTTGCTTGAAAGTCTGGCCAGCAAGAGTCCGTTGAAGGACTATACGGTAAAAAGGCTGCTGTTACAGTCAAGATACTCATATTTCAAGCCCAGAAAACTGTAATTAGCTTTCCAAGTTGTTTATTTAACAATATCCTGGCCTAGCAAGAAGCTGTCAGATGACATCTAAGAAAAATGGGGCTGTTAATTGATCAAGAGAGCTACATTGTTACAGAGTCCTATTCCTCTTTTGAGGTGGGACCAAATTTGAAAAAAGAATAAACTCAAAAAAAAAGCCTTAAGATTGAAACAGTTGTAGATGACAAATTTAATGAGGAAGTCGTATTAATTAGTTTACAAATAGCCGCTGCACGAGCAGCACAAGCAGCAGCTGACACTAGTGTCAGCTGCAGCAGCTGCACGAGCTGCTTGTGCTGCTCGTGCACGAGCTGCTTGTGCTGCTCGGCTATTTGTAAACTAATTAATACGACTTCCTCATTAAATTTGTCATCTACAACTGTTTCAATCTTAAGGCTTTTTTTTTGAGTTTATTCTTTTTTCAAATTTGGTCCCACCTCAAAAGAGGAATAGGACTCTGTAACAATGTAGCTCTCTTGATCAATTAACAGCCCCATTTTTCTTAGATGTCATCTGACAGCTTCTTGCTAGGCCAGGATATTGTTAAATAAACAACTTGGAAAGCTAATTACAGTTTTCTGGGCTTGAAATATGAGTATCTTGACTGTAACAGCAGCCTTTTTACCGTATAGTCCTTCAACGGACTCTTGCTGGCCAGACTTTCAAGCAAGTTTGCCAAAGTCCAGCCTGTTATTGAATGTCCAGCCTAGCCTGACCCTCAGTAGAATGGTCCTTGACCCATCTATTATAGTCCAGCAGTGCCTGACCCTTGTATGAGAGTAGTATTGGCGACATTGGCTGACTCTGATATTTACCTGTGTGTACGGGGGAGGAGAGGGTTCACAGCCACAGCTCTCTTAAGGCAAAGCTTGCGCTTATAGAGCACTACTAGTGGGGGTTTGAATGAGGAGTCTATGGCGTTTGTCTTAAAAAAAAATAGCCATGGCACATGTCGATGTCGCTTAATTATGCTCATATCTCATGTCGATTTTAAGAATTGCTCATGTCACCTGTCACTATGTTTTTCAAGCTTCATGTCAAATGTCACTAGGCCTCATGTCGAATGTCGATTCTAAGAAACAGACATGTCGCCATCTCGAATTTAGTGGTCCACACCGCCGCTGCTGCTGCTGCTGCTGCTGCTGCTGCTGCTGATTTGCTGTTGCTGCTGCTGTTGGTGCTGCTGCTTGTGCTGCTCGTGCAGCTGCTGCAGCTGCTGACAGCTGCTGCTGCTTGTGCTGCTCGTGCAGCTGCTGCAGTTGCTGACGATGTCACGGATGCTGTTGACAGATGCTGCTGCTTGTGCTGCTCGTGCAGCTGCTGCTGCTGCTGACGATGTCACGGATGCTGCTGACAGATGCTGCTGCTTGTGCTGCACGAGACTGAGTAGCTGCTATTACTAATGCTACTAATACTAGTATGAGAAAATACATTTAGTCAGTTGATTAAATCAAGGAGGTTTTCTGACTTCAGTGGATCGTTTAGCCATCGGCCACGGGCAAAACTTGAAACCATTTTATACATGGGACAATTGGCAGAGTCGAAACATGTTGGTACGATGGGATCGATCATGTTCATCATCAGTTCAGGCAAAGGAAGTGTGTCGACAGCACGCGAAAACTTCATGTCTGGATGTTTCAACACAAGGCCTTTTATCACACTCACACAGCTGCTTTGAAGAGTGAATCCTTGACCAAACTTGAGCTTTTCCAACACAGCTTTGGCCTCTTTCTGTGCAGTAAGGGATCTCTCTTTCGGGTTCATCTCAGTGCTGTCTAGCATGTCCTCAAAGTCTTTAACATAATGTTCCAACGGGCTACAAATGATGTACTCCAGATCATCGTCCGTATATGTCGTCTCCTCGCACCATATTGTGTCTTCTCCTGTTTCGAATTCCGTCATTTTCTGAACAATCTCCTCGTGAGTGCCTTGCATATATCGAAGCTCCTTCAAAGACCTGATAACTTCTATGGCGAAGACTGAACAAATACCTGAAGGAATTTCACCACAGTCAGGCCAAGTATACGGAGCTAAGAAAAATAGCTCCAACAAAATCTTCTCCCTCTGTCCAAATGAAACTACTTCCGTTCCGATGAAGTTGAAGCATGCTTCTATCCATTGCTCCTTGGTGACGTCCTTCCAATGTTTCTTTACCTCACATGCATCATAGGGCACTGTTTCTCTTCCTGCTTCAAGTGGAAGTTGCTTTTTCTTTCTTGGACTCATTTGGAGAGAGTTTCGATGCTCTGTAGCGTCAACACTTCGATAAGAAAAGTAGCTGAAAATAGCAGAACTAACCATCATAACATTCTGAGCGAGCGTAGAGTGGAAGATGCTACGATGATGAAGGGCGGGTCGAGAAAGTGTGATGGGTGAGAGCGTCGTTTCACTCCTTATGTACCCTGTCCTAGATAATCCTCTTAAACGGCTGAAAAGACTCTCTCAGTACAGAGTCTCTACTCAATTAAGAGATCTGTTAAGTAAGTTTTCACATGCTACCTGACTACTGCAGGTGGGTTTAGACTTAAGCAGCTTAGTGCACACACGTGTCTGTTAGAAAGCTACCTGCACACCTGCCTTCCTTTTTCACTAGTATTTACCCCCTGCCGACTTATAAGGCGCCTATACACGTGTGAGCCTCCTTATATACGCCTTCTTGCTGCTAGAGCTAAGCTACTTACCGTCGTTTTCAGCTGCCGCAGGCTGACTGGCAGCTATTTAAAAGAGAATACCCGTTACCTGTATAACGGATCAGGGGGTTATGAGATTAGAGTGTGTATACAAAAAAAGCTACAGGGGTCGTGAAGCAAGCGAGAGGGTGTCTGTCTGTGAGGTAGAGACGAGTACATGTGGTAAGCGACTTAAGTGTAAAACAATAGCACCTCCTCTTGCCGTGGTGAGTGGAGCGGACGGCAGCTGGCTAGTTGAATAAGCGTCAGCTTAGAAGATAATCCGTCCACGGGCTGGCGCGTCACACCTGTCGTTAATCACCTCCTGTAGTCTTTGTATACACAGTTGACCTGGCTTTATCTCTTCACCAGCTATAATCCCATATACATGTAGCGCACGTTACACTTGTTATCCCTCTTTTCATGCTGATGGATGAGGGGTGGAAGGGTCCAGGTGAAAAGCAATTTGATTCCTCTCTGGAAGAGGGTGGGGCTCTAGGTGAAAACAAGCTTAGAACATCCGGATTAGCCGCTCTCTCAGCTATATAAAGAGCCTCAATTTTTCTTGGAACAGTACTTCACCTCTGCCCACTTCGTCTTGTTGTACACTATCAGTCACGAGGCAGACGCTCGAAGTAGCAGATCTTTGCAGTATGGTTTATACAGGGGTTACCTGCTAATAGGAGTTTGTCTAAAAAAAATGGGTGAGTAGATCGCTTTTTTCTAAAAAAACGTTTAGAACACGGGTATGAATATGTAGCACTGTAAATAGTTAGTGTGAGTACACAGTAGAATCTACGGTACTATAGTCTTAACTGTCTAAAGACTGTGGAGCGCGTTAATGTGCGGTCTCCTTACTAATTTCACTTGACCAGGCTGGCAGGGTCAACTAGTCTAGGTAATTGCAACCACAAGGGTGGCTACTCAAGATCCAAGTAGACCTACTACTACGAGATTGTCTTTTGACCACTCTGCCGCCTGGTGATTACATGCTCTAGTCTAGCTCGCCATACCCTAGTATAGTTCTCCGCTCTTTTCGTCAGATGGCGCCACAATAGGATTTTTGTACATTTCTACGATACTCGCGAACATTTTAAACGCATAATGAACTATATAAGCAACAAAGCACACTTCTAATATATTGAATATAAAAAACCGCGCTCATCATCCCTCTAATCGCATTTTCCAGCCGCCGGCCAGCTGACTGCTGACGACAGGAGAGGGTGATTTTTTTTCTTTAGATTTAAGCCGCTTACCACACGCGCGCCCTCTAGTCACAGACAGAGTGACAGAAAGGGAGGGGGTCGCTTTGTTCACGCTACCTGTAGTTGTTTTTCTATACACACTCTAAGCCCATGACCTGCTAATCCTTTATACAGGTAACACGTGTTCAACTAATTACACTATTGTATGACAGTCGGTACACGGATTAATTTTAAACCACCCTCCCATCTGGACCCATGTCTGGTGGGTGGAAGGATCCAGCTGAAAAGCGTGATTAGGGCTTTTGTTTCTCTTATGATAGCAGCAGGTCAGCATGCGACAGCTGAAAATGTCAGACTAAGTCGAATTGTTTGTTTACAAACAGTCACGTGTCACGTGGTGTTGTTTACAAACAAGAGAGCCACGTGGTGTTGTTTACAAACAAACCCTAAGTAGGTCACGTTACCCTAGTTACCAGAATGCCGGCTTCTGATTGGCTGAGCCTAAGTAGGTCACGTGACGTAAGTAAGTCACGTTACCATGGTTACCAGAATGCCGGCCTCTGATTGGCTGAGAGCTTCTAAGTAGGTCAGTAGGTTACCCAGAATGCACCACTAATCCCCTAAGTAGGTCACTTCCGGTCACGTGACCAAATGGAGGCCTCTGATTGGCTGCAGGGTTACCCAGAATGCACCACTAATCCCCTAAGTAGGTCACTTCCGGTCACGTGACCAAATGGAGGCCTCTGATTGGCTGCAGGTCGATTGAGTAATAAACAGTACTTAACTATAGTCCCGTTCCGATACATACAATACTACTTACAGTGTAGGTGTACATGTGTGACAGAGAGAGGTCGATCTCTGGGCGTGGGGAGGTTGGGTATTAGCGTGATGAAGTATATAGTTCACCCAGCTCCCTGCCCTCCCCTGCAGTACACCTGCCTCAATGCCCTCAGTGATTAGAGTGCAGGCATGTGACAGGTGTGGTTGTATATCACCGCCATACCTAGCCACCCCCCTCACATACACACCCTCTACACCCACCCCCGCACCCTACCCCCAGCCTGCCCTACCTTACACCGTCCTCCCATGACCTACACCCCCCTAATGCCCTCATGCAGGTGTGCCTGTATTAGAGTACACTAGTCAATGTCAGGGTGGTTTCATGTCTATCCTGTTTTTAACTAACAATGTGTTTAACATGATTTCATCTTTTTGTGTCATTAACGCAGTTCCATGTTTCCTGTCTTTAACAAAGTTCCATTGTTCCTGTCTTTGACACAGTTTCATGTTTTGTTTTTTGCAGGTGAGACAAGTTTTCTAACACTGAGACGTACAACTTCTGCGGTAGGTCATGTAAGGATAAGGAGAGACATCTGCTAAATGCCTCTCACAAAAAGTGTTTATTCTTGGCGAAAAGTAATCAACAAGATTTGTCTTTCACCATTTAAGTGACCCTTAAATCTGTCCTGCCCGAAGTGTAATATGGGAGCTGATTGATGAAGAAGTTAGTTTCAAAAGGTCTCATGGGATGTATGTTTTTTTACATACAGTAACTATCACTAAGACCCTAAATTTATCTTCTGACAACCAACTGATAAATAGAAAGTAGCTATTCACTCGAACCAAACCATGTAATAGTCCCTTACGTTGGTCAAAGCAGGTGCAAGCACGGCCCCAGACAGAGGCTAGAAACATGGTTCACACATTCAGAAACCACAACATAGAACAGATCTCACCCCCGGTGAGCAGCTCAGTGTTTGCCTGTGTCACTGCCTTAGGCACTACAACAAACCCTATCCTGCAGAGGACAGAGCTAAATAAAGCCACATATGAGTAATCTGAGATTGGAAGGTGCTAGGTAGAAGAAGAGCACAGTCTCTTTCTTACAATTATGAGGTCAGTTTATCTATTCAATTTTTTGCATCATATTCCTTTTTTGTGAGAATGCTGTCCCATGATATCATGCAGAAATGAGACCACACATATTTTTAAGTTGCAGGTACTTATTATGAGTTGGGTTCTCAATATCTGTAATGTGTAATGCTATTGGATAGAGGAGTAGGGATCAGCTTGTAGGAGGGAATTCCTGGCCCCTTGGTACACTATACCTCACAAGGGCTCAGCGGATTAATTGTTATCGTGTAGCTGAGCTAGCATTCCTCTACAGGGAAGAATAACCTACAGCCAGCTCACTATCAGGATAAGCAGGCTGCCACTTGCCGTAAATTGTGTGATCCCATTTATAAGTTAATTAGGTACCAAGCACACAGGCTAAATTGGATTCATAAATAATGGAGCCATGCATTATGACAGTAATAAAGTTGTGACCTAATTAGACGAGCTATCAAATTACCACGTGCTGTGCTTTAGCCTCTGCCTTCAGTTACAAGCCTACATTTGTTGATGTTATTTATCATTCAATTAACGGACTCACATGTCTCTTATTGTGCTTTCACTGAGGTCCCATTGTTGTTGGGAAAATAACAGAACTTCAGATAATGTCACATGACCTGGTACAGTGTCATGTGACCTTATGTATTGTCATGTGGTATGCTAGAATACTGCATGACCTTTCTAAATGTAACAGCAGCTGTAAAATGTCTGAGTTATACAAGTATGTCAATCACCATACTGATGTCAGCTGCTGAGGGAAACTATGGCCAGATAATGTCAACCACCATCAATCATTTAACATCTGACAACAGTATCCTGCTCCAGGTTGCCTACTTGATTCCTTAATGTCCAACTCTATAAAAAGGTGCAACAAGCTTCTTCTTAATCAGTGCCTGGATGTAACCTATGGAGGGGAGCTATTCCTCATGGAGAGGTAAAAAACCATATTGTCATAGATAAATAATACACAATCCTTTGCTGTAACAACTGTGTATCAATGTGAACAAAGATAATAACAGTATAAAGCAATGTACACCAAAGGGCCTAAGTATGTATGCTGTATATGCTGTAGTGTATGTTTGCAGTAATGTAGAGCTCCTTGCTCATCCTTTCATGATAAAGGGCACACTCTGTCAAGGCAATATAAGACAGTGATGATATGTTCTATGTTGGCTCTGAGTGCATTACTTGATGCTGCTTATAAGAAAAGACCCTATGTAAGGCCTGTACTTTGACACCGTAAACAAGTATATATGTTTTGACATTTACACAATTAACAGATCCTATGGCATCACTTAATACTATGTGCTGGATATCTTAATGTGTCCAGTTTGTGTCCAGGGTGGTAACATCTAGAAGTGAGGTCCCTGTACCAGACATCAGAATAATATTTCATACAGGGAGTCCCCTGTCTGTCATACACACATGTATATTGTATGAGTCCAGGTGTGATATTGGATTCATAACCACAGAACCACTCTCCTCACACAGAATAACATGACAAGCTCTCTGCTTGTGCTCCCTTGTACCTCTGCCCCAACCTGCATTTATACTATGTGCTGGATATCTGAGTGTGTCTCCAGGGCTGTAACATCTAGAAGTGAGATCCCTGTGTCTGACATTAGAATACCCCATAGACTGAGTCCCCTGTGATGAGTCCAGGTGTCATATTGGATTCAAAACCACAGAAACACTCTCCTCACACAGATCAGCATGACAAGTTCTCTGGTTTCTGCTTGGTACCTCTGCCCCAAACTACCTGTGCACAACACAAGCTGATTTACTTCAATGTATAAGTGTACTGTATTCTGCAGCTTTAAATGATAACTTCATAAAGAGGCATTAATATTCCCCTGTCCATCCCCAGAGCTACAAAAAAATCTATAAATCATAGAAAAAACTGCTGTTTCCACTCACTGAGGAGATCAGTTTGGGACTAAGAGACGGTAACTGTAATGGGAACACAGACGTGTCAGGAGAGTGCGGAGAGTGAATGGATAACGATAATGCATCCGCACTGCGGGGTTACGCATGATCGGAAATAATAACCATTGAGTAAATATTAGGATGCTTTCTGACTCTTTCAATTTGTCTGTGTGGAGGGGAAAGGGTTAAAGAGGACTTAGCTTGCCCTTATGGTGTCACAGAACAAATTCGCCCCCACAATGTAGTACTCATGATATCATGCAGAAATGAGACCACACATATTTTTAAGTTGCAGGTACTTATTATGAGTTGGGTTCTCAATATCTGTAATGTGTAATGCTATTGGATAGAGGAGTAGGGATCAGCTTGTAGGAGGGAATTCCTGGCCCCTTGGTACACTATACCTCACAAGGGCTCAGCGGATTAATTGTTATCGTGTAGCTGAGCTAGCATTCCTCTACAGGGAAGAATAACCTACAGCCAGCTCACTATCAGGATAAGCAGGCTGCCACTTGCCGTAAATTGTGTGATCCCATTTATAAGTTAATTAGGTACCAAGCACACAGGCTAAATTGGATTCATAAATAATGGAGCCATGCATTATGACAGTAATAAAGTTGTGACCTAATTAGACGAGCTATCAAATTACCACGTGCTGTGCTTTAGCCTCTGCCTTCAGTTACAAGCCTACATTTGTTGATGTTATTTATCATTCAATTAACGGACTCACATGTCTCTTATTGTGCTTTCACTGAGGTCCCATTGTTGTTGGGAAAATAACAGAACTTCAGATAATGTCACATGACCTGGTACAGTGTCATGTGACCTTATGTATTGTCATGTGGTATGCTAGAATACTGCATGACCTTTCTAAATGTAACAGCAGCTGTAAAATGTCTGAGTTATACAAGTATGTCAATCACCATACTGATGTCAGCTGCTGAGGGAAACTATGGCCAGATAATGTCAACCACCATCAATCATTTAACATCTGACAACAGTATCCTGCTCCAGGTTGCCTACTTGATTCCTTAATGTCCAACTCTATAAAAAGGTGCAACAAGCTTCTTCTTAATCAGTGCCTGGATGTAACCTATGGAGGGGAGCTATTCCTCATGGAGAGGTAAAAAACCATATTGTCATAGATAAATAATACACAATCCTTTGCTGTAACAACTGTGTATCAATGTGAACAAAGATAATAACAGTATAAAGCAATGTACACCAAAGGGCCTAAGTATGTATGCTGTATATGCTGTAGTGTATGTTTGCAGTAATGTAGAGCTCCTTGCTCATCCTTTCATGATAAAGGGCACACTCTGTCAAGGCAATATAAGACAGTGATGATATGTTCTATGTTGGCTCTGAGTGCATTACTTGATGCTGCTTATAAGAAAAGACCCTATGTAAGGCCTGTACTTTGACACCGTAAACAAGTATATATGTTTTGACATTTACACAATTAACAGATCCTATGGCATCACTTAATACTATGTGCTGGATATCTTAATGTGTCCAGTTTGTGTCCAGGGTGGTAACATCTAGAAGTGAGGTCCCTGTACCAGACATCAGAATAATATTTCATACAGGGAGTCCCCTGTCTGTCATACACACATGTATATTGTATGAGTCCAGGTGTGATATTGGATTCATAACCACAGAACCACTCTCCTCACACAGAATAACATGACAAGCTCTCTGCTTGTGCTCCCTTGTACCTCTGCCCCAACCTGCATTTATACTATGTGCTGGATATCTGAGTGTGTCTCCAGGGCTGTAACATCTAGAAGTGAGATCCCTGTGTCTGACATTAGAATACCCCATAGACTGAGTCCCCTGTGATGAGTCCAGGTGTCATATTGGATTCAAAACCACAGAAACACTCTCCTCACACAGATCAGCATGACAAGTTCTCTGGTTTCTGCTTGGTACCTCTGCCCCAAACTACCTGTGCACAACACAAGCTGATTTACTTCAATGTATAAGTGTACTGTATTCTGCAGCTTTAAATGATAACTTCATAAAGAGGCATTAATATTCCCCTGTCCATCCCCAGAGCTACAAAAAAATCTATAAATCATAGAAAAAACTGCTGTTTCCACTCACTGAGGAGATCAGTTTGGGACTAAGAGACGGTAACTGTAATGGGAACACAGACGTGTCAGGAGAGTGCGGAGAGTGAATGGATAACGATAATGCATCCGCACTGCGGGGTTACGCATGATCGGAAATAATAACCATTGAGTAAATATTAGGATGCTTTCTGACTCTTTCAATTTGTCTGTGTGGAGGGGAAAGGGTTAAAGAGGACTTAGCTTGCCCTTATGGTGTCACAGAACAAATTCGCCCCCACAATGTAGTACTCATATATCTATAGTGCCAATGAAAAACGGTATTACCGGGCATATAATCAGTGGTAGGAGGCCTTAAATGTGTCACAGAATCATGATCTGCAGCCCAAATTCTTGATAAATTCTTAAAGCAATACCAAACCCTCTCAACATAAACATGGGAAGTCAATCTGGGCAAAGAAAATACTGTTAATGTATAACTCTTAACCGTTTTTTTGTTGTTTTTTTGTTCCAACTTGGTCACATCATTCTCATGATTTTACGTGACTGCTGAACCTTTATTTCACACAGAATTAAATGCTTGACAAGTGACTATAATAATGATAAAGGGTGGGGATCCTGTATGCTGAATAATTTAGGAGCATGTTTAGACTCCAATAGTATTGATGAGTGTATACATAGCTGTGAGGATAAAGAGTTTTTTTCGGTACTCAAATCCCTTGTCAGGGGATTGAGTGGGTGGGTGATGAAAAAAACCTCAGATGGAGACACTACATCAATGTACACTGTATACAGGCCCAACGACTAAATGCTGACTAGGTAGTTACTTGTCTACAAGCTGTATGTGTGTGATCTAATAAATCTGTTTGGCTGCCGGGAGGCGTTTACAGCAACCAGTGGGGCTGTGATCACTGGGGCAGGAATTAGGCTAGACAACTTAATTATGCTATTTAAATTTGCATTAGAAATAGTGTAGGAGCCCAATCAAGAGGCAGTGTTGGGAAGGCCGAATATGCTGCATCCTCAAAACCTGCTACAATACATACAAAGGCTCATGCTCTAATGGGAATGTGGACAAGAAAATGTTTCCAATCCTAAATTCGATTTATTTGAGATTATTTAAAGATTATTTTAAAGTTATTGACAGAAAATAGAAGACATTCAGGATACATGATAAACATGAGGTGGCTTTTCTTTTCTTTTTTATGACCCTTATTTGTTACTTGTTGGTAATATTGTATTATATCAGGGGCTTTGCCCCCGAACCTCCTTTTCTCTCTTTTTTTCCTTTCTTTTTCGAAACTGATTTCAAACACAACTAAAGACAACTGTGCCAGGTATGAAACAGTGGTGTCACTTTGTGTTTGGAATCTTGAATTTAGGATTGTTAAGTTTTTAAGATTTGCCGTTTTAAGATTGGAAAGATTTTCTTGTCCACCTTCCCCTAAGATGACATCCACTAGTGCCGTACAAAGTGCACATAACTATGTAAGCATACACCGTCTGGTTTGCCCATTGCTGCACATAACAAGACATTTAATGGATGGACCGGGCCCTGGCAATAAACAACTGTTTCTGGTTACAAACACATTTTATTAGCACCAGTTTTCAGTAATGGTGTACATACCTGTAGGTGAGGGGGTGGTTGTTGTTGTGTTGTGTATTAAAGTGTCCTGACTCTGCTGCACACCTGAGTCTGTGATTAATGGCTGAATACAACCTGGGACCCGCCCTCCATTACCGATAAATATAAGCAACAATCAGATGTACCGCAAACATGCACCATTGTCTTCACGACTTTCAAAGGAAACAAATCATTCACAGCAGAAACAAATGAATTTGTCCTAAATGGATAAATAAAAGATTTCCCAAACTAAAAAAAAGAATAGAGGTGTTGCTCCATGCATTCTTTTTGCACTGATTAAAAACATATTTTTGTTCACTTACATATGTGCTGGACTGGAGCCCATTTCATTATGTTGCAATGACAAGCTAACTACATGAATCCTAATGTTCAAGGTCCAAATTCAGCAGCTGGAGACTGCTCCTTATGGCCCAATCCTTTGTGGACCTCATCACATGTCAGTTAACATGGCCACACTACACAATAGTTATATAATATAATCTATGGTGACCAATATGTTCTACTGCTCATGTGGCTTAACATTGCAGCATCAACAGTACATCTATTGTGGGCTCTACATCTACACAGAGAAAAGTAGAGGAGTCAGCTGTGTGTCTCCCAAGTGGCTTTGGTAAAAATGCAGTGTCAAACAGCTATTGTCTCTACAAATATGAAGGTTCAACTTGAGTCGACACATGGTGCAGAGTCAAAACAATTAGATCCATATGATAATATAAGCAGAGTCATTAGCAGTTTGACGCTCTAATTTACCAGAGCCACGTGGGAGACACAGTTGACACCTTTTACTTTTCTGTGTGTAATTTGAAATATAGTCTCATATTTACATATTTTCTTTTCACCATAAACCAGTTAAGAAACAGATTAATCCTCAGTACCCAAAGCACCAGAGGCAGTAATCGAACGCAGCCAAGTCTTAATTAACTTGAGTCAAGGAAAACCTCTTCCCGTCATTACGTTTTCAACCACTTGACTGAGGAAATCAGAGAAATCAAGATGTTAGTGGGACAAAACATCAAGAATTAATGGGAGAAGATTGAATAAAATGTCAATTTCATGGACGGCTTCTGGTAAATTAAAATCCATTGAAAGTAACTCTGCTAAGATAAATGTGTGTGATCTGCAGTGTTGAGGAAGTTATGTCAGCTGATTTCAATCAGTGGATGATTGCAAATGATGCTTGAATGTTCATGTTCATATGTCGTAACGATGCATTAATGCCACCACTGCATCATTCCGCCCATTGCATCCACTCTTTCTGTCAACTACACGTTGAATATTAATGCTGCATAGTGTGTGACTTCTCCATCTGATAGCAGAAATTGACAGATGACAAATAAATGGGTTAATTTTAGATTTTCGACATCATTTCTATGCTGGAGGTTGGTACACAGAAGATGGAGCCTGGGTTGGTGCATTCAGCATATTTGACACACTACAAATGAAAGAAACTACAGCAGGGTGATAAAATGGCACAAGGATGCACTACATTATAGCATAATGGTGTAAAAACTAATAATTGGTACCCTTTGTTGTATTTTATATCAATGTGTGTTTTGTCATTTTTCGATATTCTCAGCCCATGTGAGTTTATTCATTGAGAACTGTCATGGCTGACTGCTGCTGAGTCATACCAGACAAGGAGAATGATAAACTACTACATACAGTCTCTGATATGGAAATGACACCTCTAGACTGACACAGATAATGATTGATGTTCGAAGTTCCATATATAAACCTCTGAGGAGCAGATCTTGAGAGTGGCAGATCATTAAAGCCCTCAGAGAGTCGATGTGCATGCTACCGCTTTAAGCGGCTCTGTTTATGTTCTAACACAGCATCTGGTATTACAATACGGCCTCTCTACACCCCCCACTCCATATTATTCCTGCCACTCTGAGAAAGCTGCTCCTATTCCTCATGATATAAGGCCAAATAAAAAGGGTGTGTTGAAACACAGCTTTCCTTGTGCAAAAGCTTAATGTAGGTAGGTCAGATCATTTCTTTTACTTTTTTTTTGCTGTTGAAATTGCTAGAATAGGGTCACAAATAACTGCAATAACTTACAAGCCATCAGGATGACTTACTGATTCCTCAGCTGTATAGCAATATCATGAGATTGTTGGTTACTCTTATCAATAAGCAATTTCATGAGGTCACAGATGTATTTAAGCTACTGAAGTCAGGAAGAACTTGTCCTGCCTGAGCAAAGATTTGCTAAAATATCAAGAAATATGAATATAAAAAATGTAGGTCTATATAATTGCCATTGAGGACATCTACATTAGCAGGAATACATCAGTAGGCAATGAATAAGATGGGTTCCTAAATCACCTCTGCTGCGCTCTCAGAGCTGAGGAGTTAAAAGCCAGCTCTGCCTTGGTGCATCATGATGATACATGTTAATTGCCTCGGGAAGGTCTCAAGGGTCGACATGATGCATGAATGCATGAATGCATGAATGCAGCACTGAAGAGTTACTCACCGGGGCTGCATTCATGCATCATGAATACTAATGACATGATGTATCAATGCATTATGCCATCCATAAAGGGTTGATACTTAATGCCCTCTCTACATAAGGAGCTCAGTATGAGCCATAAGGAGACATATTGCTGGGGGCAGAATATGGAGAAGGAGAGTTGATCTTAGCGCGGCGGTGCTCGGGATGTCTGCTACTGTAGCACTAAGTCCCTGAGCCCTGCCCCAGGGGCTCTCAGGGACTGCCCTTATAGGACTGTCCATCAGGAGCCGGTGAGGGCAGTATGGGGCTTTAGTGTGATATGACCTTTGTCGTCATGAGGCTGCCTGGTGAGTAACTCTCTAGTTCTGCATTGGTTCAATCTACCAATCATATACATGGTCACACACATGGTCAATGGAGAGTGCAGGCATGATGCACCAGTGCTGCATGATGCAGCAATGCAGTGTCGTTGAGTTACTCCCTAGTGCTGCATCATGACGACCAATAAACACTGATGACTTGTGCCATCCTTAAAGGGTCAGGCCACGAGCCATGCACATCATCAATTTATCTGTATGGAAATTCCCATCTCAGAGTCCCCCGTAGGACTCACTCACCTCATCACCAATTCAGCAGAATGTGATCATGGAAGGAATATCTACATTTTCTAGATAGAACTCCTTAACAACATAAACAGTCATAGGCTATTCTATTTACGTGTAACCAACTTACAAGGCTTTATGATTGAGCTGAAGGTTTTACCAGACAGAAAAGATTGTGAGAGTGTTTACCTGCCTTTCAGAAGCTTCTCCTTTTGGCCTCAATGACTCACTCTTTTTTCTCTGGAAGAGGTAACAACCACGCTCATGCTTTTAAATATTTTAAAAAGCAACCTCTCTCTTTTCATTTGGACATTTTATCCTTGAGAAGAAAAAGAAATGTTTAAGGAAAAAAATGTTAATAATAAAATGAAAAGAAGTGCTAAAGTCAAGACACGATTCCTATCAATTCAATCTTATCTCCTTTACCAAAGGGCACAGAAGGTTGCTGAATAAAGGGAGGGCTGACTTTTAAAACCCTACACCTGTGAATTGGACATAGGAACATGGGCATTTGTTCTGGCACTATGCCGCTCTTAGCGGATTAGCAGGCTTTTTATCTAGATGGTGGGTGCCGTGTAGAACAGAGTGCTGTAAAGAACAAGGCATCAGTGACCCTAACCCTAGCCATGTAGAACAGGGCCTGAATGCCCCCCTCTCAGGGCTGTCTGTCTAGGGTCAGCTCTCAGGTAGACGCAGCCATAATGGGAACACCATGAGACCACCATGATGACCCATGTTAGTGCCAGGTCAGCCCTGAATAAGTGCAGATAATGAAGTGGTACTTAGATAAATGGATCCATAATTTCATAGACTGTTGTTAAATCTGGTCTTGTATAAGTGCTGGTGGTGAAGCCTAGATGGAATACACTGAGGCGCACATAGAGAAGAAAAAGTGTCAAAAGGGAGTCCAGGTTGCCTCCAGATTGACTCTCCTCTGTAGCGGAGCCTAGACCTTCATGTGACTCTCTTAGGTGAGTCAGGGAACTATGTGACTCCCCCAGGTCACTCCCTTAGGTCAGCCAGGGATTCTACTGGTCTCCTTTAGACAGCCTGGTATCATAATGGAGGCAACCTGGGATCCCTTTTGACAATGAGTCCAGGCTGTCACAGGGGGCAGGGTAAGTTGTGTAGCTTGCACTATACTGGCAGCAATGTGCAGCAATGTGCAGCAATGTGCAGAAATGTACATGTCGCTGTACGGAAAGGTAGGATATGTTAGACTGAGTGGAGACTCTCACATTAGCCTGTACTGTGTTACTCAGGTGGCCATTACCAAGGTCAGAAGGTCACGGGGATAACATTAGTACAGCAGCCATGTAAGGCCTATCACGTCTCTGGTGTAAGCCGAACCCGTATAGAAGACACCCCCACAGTTGTAGAAGGCATGCCCAGAGTTCTATATAGAAGCCACACCCAGAGTTATATATAGAAGCCACACCCACAGTTATATAAGTCACACGTTCTAATTACAGCCACTTTAATATTGTAGTATGATTGCAAAATTCCTTCTAGAAGCCACAACCTATGTATAGGCATGTTTGCATGTGGTGGAGGTTTTAGTTTAATTAGTTTAAGCTCACTATAATTCAAGATTGCATACCCAGCGAAAGTGCACAAAAATGTGCGTAACTGATTTACCTTATTTGTTGGATAAAAGAGAGATATTGCAATAATTATGTTATTGTATGGCAAGGGCTCATTTCTTTTTCTGCATGGCAAATCCTGCATGAGTTAGATGCTGTAGATACTGAGTGTAATATTTCCTCCGGGTATCAGTACATTACATAGCTATGCCAAACAGTGATGGAAATCTAGCTTATAGTATATGTCCTGGTTTCCATAATATATCTATTATAGGTGAGAGCTCCTGTGTGATGGCTCCCAGGCATGACTGAGTCAGGGACTGGGTGTCCAAACACTGTGACATCAGGACAGTAGACTACTGGTGGTGTCTATATAGCAGGCCATTTCAGTGATGAGTCTTGCTGACTATGATAAACTACGTAATGTCCTCTCTAGGTGTCATTATGTGCCCATTATGGGTGAGAGCTGCCGTGTGATGGCTGCCAGTCATGAGTTAGGGAGTGGGCGCCCAATCAACACCACATGAGACTGCAGCTACTACCACACAGTGTAGGTGGCTGTACAGACACAGAGTGTTCAGTCATACAGCACACACAGTACTTTGACAGCATGCCTCTACTTAGGCCGAATAAAAAAGTTTTGTTTCAGGTAACATGGGAAGAAATTCTAGGGCCGCTAGGTAGGATTTTTTGTTTTTTTAATTTCCCTCTAGAATTGACCCAAAAAAGTGTAAAAATGGGTAGATTTTTTTCAAAATGTTGTTCACCTAAAATTAACCCCCAAAAAGTATTAAAAAAAAGAAAATCTTCAAAATTGCATAAAAAAACATAGGGTTGGCCCTGTTTAGATAGGGTCGCTGGGTGACCTGAAACAAACCCTTTTTTTTTGGCCTTACTAACATGGGGGATCTCTGTGTAGACCATCTCAAAAGGGAGTTTGTATCTGTGTCTATTACACATAACTACTATATAATGATATAGCCATCAGGTCTTGTGCCACCTAAAGACTATGGCTCGTCATCTCCCAAGGTGCATTGCATGACCCAGTCCTCCAGATTAGCAGACATTATCCCGCCATCATGCACCAACTGATGTCTAAGCAGCTCTATCCCACATGATCCTGGCATCAGGCAACTCATGTTTAAGCAGTAACACTGGCTTTAACTGACAGGCAATCATCTAAAGAACAACCAGCAGGCTACATTACAAATAACCACCTGGTTATCTCTTTATTTACCATTAATTTGAAATAATAACCTCATGTAGAGTGGATCTACAGTAGGTTAACTCATACATGAAGTATCTTGTCCATTTCCCATATTCTGGATGCATCATGATCTAGTTGAGAGACTAATTAATCCACCAGAAGCTTTAATCAAACACAGCCACATTTTAATCAATGTCAATCAAGAAAAACCTCCGTTACGTCCACTTGAAACAAGAAATCTGTCATTTCAAGTCCTTAGTGGAGCAAAACATTTGAAATTAATGAGAGAATATTCAATAAAATCACAATTTCCTGGAAGGGTTAAAAACCTTTGAAGTTAATTCCACCAAGATGACTTTCAGTGATCTGTAGTCTTTAGTAAATATGTTTGCTGATTTAAATCATCTGTTGAATATGAATGGATGTAAGGGTGAGATCATGATTGTTGTTCATATCATGTCATCACCATGTTGCTATACTTGCAATAGGTTCATTCTGCTATACCGTTGATGCTCTTAGTCTAGACTGAGTAGTTTGAGGCACTTCAGCTATCTTAGCCTCACCTACTAAAATGTAACCTTTCCTCGGCTCAATGTAAACTTGAGTACATCTACTTGAACATGACCTTGCCTTACTCTGGCGGTGTGGTGCATTAGGCTGCCATGTATCTCCTTTTTCCTGTCCTTACCAATCCCCCTTCATGCATACCTTAGGAGTACTTTCTGCCTCTAAGGAGACGTCCACTCAATCATACCATTCACGTTATTCTCTGTCTCTGTCTCTATCTCTAAGGCTACAGCTATAACTTTGCATGCCTCTCTCTTTACATATCAACACACCCCATTCTCTATCCCTCTGTCTCTCTAGTTCTGTTTTACTCTGTCTATATCTATAACATTTGACACTTCCCATTTATCTCTCTAGCCCTGTTCTTGCACCACACTAACCCTCCTACCATGCCACAGCACTGGGTGAAGTGGACCATTCCCCTACCGTGCTACCCTGTGTGGTGCTACCTACAGTTAATTTACCCCCCCCCCCATCCTCCCCTCCAGCAGGCAGAGGAGTGTGAGAAGGAGGCCGGGTCTGGTCAGGACCTTTCTGCTGCTGCCACCTGGTGACACACTGACACACACAGTGTCAGACAGACGCTGGGTCTGGTCAGGGCCTTTCTGCTGCTGCCACCTGGTGACACACTGACACACACAGTGTCAGACAGAGGCTGGGTCTGTGACCTTTCTGCTGCTGCCACCTGGTGACACACTGACACACACAGTGTCAGACAGAGGCTGGGTCTGTGACCTTTCTGCTGCTGCCACCTGGTGACACACTGACACACACAGTGTCAGACAGAGGCCGGGTCTGGTCAGGACCTTTCTGCTGCTGCCACCTGGTGACACACTGACACACACAGTGTCAGACAGAGGCTGGGTCTGTGACCTTTCTGCTGCTGCCACCTGGTGACACACTGACACACACAGTGTCAGACAGAGGCTGGGTCTGTGACCTTTCTGCTGCTGCCACCTGGTGACACACTGACACACACAGTGTCAGACAGAGGCTGGGTCTGTGACCTTTCTGCTGCTGCCACCTGGTGACACACTGACACACACAGTGTCAGACAGAGGCCGGGTCTGGTCATGACCTTTCTGCTGCTGCCACCTGGTGACACACTGACACACACAGTGTCAGACAGAGGCTGGGTCTGTGACCTTTCTGCTGCTGCCACCTGGTGACACACTGACACACACAGTGTCAGACAGAGGCCGGGTCTGGTCATGACCTTTCTGCTGCTGCCACCTGGTGACACACTGACACACACAGTGTCAGACAGAGGCTGGGTCTGTGACCTTTCTGCTGCTGCCACCTGGTGACACACTGACACACACAGTGTCAGACAGAGGCCGGGTCTGGTCATGACCTTTCTGCTGCTGCCACCTGGTGACACACTGACACACACAGTGTCAGACAGAGGCTGGGTCTGTGACCTTTCTGCTGCTGCCACCTGGTGACACACTGACACACACAGTGTCAGACAGAGGCTGGGTCTGTGACCTTTCTGCTGCTGCCACCTGGTGACACACTGACACACACAGTGTCAGACAGAGGCTGGGTCTGGTCAGGACCTTTCTGCTGCTGCCACCTGGTGACACACTGACACACACAGTGTGAGACAGAGGCTGGGTCTGGTCAGGACCTTTCTGCTGCTGCCACCTGGTGACACACTGACACACACAGTGTCAGACAGACGCTGGGTCTGGTCATGCCTTTCTGCTGCTGCCACCTGGTGACACACTGACACACACAGTGTCAGACAGAGGCCGGGTCTGGTCAGGGCCTTTCTGCTGCTGCCACCTGGTGACACACTGACACACACAGTGTCAGACAGAGGCCGGGTCTGGTCAGGACCTTTCTGCTGCTGCCACCTGGTGACACACTGACACACACAGTGTCAGACAGAGGCCGGGTCTGGTCAGGGCCTTTCTGCTGCTGCCACCTGGTGACACACTGACACACACAGTGTCAGACAGAGGCTGGGTCTGTGACCTTTCTGCTGCTGCCACCTGGTGACACACTGACACACACAGTGTCAGACAGAGGCTGGGTCTGTGACCTTTCTGCTGCTGCCACCTGGTGACACACTGACACATACAGTGTCAGACAGAGGCTGGGTCTGTGACCTTTCTGCTGCTGCCACCTGGTGACACACTGACACACACAGTGTCAGACAGAGGCTGGGTCTGTGACCTTTCTGCTGCTGCCACCTGGTGACACTCTGACACACACAGTGTCAGACAGAGGCCGGGTCTGTGACCTTTCTGCTGCTGCCACCTGGTGACACACTGACACACACAGTGTCAGACAGAGGCTGGGTCTGTGACCTTTCTGCTGCTGCCACCTGGTGACACACTGACACACACAGTGTCAGACGGAGGCTGGGTCTGGTCAGGACCTTTCTGCTGCTGCCACCTGGTGACACACTGACACACACAGTGTCAGACAGAGGCTGGGTCTGTGACCTTTCTGCTGCTGCCACCTGGTGACACACTGACACACACAGTGTCAGACAGAGGCTGGGTCTGGTCAGGGCCTTTCTGCTGCTGCCACCTGGTGACACACTGACACACACAGTGTCAGACAGAGGCTGGGTCTGTGACCTTTCTGCTGCTGCCACCTGCTAATCCTATTTATAGCCTCATGAGTGGCTCCTGTCATGCGCTTTATCTCCATTGTCCCTCCTGTCCCTCTCAGTCTTTGTTCAGACATGTTTTGTCCATCGTCCTCTTTCCATGAACAACCCACAGTACTCCCTCTTCATCTACCCTATTCCCTGTGCCTTCCCAGCTCTATATACAACTCCTCACTTAATTGTCCTCATTACTTTCCCTCCTCTCCTCCCCCCAGCGAACACACACACACATACAGCCCCAACTGTACATACATGACCAGTCCTCCCCCCCTTACACAACCCCCACACACCTGGTCTGCTCCCCCACCCCCTCCTACCTACATGACCTTACCACAGTGAACCTCCTTCACCCCCCCCCCCCGTAAACAACCCCCACACACCTGGTCTGCTCCCCTATCCCCTCCCACCTACATTACCACAGTGAACCTCCCTCACCCCCCCCCCTTACACAACCCCTACACACCCGGTCTGCTCCCCCCACCCCTCCTACCTACATGGCCTTACCACAGTGCACCTCCCTCACCCCCCCTTACACAACCCCCACACACCTGGTCTGCTCCCCCACCCCCTCCTACCTACATTACCACAGTGAACCTCCCTCAACCCCCCCCCCCTTACACAACCCCCACACACCTGGTCTGCTCCCCCACCCCCTCCTACCTACATGGCCTTACCACAGTGAACCTCCCTCACCCCCCCCCCCTTACACAACCCCCACACACCTGGTCTGCTCCCCACCCCCTCCTACCTACATGACCTTACCACAGTGAACCTCCCTCAACCCCCCCCCCTTACACAACCCCCACACACCTGGTCTGCTCCCCCACCCCCTCCTACCTACATTACCACAGTGAACCTCCCTCAACCCCCCCCCTTACACAACCCCCACACACCTGGTCTGCTCCCCCACCCCTCCTACCTACATGGCCTTACCACAGTGCACCTCCCTCACCCCCCCCCCCTTACACAACCCCCACACACCTGGTCTGTTCCCCCCCCCCCTCCTACCTACATGACCTTACCACAGTGAACCTCCCTCACCCCCCCCCTTACACAACCCCCACACACCTGGTCTGCCCCCCCACCCCCTCCTACCTACATGGCCTTACCACAGTGAACCTCCCTCACCCCCCCCCCCTTACACAACCCCCACACACCTGGTCTGCTCCCCACCCCTCCTACCTACATGGCCTTACCACAGTGAACCTCCCTCACCCCCCCCCCTTACACAACCCCCACACACCTGGTCTGCTCCCCCACCCCCTCCTACCTACATGGCCTTACCACAGTGCACCTCCCTCACCCCCCCTTACACAACCCCCACACACCTGGTCTGCTCCCCCACCCCCTCCTACCTGCATGGCCTTAGTGAACCTCCCTCACCCCCCTCCTTACACAACCCCCACACACCTGGTCTGCTCCCCTCCTACCTACATGGCCTTACCACAGTGAACCTCCCTCACCCCCCCCCCCTTACACAACCCCCACACACCTGGTCTGCTCCCCCACCCCCTCCTACCTACATGGCCTTACCACAGTGAACCTCCCTCACCCCCCCCCCCTTACACAACCCCCACACACCTGGTCTGCTCCCCCACCCCTCCTACCTACATGGCCTTACCACAGTGAACCTCCCTCACCCCCCCCCCCCTTACACAACCCCCACACACCTGGTCTGCTCCCCCACCCCTCCTACCTACATGGCCTTACCACAGTGAACCTCCCTCACCCCCCCCCCTTACACAACCCCCACACACCTGGTCTGCTCCCCCACCCCCTCCTACCTACATGACCTTACCACAGTGAACCTCCCTCACCCCCCCCCCCTTACACAACCCCCACACACCTGGTCTGCTCCCCCACCCCCTCCTACCTACATGGCCTTACCACAGTGATTACTGCACTGTCTTCATCTACTTTACACCAGCTCACTTCTCATATTCCACTTGTTTCCACATAACATGGGCTGATACTCTACTTGCGCCACTATACTCTTGGCTATATGTCTCTACCTTCTCCCTATCCCTCCGCACATCTTGTCTCCCTCCCAGTTTCCCAGTCAGATTCTTTTTATCACAATTCTTTTATTTGGGTTAAGTTAGGTCATTATCTGAATCTATGCCAACTGTATTCCCTCTCCCCACCTTTCTCTGTTGGACCAATGCTCTGTTCTCATACAAACTTACTGCCTCAATTTGCCTCATGTTAGCCTATCTAGTCCTTTTTACCCTCCCGCATTGCACCCTACCTCCTACCTCCCTCCAGCCCACAATCACACTGCAATAGGTTCCCTAGTAGTATTGTATGTATCGGAACGGGACTATGGTTAACTACTGTTTATTACTCAATCGACATGCAGCCAATCAGAGGCTTCCATTTGGTCACGTGACCGGAAGTGACCTACTTAGGGGATTAGTGGTGACGTCACGTGACCTAGTTAGCCAATCAGAGGCCGCCATTTGGTCACGTGACCGGAAGTGACGTCATATGACCTACTTATGGACCGGAAGTGACGTCATATGACCTACTTAGGGGACCGGAAGTGACGTCATATGACCTAATTTAGGATCACGTGACCGGAAGTGACCTGATGAGTCACGTGACCGGAAGTGACGTCACATGACCTAATGGCCAACCGGAAGTGAGCGACCTCATTGAGGATCACGTGACCGGAAGTGACCTGATTGATCACGTGACCGGAAGAAGAAGAAGAAGAAGAAGAAGATTTTTTATTCTATTACGAGCGACTGGAAGTGCTTTATTGAACTAGGTAGAAGCGTTCTTTAGAGTGTATAAGGGGGGGAGGGGAGGGGAGGGGAGGAGAGGGGAGGGGAGGGGGGGGAGGGGGGCCCCTTTAAGATTAATGGGGAGGGGGGCGCTTTTAGGATGCATGGGGCGGGTGGGGGGGGGGGGGAGGGGGGGAGGGGGGGAGGGGGGCACTCTAGGGGGGTGGGGGGGGCACTCTAAGGGGCGTTTGTCTCTTTTAAGAAAAAAAGAAAAGAAAAGATTTCAATCGAGAGACACGCTTCTTCCTCTCGAGAGGAAGAAGCGTGTCTCTTCATTTTTTTTTGTTTAGGAAGTGAAGGTGTCACGGTACAAATAGCCAACAAAATTTCTGGTTCTGACCCTATTTTTCTCCTTCAGACGGGCAAAAGGTTGGGTTCTTTTGAGTGTGCAGTAATGAATGATCCCTTAAATTAAAGCTTAACACATATCTGATTTTTTTATTTGCATCCCGCATAAAAAAGTGTGTTCCGATTTTGCGCTAGTTGCCATGGAAACTGACATACCCAAACTGGAGAAATTTTACAGGTGCCCAGCGACCTTTGACCTTGACCTTTGACCCCTCCAATCACCACCCAGGGTTACCATGGCAACAACCAACTTTTTATATTTTTTTTGCAAAGGCCTTTGGGAACAATTTGGGCCGCAGATTATGTTTCTGTGACAAATTTAAGGCCTCCTACCACTGATTATATGCACAGTAGTACCGTTTTTCATTGGCACTATTTACGACTACAACATTCTGGGGGCGAATTTGTACTGTGACACCTTAAGGGCCCAGGTTAATTTTTTCTGACAAAGTTTCTTTTGCTACAGAATAAAGATATTTCCTCCACTAACATGGATTTGAAGTCATTTTTTGAAAATTTCAAGACATTGTGACCAAAAAGCCATTTAAAGTATGCCTACCGGGTGCCTCGGGAGCTATTTTTTTGCAGATTTTGCCAGAAATAGAGGTACCTCTATTCCGCGACCTCTAGTGAAAAATCGGAACACACTATCCTATGTCGGGCCACCCTTATAAGATGCCCTAACACACTGGGAATAATATCCTATAACTGGTTAAGGCCTACACTCAAAACAGAAATCGCCAAGGCAGTCAATAAGGGCCCAATGTCCCGTGATTTAGGCCCAAATTTGCAGTTTTAGGGCCAAATTTAGTTTTTTTTGGGACATAGGGTCTATATTTACCATGGCAACGCTTAACGACACAATCAAAAATTCTGAGATGGGACTTTGATCTTGTTTTCAAAGGAATGTTCCATATGTTTGCCATAAAATAAGTATAATTTATGGTATTTTTCACAATTTTTAGGCCCTTTGAACTTGAATATGAAAAAAATTCTTGGGAGCAGTTTCTGTGGCAATTAGCCTCAACCTCCCTCCGGGCTCAAATTTCCGGGCTTAGAGGCAAATTTTCCATTAAAGACAAAAGACCCAAGGTAAAATTGGCTTCTGCTGCACCCATTCTATCTATATTGGTGCGAAAGATCCATGAAAAAGCCATAAAATCCCTACCAGAGACCAAAATATAGACTTAACCACCCTCTCTTTTAAGGTGTCACGGTACAAATAGCCGACAAAATTTCTGGTTCTGACCCTATTTTTCTCCTTCAGACGGGCAAAAGGTTGGGTTCTTTTGAGTGTGCAGTAATGAATGATCCCTTAAATTAAAGCTTAACACATATCTGATTTTTTTATTTGCATCCCGCATAAAAAAGTGTGTTCCGATTTTGCGCTAGTTGCCATGGAAACTGACATACCCAAACTGGAGAAATTTTACAGGTGCCCAGCGACCTTTGACCTTGACCTTTGACCCCTCCAATCACCACCCAGGGTTACCATGGCAACAACCAACTTTTTATATTTTTTTTGCCAAGGCCTTTGGGAACAATTTGGGCCGCAGATTATGTTTCTGTGACAAATTTAAGGCCTCCTACCACTGATTATATGCACAGTAGTACCGTTTTTCATTGGCACTATTTACGACTACAACATTCTGGGGTCGAATTTGTACTATGACACCTGAAGGTCTTTAGGATCACGTGACTGGAAGCGACTTGATGAAGCATGTGACTAGAAGTGACGACGTCACATGCTTTAATGAGGCGATCAGCTGTGACTGGCGGCGGCGGCGGTGGCGGCGGCGGTGGTGCTGGCGGTGGTGGTAGTAGACGTTACTGTGGTCAGAGGTGATATGGTTTTTTTCCAACAGAAATCAGAGCTTTTATACAGAAGGAGTTTAATCCTATTTCCAACAGCACCCCAGCTGTCTAGCAGCCGCTCCGCTCCTTAAGAGCTTCTTAAGAGCTTAGATGACGAGGGGTATGTCATCGCCATCTGTGGAGGCCAGCTGAAAATGGTGTTTTTTCCTTATCGATAGCCTTACCTCCTACCCCCTACCTGAGGACGACTCTCTCCCCCTTTGGCATTCATTGTAACAAACGTCAGAGGTCAGGTGAAAATCGGATTTTCATGCACAGCCTTAGTCAGCTGTCACCCCTATTGAACTAGCCGGCCGCCGCCGGCCGGTCTACTCACCACGGCAGGAGGCGGTGATTTTTTTTTGTTTTACACTTAAGTCGCTCACCACATGCACACGACTCTACTCACAGACAGTCACATCCGTCTTAGGGGGTCCTGCTTCACACCACACGCCTCCTGTAGTTTTTTGTATACACACTCTAAGCTCATGACTGCTTAATCCTTTATACAGCTAATGCGCGTTGAATTAGCACAGTCGGTACACCGCCCGCTCATGGCAGTCGATCTCTCAAAAAAGGGGGGAAAGAGATCCAGCTGAAAACGTCATGACTTATGTCTTTTGTTTCTCTTTGTGAATGTCCGCCGGTCAGCCGGCGGCAGCAACTGCTTAATCCTTTATACAGCTAACGCACGTTGAATTGCTGAACAAGGCAGTAAGTAGCTTAGCTCATGTCAGTCGATCTCTCAAAGGGGAGGGGGAAAGGGGTCCAGCTGAAAACGTCATGCCTTATGTCTTTTGTTTCTCTTTGTGAATGGCCGCCGGTCAGCCGGCGGCAGCTGAACAGGGCTGTAAGTAGCTTAGCTCTAGAAGCGAGAAGGAGTATATAAGGGGGCTGGAAACACCCATTCACTCACTCAGTCTTTTGCTGCTCTCTACAGTCACCACCATGAGCAAAACACAACAACTAGTGTCGTCCAAGGATCTAATCGAGTTCAAGAACAAGAAGAGTACGCAGAATGGTGATCGTTTAGCGTCAGCGTCTCCTCTTGCTACTGAAATTGAGACTACCGCCGCAACCGCTTGGTCTTATCACCCTCCCGCTGTAGCGAGCGCACGCAGCAGTAGTAGTGGTAGTAGTAGTCGTCGTGGTAGCGACGTTGTTACACTCGCGACGGTTGTTGCTGCTAAGCACGCTGCTGCTGCTACTGCTGCGCCTGCTGCGGCTGCTGGTGATCCTCGTGCTGCTAGTGCTGCTGCTGCTGCTGCTGCTGCGCCTGCTACTGCTGCGCCTGCTACTGCTGCGCCTGCTACTGCTGCGCCTGCTGAGGCTGCTGCGCCTGCTGCTGCTGTGCCTGCTACTGCTGCGCTTGCTACTGCTGCACCTGCTAGCGCTGCGCCTGCTGCTGCTGCTGCTGCTGCTACACCTCTTGCTGCGACTGCCGCTACTAGTACTGACACGCAGCACGTTGCACAGAACCGCTCCACCGCTACATCAACCAACGCCATCAACGCCGCTCGCGCTGAGACTTACAGCTATTCGGACACTCAGCCCCAGCAGCGCGTAGTAGACATACATGCCCTAAAGCAACAGGGTGAGACAGAGAACGACGCTGACGACGAGGCGTACGAGGAACCCAAAGGGCTACGGGCGCACAGTCCGTTTTTCGACCTCATTTCCACTGGTAGCGCGTCCGGTCCGTGGCGACTGCCCTCACCACCACCTTACGAAGTTGTGTGGTTGCCCTGTTCCGACAACGAGTCGTCGGATATTGGTTCTGCTGCAGTAGTACCTGTATCATCATACTTCAAAGCAGAGCCGTTAGGATACTTGTCAGACGCTATGCTACTGAAAATAAGTAGTAAGTTGCCGACATCAGATTACATACGGTTAGGTTCATACCTTGAAGTGAACTTGAAGGATATGGGATATCTCAGTTGTGAGACAAGTGTCATAACTCAAGCTAGAGAAATGTTCACTACTTGGTACCAGAAAAGTTGTAATACTAGGTGGAAGGACCTAGCCGCCGCCTTGGAAGAACCTTACCGTATGGACCTCATCAAATTCTCACGTGAGTACATGGACAAGCATGACATGTGGGATGGCTTAGAGAGTGGAGACATGGAGTGGAAAGTGCAGAAATATTTCTCTCTTTTAGCTGAGCTCTGCCCTAGAGACTGGAAGACCATAGGGATCTACTTAGGGTTGACTTCTCATGAAGTAGCTTTCATCTCTCAACCTGTGCCTTCTGACAGGACTGTGAAGAACCCTGTCTATGAAGTGCTGAGAGCTTGGAAGTACAACGAGACATCTGAGCCTATGGCTCTGATGAAAGTGTTGCAAGACGACATGGGTCGCAGCAACGTCGCAATGTATGTTCAAGGGTTGTATGCAGCTGTACCCAAAGACATAAAATTGAGCTGTGACACTCCAGTGTTGACCACTCTCGTCTGATCCCTGCAGTAAGATGGACATCTGTTGAATTCGATCCTAGACTACAGTCACCTTTCACTATGCTAATAGTATCGTGTGGTAAGAGGCGTCTAGTATTCGAAGTGATAAATAACGTTTATTTTTTTTTAATAATTGGTAAATAAGTGAAAAAACAAAAAAAAGAAAAACATGACGCAGGACGTTTGCGAAAAGTGTTTCAAAATTTTTAAAAGACCGTACAATCACGAGTGACCCGTAGAAAAATGAAGAACAATACCTAAGTTTTGCCCTCTATGCGGCGATGTCGATTGCTGAAAAGATCACCTGTCGACGCGAATCTCTGGACGAGGTGACTATCCCTCCACGTACATGCGCTGTACCGAACGATGAGGAAACGTTCACGGCGAATTGGTCTGCAATACGTACGAGAGCAAACGTCAAACTACCAACCGGCGAGTTGAGTGACGCTGTAGATACTATGCGTCGCAATCCGCTTCACACAATGATAAAAGTGGGTTTCTCGGTAGGCTTACTCTTACAACACAGAGAAGACAAGAGCATACTGCGCTACTTTCACGTCTCCCAGAACAACGCAACTCTCATTACAACCGCTCCCTACTATAACCAATTCAGAAACTTTGGAAGAGCTCCTCTCAAAGATGGAAAACACCGTCGCTTGCGAGGAAGTACGGAAACTTTGCGACGCTGACACCAAGCGGTGCGCTCTTTTTCCTACTAATTTTGAACATTTGCGTTTACATGGGACCGAGGGGTTTTCCCATAGGCGGTAGGAACAGTCAGGACGGTCGAGTTGGAAAGAGAAGCTGTGTGTTAGATTTTCCCAACAAGGACAACCTCTGCGTCTTCCGCCACATTTCCTTTCACTTATACAACACCAGCAAGCGCGCTTCAAATTTGTTACGTCAGTTCTGTCCCGCTGCCACACGTGAAACTTTTCCTCCCGACGGACATTCCAGAATCTACCCTTACAACATTACCTTCGATTTCGAGGCTTTCTTCAGACCGTGCAGAGAACCGTCAACCGAACACGTGTCCCTGCTGTGGGATCACGTCCCTTTGTCAGCTAGCGTCGCATCCGACTTTCCGGGGTAGGAGGGGTCGGTGTACGTCAGAGAATCCGACGCAGATTCCGACCCCTTGTTAGACCGAGTTTAAAATCACATAAACGAGAACGCCAAAGTCATCGAGAAAGCTGTGCTAGAACTTTACCGACCAACGTTAGCGAAGTTACATGTGGCGATAGGTGAAGCTCTCCTGCTGGAGGAAGCGACATTCACCCCTTCTCCAGGCGGCTTCGCTGCAGCTCACACCAGACAACCGTTATTTCAACTGAAGAAGCGGCTTCTGAGATACTTCCGTCAAGCTCCAGTCGTGGGCTTCAACACGGAGCGCTACGACTTGAACCTGATCAAAAATACGCCTTCACTCGTTCTTTGCCTCCGGAGACCGAAGAAACCAACAATTCAGCGTCATAAAGACAAGCAATCAATACTTGACGTTTTACACACAGTTTTCTTGGACGTAGTAGTCAACTATTTGGCCCTTGGTTACAGCTACGCGAATTATTTGCGAGCTTTCACCAGAAACGAAGAGAAAGGTCGCTTTCCTTACGAATGGATGACGTATACCAAGAAACTGGTAAACAGAACCCTGCCACCGAGATCGGCTTTTGACAGCGAACTGACGGGCGTCAAAATGGCCGAAATCCGACTACGCCACATGTCAGAAAGTTTAGTACGACAAGAAGATGCAAACTATGAGAGATTACTTGATCCACTACAACAACGAAGACGTCAAACCTTTCATAGAAGCTTTTGAAAAAATCACGCTAATTTTTTCCAAGATCGCAGCATTGTCATGTTGAAAGACGAGATCTCTCTCGCCAGTTTGACTTTACAGGTCCTCTTCCAAAACCTATAAGCTGTGTTCACAACGTTCCCTCCGTTCGACTCCGTCCTCCACGCTCTGATCAAAGAAAATCTAGTCGGTGGTCCTTCCATCATCTTCCATGGATTTCACGAGAAGGAGTGTATAGGTGTTTTATAAGTCGGCAGAGGGTGAATACTAGTGAAAAAGGGAAGGCAGGTGTGCAAGTAGCTTTTCTAACAGACACGTGTGTGAAGTAAGCTGCTTAAGTCTAAACCCACCTGCGGTAGAAGCTCTGTACTGAGAGAGTCTTTTCAGCCGTTTAAGAGGCTTATCTAGTACAGGGTACATAAGGAGTGAAACGCCACTCTCACCCGTCACACTTTCTCCACCCGCCCTTCATCTTCGTAGCATCGTCCACTGTATGCTCGCTCAGCACGTTACCATGATTAGTTCTGCTATTTTCTTTATTTATGAAAGTGATGACGCTACAGAGCATTGAAACCCTCTCGAAATGAGTCCAAGAAAGAAAAAGCAACTCCCACTTGAAGCAAGAAGAGAAACAGTGCCCTATGATGCATGTGAGGTAAAGAAACATTGGAAGGACGTCACCAAGGAGCAATGGATAGAAGCATGCTTCAACTTCATCGGAACAGTAGTTTCATTTGGACAGAGGGAGAAGATTTTGTTAGAGCTATTCTTCTTAGCTCCGTATACTTGGCCTGACTGTGGTGAAATTCCTTCAAGTTTGTCAGTCTTCGCCATACAAGTTATCAACTCCTTGAAGGAGCTTCGATATATGCAAGGCACTCAGGAGGAAATTGTCAAGAAAATGAAGGAATTCGAAACAGGCGAAGACACAATATGGTGCGAGGAGACGACATATGCGGACGATGATCTGGAGTCCATCATTTGTAGCCCGTTGGAACATTATGTTAAAGACTTTGAGGACATGCTAGACAGCACTGAGATGAACCCGAAAGAGAGATCCCTTACTGCACAGAAAGAGGCCAAAGCTGTGTTGGAAAAGCACAAGTTTGGTCAAGGATTCACTCTTCAAAGCAGCTGTGTGAGTGTGATAAAAAGTCTTGTGTTGAAACATTCAGACATGAAGTTTTCGCGTGCTGTCGACACACTTCCTTTGCCTGAACTGATGATGAACATGATCGACCCCATGGTACCAACACGTTTCGACTCTGCCAATTGTCCCATGTATAAAATGGTTTCAAGTTTTGCCCGTGGCCGATGGCTAAACGATCCACTGAAGTCAGAAAACCTCCTTGATTTAATCAACTGACTAAATGTATTTTCTCATACTAGTATTAGTAGCATTAGTAATAGCGGCTACTCAGTCTCGTGCAGCACAAGCAGCAGCATCTGTCAGCAGCATCCGTGACATCGTCAGCAGCAGCAGCAGCTGCACAAGCAGCACAAGCAGCCACATCTGTCAACAGTATCCGTGACATCGTCAGCAGCTGCAGCAGCTGCATGAGCAGCGCAAGCAGCACAAGCAGTAGCATCTGTCAGCGGAATCCGTGACAACGTCAGCAGCAGCAGCAGCTGCACGAGCGGCACAAGAAGCAGCATCTGTCAACAGCATCCGTGACAGCGACAGCAACTACAGCAGCTGCAGCTGTCAGCAGCTGCAGCAGCTGCACAAACTGCACAAGCAGCAGCAGCAACAGCAGCGGTAGTGTAGACTGCTAAATTCGAGATGACGTCATGTCTGTTTCTTAGCATCGACATTCGACATGAGACCTAGTGACATTTGACATGAAGCTTGAAAAACATAGTGACAGGTGACATGAGCAATTCTTACAATCGCCATGAGATATGAGCATAATTAAGCGACATCGACATGTGCCATGGCTATTTTTTTTAAAGACAAACGCCGCTAGTAGCGCTCTATAAGCGCAAGCTGTGGCTGTGAACCCCCTCCTCCCACCGTACACACGTGTAAATATCAGAGTCGGCCAATGTCGCCAATACTACTCTCATACAAGGGTCAGGCGCTGCTGGACTATAATAGATGAGTCAAGGACTATTCTACTGAGGGTCAGGGTACGCCGGACATTCAATAACAAGCTGGACTTTGGCAAATTTGCTTGAAAGTCTGGCCAGCAAGAGTCCAGCATACTCTCCCAAGAGTTCAGCATTGCCAGACTATGGTATGAGGATCCCGCATGGTCAGACTTTCAAGCAAGTTTGCCAAAGTCCAGCTTGTTATTGAATGTCCGGCGTAGCCTGACCCTCACTAGAATAGCCCTTGACCCATCCATTATAGTCCAGCAGTGCCTGACCCTTGTCTGAGAGTGGAATTAGCGCTATTGGGTACCTCTGATATTTGCCTCTGTGTAGTCAAACCTCGCCTGAGAGAGACATACTTCAGAAAGAAACGAAAGCGGATTCCGACATCGGTGTGTGACGATCACTTAGAGCTTTTCGTGAAGATAAAAATGGAAAAAGTGCGAAAATGGTGTCCGCCGCCCGGCGGATGTTGTGAGAGACGTTACCTTCACGATCTGAGAACTTCGGGGCTTATGAAGGACGTTGGAAGGTGACGGGATCCTAAGTCTCAACCCTAAGACTTACATTTGCTACGATTGAGTCAGCGGCATCAGTGAAAGAAAATCCAAAAAAAAAGATGGCGTGCAAAAGGTGTACAGAAGTAACAAACCCCTAAAGAACCAGTCGTCTTCTTAGATGTTTTCGCAAACGAAAAACTCTCCTTGCGGTAAATAGAAATTTCAAAAGTGGTACGAACCAAAAATGGACACTTACACCAAAGAGAAAGATGACGTGCACTACTTGTATTATAAGCGTCGCGTGCATTCTAACGGTGTGACAACGAGTCCTTTAAAAATATGAAAAAAAGTGTGTTATTGATTGATTGAGCGCATCTTTTCTAAAATAGCGTGTTTATTAGAATTGAAAAAAAGAAAATAAAAAAAATAAATAAAATTATTGTTGTGTTTTACTTTCATACGTCTTCTTTTATTAGTAAGTAAAAAAAATTATAACAATTAACTAGCGTGTCCTCTTAAAGTGACACTTCCTCCGGTCGCTGCTGATCGCCTAATTAAGGCATGTGTCGTCGTCACTTCTAGTCACGTGACTCATCAGGTCACTTCCGGTCACGTGATCCTAAAGTCGATCACTTCCTAAACAAAAAAAATTAAGAGACACATTTCTTCATGACCCAACCAATCAGTGGTCTCCATTTGACCGGAAGTAGTCCCCTCATTTGCATAATGGGTCACTTCCGGTGTACCAGCCAATCAGAAGCCTCTAACTAAGTCAAGGTCACGTGACGTCACTTCCGGTATGCCCTTATATGGACATGTGAAGGTCGCATGAGGTCACTTCCGGTATGCCCTTATATGGGCGTGTGACGTCACTTCCGGTCAAATGGAAGCCTCTGATTGGCTGCGTCATGACCTTGACCTCTAACTAGGTCAAGGTCACGTGACGTCACTTCCGGTATGCCCTTATATGGGCATGTGACGTCACTTCCGGTCAAATGGAGGCTTCTGATTGGCTGCAGGTCGATTGAGTAATAAACAGTAGTTAAGCATAGTCCCGTTCCGATACATACTATACTACTTTCCCTGCCCCAGCTCCACCATCGTCCCACCCACACCCTGCACTACACCTGCCTGAATGCCCTCAGTGCCCAGATTAGAGTGCAGGTGTGTGACAGGGGGGGGGGATATATACTGACTGGAGGAGGCTAGGCGGCATTAGCAGTGCTGTAGCATATGGAAGGTGACTACAGACCCTCGAGTCATAAACAGGTGACAGTTCAGGGACATTGTGTCTACACCGTTACATAATTTAGCTGACGTTGATGTGGAAACTAAGTAAACCTCACAGTATGACCTGTTTACAGGGATAAGTATTCTCATGAGTATTCCATACTATTACTACTGCTACTGCTGTTTTACCAGGGCAGTTTTTATGAGTCGCCTTATAGAGTCTCAATATAAATAAGGTGGGAAGTATTTTATTCATTGCTTATGGTTGCAGTCAGGGGACACAGTGTTTTATGTCTGCATGGAATTGAGATATTGCTATCACATTCTTCTTCCTCATACATTAGAGGGGTTTTGTCTGTCAATAAAAAAGACTATCTAGATGAAGAATTTATATGTATATCTATACAGTGAGCATTAACGGCTCTAATTTCACCCTCTGGTGAAACCTGACAAAAAATATCAATTACCTGGTGACTAGAGGGTAATCCCCATCCCATCTGAAAGAAAAACACTTGAAGCAGATGCTGAGGAATCGGAAATCCTATCAGAACCCACAATGTAAAACATGTCACCTGCAGCATTGCTTCGGGAGCTACAAGAAATCAATTCCTGCCCTTTGTGGTTGTTTTTGTATGTAGTGTATAAAGAGGGTTGGGGGACTATGGCAGGCTTTAGTCAGATCATGCCTTGTGTGACTTTACTGTATCCCCCAATGTGGTACATTATAGTACACAGACAAAGTGATATCATGTTCACCATTGTCACATGACCTCATGCATATGTGAGGCAGACAGGAGATTTTGAATAAAATTTGTGCGGTGTGCAATGTTGGATAATAGCTGATATGGGAAAAGAGTGAATATTTTGAAATTTCAACATTTTAGAATGCGTGTTGCCATAGCAACAGAATCCACATTTTTCAAAACCTTTTTCTCTAATGAAAAATTCATATTCCATGATGTCGTAGCTTTAAATTGGTATCAAAACGTTTTTTGTGTGCCACTTGGTCATTGAATAAATACCATTCAACTAAAATGTGTAGATGAAGTTTAAAACTTTTTACCTATACTTCATGAGTGGAGCTATAGAAGGGGGGATGTCAGTGATAAACTAATCAACTTTACCCCAAATGCCCGACAACCTTAAGATGGAATACTACGTTATCCAGGCCTCCATGACGTAACATGTTATTAGTATGTTCTGCAGCATAAATGAAAAGAAATACCAGCTTGCTAGCTTAGACATGAGTATGCATGTAGGAGGGAGCATCAGACATGAGACTAAGGGAGTGGTCATTTTTTAACAACAAGGGGGGGTTGGTGGATTAAGGGGGGGGGACCAAAAAAATTTGGACCCCTTGAAGGGGGGGTAACAAAAAAATGTGGACCTCTCTTGAGGGGGGGACCAAAAAAATTGCACCCCTTTTTAGCGAAAAAGCCTGCGCGCTACTATAGCTCAAAGGGGTCGGCCGCGCTCAATTTCAACTTGTCTGATGGGGGGACCAAAAACATTTCGACCCCTCCCGTGGGGGGGACCAAAATAATTTTAACCCGCTTGAGCGAAAAATCCACCGACCCCCCCTGTTGTTAAAATATGACCACTCCCTAAATCATGAATGTTATGTGGAGGATATTGCCACTGTCATCTTGTTTTGAGTTTCAATAAGAAACTGTCTGGCACCAAGTTTGGTCCGTATGGGTCCTGTGAACTTGCTGACCAGTCTTCGGCTGTGTCAGTTCATATATCTATCTATCTGTCTGACAGTAATGTGAATATAGGATTGAAAATACAAATATTTGTATGGGTGAAACAAGGTACCATCAAGACCCTTACCTTCTTGTGGCTTAGTATTTCTGATTCTGCTATAGGATGCCCAATTGATTTACATACAAAGATAGAATCAGCAATAAAACCAAACACTAATTAGTCTATTAGCTGTATGTGTTTGCTCTTTGCCTAAATGTAAATACAATCCGGATACATTTAGTAGTTAGGAAAGCTAATGGGCTGGTGATGACTATAGTTACTTGTTTTCTGCTCTGGTTAAAATTTTGACCAGACCTAATAGGACAAGATTTGACTGTGGACATTGGAACATGGTCTTGTAAATTCCTGGAGGACCTTGAATTTATAATGTATTCTATTGCTGAAATAATTTTCTAAAACTCAGGGGTCAGTATATAATCGAATCCATCTTTATGCACTGTTGCATGAGTTACGTGCCTTACATATCAATGGATTACTTAACATTTGACAACCAGTTTCTCCTACAAGAATAATAGAATTGTTGCCTGCCTAATTGATACTTGTCTTACTTATCCATCAACCTCCCTGTAGGTAATACATATAATGGGAGTCGTTAACTGTGGAGATGTCAATACCCACACAAGTGTCAATTAGCAATGTGAGCTGCAGATAGAAATATCAGCACAACCCTAAACCACTGTGTGAATGTAGAGAGCTATGCACAATAACAGCAGGATAAAACAATGTACAGTATGTGCAGTATAAAACACCACATAGGTACACAGGAACTGCTGTATAGTTGCTGCATGTGCTGTAATGTAGAGCCCTCACTCCGCCTTTCATGATAAAGGGCAGACTCTGTCAAGGCAGTATAAGAGACTAGGAGGATGACTAAAGGATTTAGCTCCGTCCTTCTTTTTACAAAGATAACATTCCGTAATTTTGCTGTGAGCATAGTACACCATACTGCTTAAAAGGCTCAATATAACACCTATGTTAACATTTATAGCGTAAATAGGTATAAAATGCCTGTCCAGTTACTTATCTATCTGTGCCCCTCAGAGAATGAGAGTTTGTCTCCAGGGCTGTAACATCTAGAAGTGAGATAATACTTCTCTAGTCCCTGTATAAAAGATCAGAATAATACTTCATACAAGGATTCCTCTCTCTGCCGTACACGAATCTATATTGTATGGGTCCAGGTGTGATATTGGATTCATCACCACAGAACCACTCTCCTATGAGATATCATCATGACAGTTACTCTGGTTGCTCTGTGCCTGTGTACATCAAAACATGTACCTCTGCCCCAACCTGTAAGGGGGCCCATTTCAATGTGTACATGCTATCTACATCTCGTATACCGATACAGAAATTGATAACTTTACAAGTAGTTATTATTAATCTTTCCCTCTATAGACAACTTAAAATGCTAAATAAACTCATTTTGAGCCTGAGATAAAGAGATACGGTAGAGAGGACACAGACATGGCACAGAGATGCAGAGGGGAACCAAAACACAGGCATAGAAAGGAGAGTGCAAAGAATGCTGCCTCAGCACTTGAGGACGATATGTGAAGCTGCTGATGGACGGTAAATAGACATCATGGAGGACATATCAGGGCGCTGTCTGACTCTGCATACCTGTATGTGTGTGGGAGGTCAGGGCTGTAAACCCAGCTCTGTATACATCTATGGAAGATCTTACTGACAAAGTTGAAGGTTGTTTTATTGGGGGGTTTTCCCTATGAGTTTTGAGTTTGACATTTCTATTTGCGAGTTTAGTCACCCATTATGACTGTCCTTCTGAATGGATGCAGTGCCTTAATGTAAGATAATTATCTAATAATCCCACAGCCCCACTATGTACTTACAGCCTGTGTGGCCGTCAGGATGTGTTTATAACCTTCTGCAGGGCTGTGATCACTGGGACACACAGCTCATTAAATGTAGTCTACACAACCTGATTATCTTTTTTTCTTGAAACATTTATCTTTATTTATTCCTGAGTTGTGCATCACAGTTACATCTCGACATCAATCATAATTGTGCTTAGGGCGCACTCCCATATGGGATACAAAAATTTCCCATTTCGTGGTTATTTAATAGAGATTTACAAGATCCCATGAACTCAGGCAAAATAGGTCTCCCTCCTCCCACTCATCTTTAAGTGTGTGGTGGATTTTCATGGGAGACCCTTTCCTTCTTAAGAAGGTCAAAAATATAGTAATACAAGTAGTTAATTTAATTTTACATTAAGTGTAGGAAAAGGCAGTAAAGGAGACGCAGCTGGAACTGTATATGTCTGTACAAAATGTACACACACATGGTTATCAATGGAGTGAGTAGAAGTGCCATCCTGAATGCCTTAAGCTAAATGGGGGCAGCCCACAAAATAAACATCTTCTCTGCTTACAGAGTCACATCTGTTGATTTCCATCCAAGCACATTAGTTCTGGTTAAAATTCTGTGTTGTGTTTTCCGGTATTCTCACATTAACGTTAAATACAGGCAGAAATCCCCTGGGTAGGTCAGACATCTTTTTTTACCTTGTTTGGCTTGAACAATGACAGCCATGGACACATCAGACAATTAAAGGCAAGGTACAAGTATTTCAATGATTAGCCAATAGGGCACATCCTTATAGAAAATGTGTGATAGAAAAGATTACAATGGGAAAAGACTTGCTTAGATAATAATCAGTGAATATCAAGGTGTGGGACTGATCATGGGCCCACCAATGTTAATGGAGAGAAATTGAAATAAGATTTTCTGACCAAAGTGTCTATAATTATATGAGTTTAGAGGTAAGTGGCTCAACTTAATACAATGTAATTAATGCAGAGGTTCTTTAACTTAGCATTGCATTAATACAGCATGAGGGTTTAGGTTTCATAATTGTTCTCGAAGCACTGGGAACCCTTAAATATTCAGGACAGTGTCTAGGCGTAGATAACCACAGCTGCTGCCCTGTGACAGTCTAGGTAACGTTTAGGTAATGTCCTCGCTAGGTGTCACAATGTAACCATTATGGGTGAGAGCGGCCATGTTGGATGGATGCCAGTCATGGCTGACTTAGAAACCAATCAGTAGTCTATGACATCAGACTCAGTGACTGACCACACAATCAGCACCACATCTGGAGGCATTAACTACAGGTTTCAGCACATTTCCTGCCATATGGTGCCAGAATACATAACAGATCTGTGTACTACAATTGTGATCAACACAATGTACATTGTGCCCTGTGTCTAACAAACCGGGGTTCCCTATTAGCTTGGTATTGCCTGTTACAAGAAGCCAACAAATGAAACTAGCGATGCCAAGCAGAAAAACAGCCTGAGGCAGAGAAGAGAAATGAGGATACACCTTAAGAAATCGCAATCTCACCCGCAATGTGTACCTCAGTGTTTGCCTCTGTCACAGCCTGTTGATCCTGCCTTCGATTTTTGTAAAGAGAGTGCTAGAAAAAGACTGGTTCTTCGTAATTAGGAGAACAATACGCGGTGTCGGGGGATCTGAGGGCAAACTAGATCAACTCATGCTTTGGTTGAGTGTAGTGGATTCCCCGAACTCCTGCCTGAAACATGCTATGATACTTGATGCATCATACAAAATGATGTCGTTTTTGTGAGATGGTTGGATGTCACAAAGTGCTGTGCAGACATGAGGCAGACATGAGACCCTGCGTGTGGTGGGTGAGGAGGGACGGGAGATTAAACTGTGCATGATAACAAAACTGTTACATGGAGGAGACTGCATGATGGTTACTCCACCCTGCCTGCCTCCTAAGGTGTACACTATGTCATCTTGTTTTGGTATTCAGAAAAAATATAATGTAGAAAACCAGGACCCTCACCTAGTTGTGGCAGGAGTCTGTATAGTTTTAGGTACCACCAGGACCCTTACCTAATTGTGACTCCTATATTTGCTTAGATTTAAATTACTGTAGTTTGAAAATCGGCCAGTGTATAGATTAAAATGTCCTTTTTCCAATGGTACCAAACAAGATATATGGTGAATTGCTCCTATAAGAGAAATTTGATGTAAATTCCCAGATACACTGCTGTTTGTGGGAAGGCCATTATACTGGTACGCCCTAGTTTGTGAGTACAGGTACAGGTACGGCATACTAGAATAGTGGGTACGTCCTCATCCTGGTAAAGAGGTATCGTTCGCTCCATGAGTAGGTTACAAACAAGTATGTTTTGCCCTGTTTGTCCATTCCATCTCTGAGGTGCTCATCACAGAGAAGGGTACTCAGACATGAAGAGTGGCACAGAGATGCATGAAGAATCAGAAAGATACAAGGAGAGGAGAGTGTAGAGAGTGAGCAGATGAGAATGCTGTCTCAGCATTTGGGAAATCTGTATGAAGCTGCTGATGGATGGTTAATAGACATCATGGAGGAAGTATTAGTATATGCTGTCTCAATCTGCATACCTCTGTGTGTAAAAGGTCAGACGTGTAAACCTAGCTCTGTAGGATTTTCTCGTCAAAGGGTAGTGTTTTTTATTCTCCCTATGACAACTGTATCCCCTGCTGCTACAAGCCCTACCTTCACCATAGCTGACATTTACTGGTTACATAGTCTGACAAGTATCTGGGGAGTACAGTGTATCGTGCTCTGTAAGGCTAGGTACATTCCTCAACTTCCCATGTTTCTCAGTTTCTATACATGGTAGAAAGGAGACTTTACTCCCCCCACACACAGCCTCCTCTCTGACCCCATTCCCATCTGCCCCCTTAGACTCATCTACCCTCAGGCCTCTTACGGAACTCATTGAAACAGGATCAGCCCTGATACATGCCTCTAAGCTTACGTAGAACACAGGAAGTAGTCACTGGTGCCATGTTTACTCCCACCCCTTACTCTGTCTGTAGTACAAAGACCTGACACCAGGTGTCCTGTGTAGTACACAGAGCTGACACCAGGTGTCTGTGTAGCTGACTCCTGACCCTCAAATGGCAGCCCCAGCAGCAGCTGACTGGGCACCAGCTGGCAAGGACAAGAATACTGGCTATATCAGTGCCCTGCTTCCTATACATCACTTCTGCCTCCAAGATGCCGCCACCTAGTAGACCCCGTATAGACCCTGGTGCCACCTGGAGACTACACAGTAGACTACAGTGGGGCTATATGGGCTTCTCATCTCCCGAGTTGCCTTGCATGACCCGGCCCTCCAGACGGTGGATTGGTAAACATCCTGTCATCACGCAGCTCTGCATGTTTCATCAAATAAAGCAGCTTGGTCTTGCAGCCAATCATCTACAGCTTAACCAGGTTGTCAATGACAATAAGTTTAATCGCCCATTATTTAGAATTAACATCCTCATAACTGTGTCAATAGCCTTGGACCATTTCTAAATAGGAAGATGGCTTTAAATGAGTGTTATACTTGAATTGGTAGCTAAGAAATAGATACACTTTCTGAGTGACATAGAATTTCATGAAGTATAATATTGATTTAGAATTTAATAAAGAGTGTTTATTCAATGGCACAATGATTGAAGTAGTTTATATTGGGCTACAGCAATGGTGCAAGGATGTGATTCTAGATTTAGCTTAATTATATATATCATAGATATATTCCCTTTGATAAGTAATAAGATCATGGTTAAATATCTCAGATTAGAAAGGTCACCCTCCTCCCATGCAAATTAGGTGTGTGGTGGACCTTCTTTGGGTAACCCTTTCCTCCTCAGGATAATTTAATTGCATACTGATAGATCCGGTCCTGTTTGGACCCAGACCACTCAGGACTCCATATTTTAAGAATAGCACATAACAAAAAACATGAACATTGATGAGCAATTCCTTAATAGAGAATTATAGGCACCTTGCCTTTCAACCATATCTTTCTATCATTCTTCAAACTAGTATACGTGGGTAAGAGGCAAACTCTTTGAACTGGCGACATAACTTCATTTTCTCAAAATGACAACTTAACTTAAGCAATCCCAGAGAAAATGGTCAAGGTTCAACAGCAGTGAAGTGTTCTTCAGGTTAGCAGTGCATAAACGGTCTCAGAAGAACCTTCAATACACATTACATATACACTGATACTGCAGTATGTAAATAAGCAGTAGTATGCAATGATACAGATTCAATATTATTTAGCTATTTTAAAAGAGCACCATAAACCAAGAGACTAAATAATCACCAAAGCACCAGAGGCAGTAATCAAACGCAGCCAAGTCTTAATTTGCTTGAATCAACTAAAACCTTCAGTTTTTAACCACTTGACACAAGCAATCTGAGAATTCAAGACTTTAGTTGGGCAAAACATTTGAAGTTAATTGGATAAGATTGAATAAAATCACAATTTCATGGAAGGGTTCTCGTAAATTAAAATCCATAAAAAGGTGCATGTGACTGGTCAGCAATCTGTAATATGTCTGAATTAAAATCTGCATTCATATGTCTGTATAAGACACTAATTGATGCACTGAGGAACTCCGTTAGGGATATATATAAAGCCTCATAATGGGTTCCATGTTGCATGAGTTTACTCCACAGGGCTATGTTTTAACTAAATTAATACAAGATTTGCGAGACATTTCAGATGCAGCAGTACCCTATGATACAGATTTAGTATTATTTGGATATTCTAGATGCACCACAAAACCAGTTATGAGACAAATAATCCTCATTCTCCGAAGCACCAGAGGCAGTTATCAAACCCAGCTAAGCCATAATTAACTTGAATCAAGGAAACCCCTTTCATTAGGTTTTTAATCACTTGAAACAAAACAAAAACAGCAATTCAAGATGTTTGGGGGGGGGGGCAAAACATTGAAATTAATGGGAATGGATCAAATAAAATGTCAATTTCATGGAAGGATTCCCGTAAATTAAAATCCATTAAAAGTGGCAAAAAATTAATGCCATGTGTCTGTAATGTATAGGAAATGTGTTTGTTGATTTGAATTAGGATTCATGTTGATATGTTATTATAAGGCACTACTTGATGTACTGAGGATCTCAACCTTCAGGGATGTACAGCTTTATATGGGGTTTCCCACTCCACACACCTCATCACTGAGGGTTATTTCAAAAGCCAAAGGCAGGTGAATTAACCCTAAGTCACTTAGTAAGTGGTGAACAGTTTGCAGGTCCGGTATATGGAGGAAAACCCTCCCCAGAGCCGTTATTTACACCAGTGTTAATTTTCACAACGCAGGTAGGTGTGAAAACACTGCAGGGCTCACTGCCTACTGGGTGAAATGGAGGAGCACAGAGGGAAAGTCTATAGAAAAAGCTTATTTATATGTGATTTCATGGCAATCACCTGTATGATTCACTATTCCCCATGTATGATTCAAGAGCATACACTAGTCTATCTTATGGGATATATACATTTAACAGCAAATTGATAGAAAATTCAGCAAATGGGTTACAAGAAAACCGTTGCTAATTTTAGCCCTGTAGTGCTTGTGCACATGCAAAACCATTGCTAATTCTAGCCATGCAGTGTTTTCACACCTACCTGCGTTGTGTAAATTAACACTGGTGTAAATAACAGCTCTGGGGAGGGTTTTCCTCCATTTACCGGACCTGGTTTGAGTGCTTCTTTGTTTCGTGTCATTATTGACAATATTAGTCAAAATCCTACTTACTTGTTTCGTGTCATTATTGACAATATTAGTCAAAATCCTACTTACTTGATCTGAAGAGCTTACATCGCCATGTAACCTTCACCCCCTACACACGTGTACACCCCCAACTACCACCTTACTGCCACCACAAACACCATCTATATACTGCATTGATTTTATCATAATAAGATCCTATGAAGCCATAGACTGTGTATATCTGGAGGGGGTTGTTTTCCTTACATACAACCGGTACCTTTAGTCTAGACTGAGTGGACTGAGACACTTCAGCTGTCTCAGCCTCTGGTGCTAAATGTCAACCTGAGAATATAAACTTGAGAACATCTACTTTTGGTGCTTGGAGGTTAATGCATTAAGCTGCCATGTACCACTCTGTGCCTCACTGACTCAGCAATCCAGTTACATTGAAGGATGCAGGCCTTAGTGCCACTCTCTGTTCTGAGAATTCTACTCTATCTGAAGATACCTGTCTGTGTATATTTCTATGTCTCTCTGCCCTTGTTTGAACCAAATGTATAACTGCCCTTCTCTCTGTCCTCCTGTCTGTCTACATTCCTGCCTCCCTCCCCAAAAGCTTGTCTGTCTATCTGTCTTTTTCTTGTTTCTCACGTTCTTTGTTCCTCCCTCCCTGCCTCCCTCTCTTTGTCTCTGACTCTTTGTCTCTCTGTATCTGTCACACTCCCTTTCTTATGATTTATCTTATATTTGAAGTCAAAAGCTTCCCTGTAATCCAACCTCTTCCCTGTTCTATCTTGCCTCATCATACCAAGCTTAATGAGATGCTATAGTGCTTGGTGAGGAGGGTCATCCCCTATGATACAGCCTGGCATGGCCCTACCTACGGAGGCACTTGCCCCCTCCCCTGTTGCTGTCTTAGAGTTTGAGAGACGTGTGAGCCAGACGCTAGGTCTGGTCATGACCTTTCTTTTACTGCCACCTTGTGACCCTATTTATAGCCTCCTAAGCAGCTCTAGGGAGGTTGCCATATGGGGCCAATCTATCACTCTAACAATCCCCCACCCCGAACCCTTCCCTGCTTACTCCATATTCTCCTGTCATGCACTAAATCCCTACAGTCCCTCCCTTCCCTGTTTTGTCTACCATTCTCTTTCCTCATACAACCCACAGCACTCCGCAGCGACGGTTGCTAGCTTGTCCAATAATTCGAGATCCGAGGCTGCCTCACTCGGCAGGAGTGACAACATAGCTGTCCGCTACGGAGTGAGCGTACACAGTACCCTTATAAGTTTAGTTCCCAATTTGGGGCTACTACTCTTAAATCAGAATGGTATCACATGGAAGCAGTGGACACTAACTGCTAGGCTAAACTATTATTATACTTATCCAATGTACGTCTTACGCTCACAACGCTACCCTATTCCCTGTGCCTCCCCAGCTCCATCCAACTCCTCACTTAATTATCCTGGTTACTTTCCCTCCTCTCCACTACCTCTCAATCTCTCTCTTTATTGCCACACCTGGCCCCCTCCCCAAAGCTCCACCTACCTTACACCAACCCCCAATGTACATATAGTGCCAGCTGGGTACCCCCCCCCCCCTCTCCGTACGCAACCCCCACACACCTGGTCCGCTCCCTAACCCCCTCCTATCTGCATTGCCTTACCACAGTGACTACTGCACTGTCTTCATCTGCTTTACGTATTCGAGATGTTTCCACATAACGTGCCCTGATACTCCTTGCCCTACTATACTCTTACCTATATGTCTTTCTCTTGGCACCGTCTCCGTATCCCTCCGTATCCCTCCGTACATCTTTAATATGTCCCTCCACTTATGCAGTCAGATTTTTTCTATCACAGTTCTTTTATTAGGGTTAAGTTGGCTAGTTATCTGTATCCATGCCAACTGTCTTCCCTCTCCTCTCATTTCACTGTCAGAGCAGTGCTGTGTCAGATTGGGGCATTCTCATACCAGTTTCAACTTGCCTCCTATCCAGTTCTTCCTCCCCCATAATCACACTGCACCTGTTATCCTACCTCCCTCCAATCCACAATTACACTGCAATAGCCTCCCTCCCCCAGCCCCACAATTTACCCCCACAGTCAGCCTCCCCCTCCTGCACTACACCCCCTTAATGCCCTTAGTGTGTAGGTGTGTCACAGGTGTGGTAGTGTATCCCCCCCCCCCCCGCCTACCCTCCACATCCATCCCCTCTCCCTCCACCCCCCCCCCTACCCTCCACATCCACCCCCGCTCCCTGCTACCCCCCCCCCCCCCAGCAAGCCATACCTTACTCTGTCCTTTACATAACCTACACCTCCTGAATGCCCTCAGTGCCCAGATTAGAGTGCAGGTATCTGACAGAGGGCAGGGAGAGGGGCAATCTACTGACTGGACGAGGGTAGGCGGCATTTACAGTGCTGTAGAGTAGAGAAGGTGACTACAGACCCTTGAGGCATGAACAGGTGACAGTTCAAGGACATTGTGTCTACACCATTACATAATTTAACTGATGTTGATGTAGAAACTAAGTAAACTTCACAGTATGAGCTGTTTACAAGGATGAATATTCTCATGAGCATTCTATACTATTACTACTGCTACTGCTGTTTTACCAGGGCAGTTTTTATGAGTCACCTTATAGAGTCTCAATATAAATAAGGTGGGAAGTATTTTATTCATTGCTTATGGTTGCAGTCAGGGGACACAGTGTTTTATGTCTGCATGGGATTGAGATATTGCTATCACATTCTTCTTTCTCATACATTAGAGGGGTTTTGTCTGTCAATAAAAAATACTATCTAGATGAAGAATTTATATGTATATCTATACAGTGAGCATTAACGGCTCTAATTTCATCCTCTGGTGAAACCTGACAAAAAATTTCAATTACCCGGTGACTAGAGGGTAATCCCCATCCCATCTGAAAGAAAAACACTTGAAGCAGATGCTGAGGAATCGGAAATCCTATCAGAACCCACAATGTAAAACATGTCACCTGCAGCATTGCTTCGGGAGCGTTAAGAAATCAATTCCTACCCTTTGTGGTTGTTTTTGTATGAAGTGTGTATAGAGGGTTGGGGGACTATGGCAGGCTTTAGTCGGATCATGCCTTGTGTGACTTTACTGTATTCCCTAATGTGGTACATTATAGTACACAGACAAAGTGATATCATGTTTACCTTTGTCACATGACCTCATGCATATGTAAAGCAGACATGAGATTTTGAATAAAATTTGTGCGGTATGCAATGTTGGATAGTAGCTGATATAGCTCCAGTCACCAAGAAAGGGCTAATGAAGACACCTACTTTGCCTCTCTAATATACCTACATGAATTAGGCTGTGAAGGATTCTCTTTTGTTCCAAGAAATTAATACACGCATATATAATGTAAATATCAGGTAAACTATCTATCATTGTTGAGCAATTAATTTTGAGATCTCTTGTTACAATAATAGGGATGTGAGTGATAAACTAATCAACTATACTCCAAATGCCTGACAAACTTAAGATGGAATACTACGTTATCCAGGCCTCCATGACGTAACATAGTATTAGTATGTTCTGCAGCATAAATGAAAAGAAATACTAGCTTGCTAGCTTAGACATGAGTATGCATGTAGGAGGGAGCATCAGACATGAGACTAAATCATGACAACATGAATGTTATGCGGAGGACATTGCCACTGTCATCTTGTTTTGAGTTTCAATAAGAAATTGTCTGGCACCAAGTTTGGTCCGTATGGGTCCTGTGAACTTGCTGACCAGTCTTCGGCTGTGTCAGTTTATATATATATATATCTGTCTGGCAGTAATGTGAATGTAGGATTGAAAACACCAGTATTGATGGCAGTATGGGTGAAACAAGGTGCCACCAAGACCCTTACCTTGTTGTGGCTTAGGATTTCTGTATCCAGTAAGTGTCTCTGGTAATGGTATAGGATGCACCTGGCACTAGGATAGCATTTAAGGCAATTACCCAATTAATGGGTAAAATAATGCCCACATTATTTGGTTATAAATATGAACTGGCGCAGGGACCTTAACATGTCTACTATGACTTCAGCATGTCTATGTGGCCTCATGCACACCTGGGGAAGCTGGCCTCTGATTGGTCAACACCCTGGGGCAGGTCTGAATTCACCTCACAGGGCCGCACCTCGTCCACTCAGCCCGCTACTGCCTGCCAGCTAGAACCTCTGCCACTCCCACAGACTATGAACTCATGGGGAATAGTTACTTGTATTTCTGCTCTGGTTAAAATTTGGACGAGGCCTAATAGGACAAAATATGACCGCAGACATTGGCACATGATCTTGTAAAATCCTGCAGGCCCTTTGATTTATAATGTCTTTTATTGCTGAAATTATTTTCTAAAAAAGTCCATAACACTTATTTGATGCCAAATTCCCATATATAATCTAATACATCTTCATGCAATGTTACATCAGCTGGATTACTGAAAATTTGAAAACCTTTTTCTCCTGCAAGAATCATAGAATTGTTGCCTGCCTCACTCATCCTGTCATGATAAAGGGCACACTCTGTCAAGGCAGTATAAGAGACTAGGAGGATGGTTAACAGATTTACCTTGGGCCTTAGCTTTACAGTGATAACATTTCTATATCTGGCCTGAGAGTAGTACATCATACTGCTTAAAAGGCTCTATATTACACCTACTTTAACAGTTATACCGTAAATAAGTATAAATCTCCTGCCGAGTGACATATACTTACAGAGCTGTTGTGTGACTTGAGGTGATGTGCCTGGATATATGAATGTGTCCCTCAGAGAGTTAGTGTTTGTGTGCAGGCTTGTAACATCTAGACGTGAGATCCCTGTCTCAGAGATCAGAATAAGGATTCATACAGGGAGTCCCCTCTCCACCGTACACACATCTATAATGTATGAGTCCAGGTGTGATATTGGATTCATAACCTCAGAATCACTCTCCTATGATATATCAGTATGACAATTTCTCTGGCTGTTCCCTTGTAGGGGGGCCTACATCTGCCCCAACCTGCCTGGGCACATCAGAATCCAATGGAGCCTATTTGATTTCGAGCTGACATGTTCCTTACTAACATTACAAAGCAGGTATACAGTTATAATAATTGATTAATTCATGAAGAGGCATTCATCTTTGATTCTGGAAGTAGGTAACTGAAAAATTGTAAAGCAACTAATTTGAGAATGACATGAAGAGACAGTTCAGGGGACATATTCATGAAGAGTGGCATAGATCTATATGCATGGAGAGGAACAGGAACATAGACGTAGAGTGTAGAGACCAAGTGGGAAATGCTGCCTAAGCACTGGTGGACTATGTATGATAATGGAGCAGTGGAGGGAGATTAGTCATTATGGAGAAAGTATTAGAACGTTGTCTTACTCTGCATACCTGTGTGTAGGAGGTCAGGAAAGTAAACCCAGTTCTGTAAAGATCTATAAAAGATTTTGCTGACAAAGTTGAATGTTGTTTTATTGGTTTTAGAGTTTGACATTTCTATTTCCTTGTTTAGTCGGTCATCATGAGCCGTCCTTCTAAATGGATGCAGTACTAAGACCTGGTATCCCTTTCCCTCAGACATGTCTATCTAGATTCCCCATGCCTTAATGAAGGATAATTATCTAATAACCGCATTGTCCCTATTTAATTATAGCCAGTGTGGCCATCAGGATGTATTTACCACCTCCTGCAGGGCTGTGATCATCGAGATGGCACAACTTGCTAATGGTAATCTACACAACCTGGTTATCGTATTCACTTCATATTTAATTCATATTAGGAAAAGGGAATACAGGGGGTGCAGCTGAAATTATGTGAGTTTGTAAAATAAGGGAGTGGTCATTTTTTAACAACAGGGGGGATGGTGGATTTCCTCGCGAGTGGGTCAAAATTTCTTTGGTCCCCCCCCCCCTTAGTTGAAATTGGGCGCGTCCGACTCCTTTGAGCTATAGTAACGCGCTGGCTTTTCACTAAAAAGGGGTGCAAATTTGTTTGGTTCCCCTCCCCCCCCAAATCCACAACCCCCCCCCTATTGTTAAAAAATGACCACTCACTAAGGTACACCAACATGTATATGAACAGAATGAATAGAAGTGCATCCTGAATGCCTTAAGCTGGATGGGGGCGGCCCCCAAAATAAACATCTTCTCTGCTTACAGATTCACATCTGTTGTTTTCCTTCCTGGAACATTAGTTCTGGTTAAAATTCTGTGTTGTGTTTTTCAGTATTCTCACATTAAGGTTAAATACATGCAGCAACATTCTGGGCAGGTTAAACATTTTTATAACCATATTTGGCATGAATAATGACACCCATGGACACATCAGACAATTAAAGGCAAGATACAGGTATTTCAATGATTAGCCAATAGGGCACATCCTTATAGAAAAGGTGTGATAGAAAAGATTACAATGGAAAAAGGCTTACCTAGATAATAATCAGTGAATGTCAAGATGTGAGACTGATCATCAGCCCAGAGGGTTAGTGGCTCAACTTGATACACTGTAATTAATGCAGAGGTTCTTCAACTTAGCATTGCATTAATACAACATGAGGGTTTAGGTTTCATAATTATTCTTGAAGCACTGGGAACCCATAGATATTCAGGTCACTGTCTGGGAGTAACAAACCATGGCTGCTGCCTCTATGACAGTCTAGGTCATGTTTAGGTAATGTCCGCTGGGGGTGTCGCAATGTGTCCATTATGGGTGAGAGCGGCCATGTTGGATGGATGCCAGTCAGGGACCAGACACCGATCAGTATAACATCAGGACCCTGCAGTCATGAGTCTCTCTGACTATGGAAGTCCACATAATGTCCTCTCTAGGTGTCATAATGTAACCATTATGGGTGAGAGCTGCCACATGATGGATGCCAGTCATGGCTGACTCAGCGACTGGGCGCCTACATCAGTAGTAGACTTCTAGTGTTGTCTCTACACTGTAGGTGGCACTGCTGTATATACATTGGTAACAATGTGTGGCATACTGAATCTGGGACCTGCTGGCGAGGCCGACAAAGGGCTTGCTTAATGAGCTCACAGCTGGACTGGATACCCAATGTCTTAGAGGAATGAACAGGGCAATAAAAGGTAGGGTATAGCTGGTGCTATCCTCAAGGGTGCCCACTGTGAGTGGTAAAATTGGTGGTTAATGTGGTAACCAAGAGGATACAAAGTTTATTGATAGTGCCTGTAAATGACACTTAGGGTAGGTGTTGTCTATATCTTAATTGATCAATGTGGACCATAATGACCTCACAGTTGAGAGCTTTGCCAGCAGGTCCCAGATTCAGTATACCAGTGATTGTAGTCAGTGATTGGCTGACTTGTACCTGGCTGTAGGCTGACTTGTACCCAGCAGGCAGCCTTCAGTAACAAGGGAGCCAGGCTGTAGAACTGTACGATATAATCATGGCTTCTGACTCACACAGACAGTGGTGATGAGTGGACACCTGGAGACAAATCAGAGATAGTGTGGCTATGTAGAGGTTCCTCATCTCCTGAGCTGCATTGCATGACCCGGCCCTCCAGACGGTGGATTAGCAGACGTGGTCCTGGCAGCACGCACATACTGATACAGCTTCATGTGACATGCAGGAAGGGAAAGAGACGTCAGGACTAGCTGTGCTGATATGAAATCATATGAAGCTTTACCACCAGGTTTAATTATTGATCAGATTATCAGTTTTATTGGTCATTAAGTTTGAATTGATTTCCTCATAACTGTGTCAGTGGGTCCTGGGTACACTGGGGCAATAAGAAAACAAGCTTTGACAGTCTGGAAGGCACACATTAGAGACCAAAAGGTAAAGACTCTTTTCTATTCAAAGCCTACCAGTACATTCAGAAATAATGTGAATAGAAATGAGTGGGTGGTGGTATTGTTCTGTAACAGATAATGGTATTTCTGCTGCACACCTGAGTGTGTCCTTAATGACTGAGTGCAACCTGCCACCCACCCTCCCTCACCATGGTAATCACCTTCAACTATCAAATGTACTGAAAACATTAACCATTGTCTTGCTGGCTTTACAAAGAAACAAATCATTGCAGGTATGGTTGTACATATTCGTACAAGAACTAATTATTTGTGAAGCAAAGTAAATATATAGATCTTAAAACTAACAGAGATACAACCACAGCCATTTTCTTTATTTTATCCCTTACATATCAAAGAAGAAATTAACTTTTCTTAAATATTTATTTTTTATGGTGGCTGGTCAAAGCTGGCACCCGGTCAAAGCAGGCACCCGGTCAAAGCTGGCACCCAGTCAAAGACGTTTCAAATGGCCCGATCTCATGAGACACAGCCTGTAGCTCCCATAAAACCTTGTGTATAAGCCACACCCCGACTTTTTGCCAATATTATAAGCTGCATCAGTGATCTGATTATGGGGCTTTTATACTGTACTATAGTAGCAAAAACTTGCGTATAAGCCAAACCCGACTTTTTGCCGATCTTATAAGCTGCACCAGCGATCTGATTATGTTAGCTTTTAGTACTGTACAATAGTAGCAAAAACTCCCATACAAGCTGCACCCTGAACCTGGGCCAGTACTATAAGCCGCACTGCCGATCTGAACCGTGTACTAGCCGTGGCTTATACGCGAGGTTTTACAGTAGTTGTAGTTTGTACAACACACCTGCAGCAGATTCATCTCCCCCTACACACTAATACTACTGTATGTAGAGTTTACCTACAGTAGGTTAACTTATATATGAAATACATTGTCCATTTAAATATTCTGCATGCACCAAGACAAAAGTGGTCACCAGAGCACCAGAGGCTGATAATGAAGACAGCTAAGTTCTTATTATCTTGAATCAAGGAAAACCTCCCCTCTTCTTTATGTGTTTAACCACTTGGAAAAAAGAAATCCAGCAGTTCAAGACATTAGTGAGGCAAAATATTTGAAATTAATGGCAAAGGATCAAATAAAAGGTCAATTTCATGGAAGTGTTCCAGTAAGTTAAAAACCATTGAAGTTAATTTTGCCAAGATGATCTGTGTGATCGTTCATCTGTAGGTAATAGGTCTGTTGATCTGAATTATCAGATGTTGATATTATGTCATAATGATGCACCAATACAATGGTATCTTAACAATGCTTCATTGGTGCATCATGCAGTTGTTTTAGGCATGTTTCAATGTTTTAACCCAGTTCTTTTGTGTCGTCTCTTTTTGGGAAATGTTCTGTAGGAATATATAGTATTTAAGTTGGGCCAGTGATCTAATGATCTGGTGTTCAAATTGTCAAAGACCTCTTATAAATTACAATTCAAAAACTAACGTATCAGATAGCCTCCATGTTAACAGGTTTAATGAGTTAAGATATATAGCCTGTCAGAGTATCTGGGTGCATTGTTCATCTGCAACTGGACTCCCCTTGTGTGTAGCTCACACAATACTGTCTCTTTACACCTGTGCTCACACTTCCCCTGTAGTCAGGCACAAAGGACAGATATAGTTGGGTCAGCTGACAACAATTTAGACATTCCATCTGATTGGAATGTCTAAATCACCTCATCCCCTAATTGGATGGGGTATCAGATTTGCCTACATCAAGGGGACTTCTCTATTCACCATGAAATAAGTCGCTATAGTTGCAATAGCTAAGGTTCATTGCTGATGTATATGAATACTGTTGTACCTTCAAGACTTATGCCTGTTTTGCTGAGGTGATAAAACACAATGCAGAATGATTTACAGGGTTATAGAGTTTACAGAGTAAATCACAGAGTGACTGTGTTAGACAACATTATAACAGAGGTGGAACAAGCACCTAGCTGACAGTCTCTGACCACGTCAACAATGTCATCTTTCCCCCCAACCATCGCCCTACCGGCGCCACCAATACTATCTATATACTGCATTGATTTTATCATAATAGGATCCTGTATATAGACGGTGTATCTGTGGAGGGGTATGGTTTGCTTGTTAACAGTCAGTGCCAGTCTAGACAGCATAGACCGAGATGCTTCACCCATCATAGTTTCTGTTACTAAAATGTAACTTTTTCCTGATTCGATGTAATTTGACCACATCCACTTGTGGTGATTGAACGTTGAAGCTATCTTCCCTTACTCTGGCGCTGTGATGCATTAGGCTGCCATGCATCTCTGTCTCACATTCCTCTACTGAGGTGACAAAGGTGCCCAATCCCTTATCATGCAGGCCTTAGTGGTACATTATATCGGACTTCCACTCCATCTTACTATCTCTCTTCTGTCATGGCCTGTTCTCTGTCTGTATCTCTAAGGTAAGGGCTATAACTATATATATATGTCTGCAAGCCCCTCTCTTGACATATCCACATACCCCATTCTCTATCTCTCTGTCTCTCTAGCTTCGTATGTCTCTGTCCTTCTCACAATATTTCCTATATACCTCTAGCCCTAATTTTGCACCATGCTAACCCTCTTGCAATGAGCACTGAGGTGTACCATTCCCCCTACCATACTACCCTGCGTGCCACAACTTACAGTTAATTTCCCCCCACCCTGTCACCTCCAGCACACAGAGAGGAGTGTAAGACAGACGCTGGGTCTGGTCATGACCTTTCTGCTGCTGCCACCTGGTGACACACTGACACACACAGTGTCAGACAGAGGCCGGGTCTGGTCAGGACCTTTCTACTGCTGCCACCTGGTGACACACTGACACACACAGTGTCAGACAGAGGCTGGGTCTGTGACCTTTCTGCTGCTGCCACCTGGTGACACACTGACACACACAGTGTCAGACAGAGGCTGGGTCTGTGACCTTTCTACTGCTGCCACCTGGTGACACACTGACACACACAGTGTCAGACAGAGGCTGGGTCTGTGACCTTTCTGCTGCTGCCACCTGGTGACACACTGACACACACAGTGTCAGACAGAGGCTGGGTCTGTGACCTTTCTGCTGCTGCCACCTGGTGACACACTGACACACACAGTGTCAGACAGAGGCCGGGTCTGGTCAGGACCTTTCTGCTGCTGCCACCTGGTGACACACTGACACACACAGTGTCAGACAGAGACTGGGTCTGTGACCTTTCTGCTGCTGCCACCTGGTGACACACTGACACACACAGTGTCAGACAGAGACTGGGTCTGTGACCTTTCTACTGCTGCCACCTGGTGACACACTGACACACACAGTGTCAGACAGAGGCTGGGTCTGTGACCTTTCTGCTGCTGCCACCTGGTGACACACTGACACACACAGTGTCAGACAGAGACTGGGTCTGTGACCTTTCTACTGCTGCCACCTGGTGACACACTGACACACACAGTGTCAGACAGAGGCTGGGTCTGTGACCTTTCTACTGCTGCCACCTGGTGACACACTGACACACACAGTGTCAGACAGAGACTGGGTCTGTGACCTTTCTGCTGCTGCCACCTGGTGACACACTGACACACACAGTGTCAGACAGAGGCTGGGTCTGGTCAGGACCTTTCTGCTGCTGCCACCTGGTGACACACTGACACACACAGTGTCAGACAGAGGCTGGGTCTGTGACCTTTCTGCTGCTGCCACCTGGTGACACACTGACACACACAGTGTCAGACAGAGACTGGGTCTGTGACCTTTCTGCTGCTGCCACCTGGTGACACACTGACACACACAGTGTGAGACAGAGGCTGGGTCTGCTGCTGCCACCTGCTGACCCTATTTATAGCCTCTTGAGTAGCTCTAGGGGAAGTCGCCGTAGGGGGTAATCTGTCCTCTAACAATCCCCCACACCCGTCCCTGCTCTGGTGTTTGCTGGTGTTACGCAATACACTCTCCATATTCCTATCATCTCTTGAGAGAGCATGTGAGACAGACGCTGGGTCTGGCCATGACCTTTCTGCTGCTAGCCTCCTGAGCGGCTCTAGGGGAGGCGGCCATTAGGGGGAAGTCTCTCCCACACCCAACCCTCCCCTGCTCAACCCATATTGCCACATTAACGTGCCTCTAGGGGTGGAGGGTCTGCCATGGTCCACTCTAACAATGCCTCACCTATACCGATGTCACCTTACCCTACCCCTATAGCCTGGACACCCTCATGTCATACACTCTCTACATTGCTATATGCTTTATATAACCAGCTTCTCTGTGCCCTGATCCTTCCTCTTCACCATTTTCTTAGTTATTTATCATGTCACTACAAGCTTCTCCCTAGTACTCTGTGTTCCTCATCCCCAACCCTTTAGATTCTGCCACAGCTAAACTTGCTTTATATTGGCTTGCTATCAGGGACTATACACCTTTCTTCTCCTGCTAGATTGAGCCCCATCAGCTTCTGATACCATCGTTACCTGTATAGTTCACCTTGACACTGCTGACGTCTAACTGCCCCAATTTGCCGGTCCAAGTCCTGCCTACCCCTCTGTCCTCCGCCTCACTCTACAATACCCTGAACCTTCCCACTCCACCATTCACCTCTCCTCCACCTCATGAATGGGCTACAATACCCCACCCCACAATCAGCCCCCTGCACTACATCTCCCTAAGTGCCCAGATTACAGTGTAGGTATACATGTGTGACAGGGAGAGGTCTATCTATGGGCTACAATACCCCACCCACACATGCCCCTGCACCCCACAATCAACCTGCCCTCCTGAGACACATACACTATGCCTTAATGCCCTCAGTGCTCAGATTAGAGTGCATTTGTGTGACAGGTGTGGTAGTGTCACCCCGCCTCCCCCACCCCCAATATCAACCCCACTCCCTGCACCCCAGCCTGCCACACCCTGTTCCCTGCCTGCCAGACTGCCATACCTTACACCACCTTCCCCATGACCTACACCCTCTGAATGCCCTCAGTGCACAGATTACGGTGTAGGGAGGTGGTGTATCACCCCTCACCCCCTCCCATACCCTCTACATCCACCCCCGCACCCTCCCCCCCCCAGACTGCCCTACCTTACACGATCCTCCCATGACCTACACCCTGTTAATGCCCTCAGTGCACAGATTACGGTGTACCCCTCACCCCCTCCCACACCCTCTACATCCACCCCCATACCCTACCTCCCAGCCTGCCCTATTTTACACTGCCCTTCCATGACCTACACCCCCTTAATGCCCTCGGTGCAGGTGTGCCTAGATTAGAGTACAGGTGAGTGGCAGGTGTGGGACAAGAGGAGAAGGCTGCAGGCTGGAGGTGGGATGAGATAGGTAGGTATTAGCAGGCATGGAGTATATAGACGGTCACTACAGACCCATCGTGGACAAGTGCCTTCACTAATAGATAATTTAACTGACATTGAAGTAGATACAACAGCAGACTTGTACATCTCACACTATGAGAGGTTGACAAGGACAAAGATGCCCAGAGTCAGCTTGAGTCAAAATACTTAACTTAAAGGATCAATATCACTACTCGCAGTGCTACCCCATAGTAGACTAGAACAGTACTAGAATTGCGAGTGGGACACGCTCAGTGTTTATGCCACTTTAACAATACTACTAGGGACACTATGAACACACTCTTTATTCCCACACCTTTTACTCCATATTTTTAACACCTATCACAGTATCATTGTACCTAGAGGGTTGTGTATTTTATTCATTAATTTACAGTAGGAGTCAAAACACAACTCTTTATGTCTGAAGGCCAATGACTGCTCTTTCCTTCTGATACACTAGAAGGTTTTTATACATTATGCAGACACTTAGATTAAAAAAATGTTATATCTAGTTCAGTTACATATGTGACTTTATTATGCTTGTGACTAATATATACACACTAACATACGAGTCCCCAATACAACTATATTTATCAGGCTCCTTTATGAAGGGTGTAGTGATATTATCAGCAGAGCCCGCAGGGCGAGGCTGATAATGTGACCCTCCATATGGGGGCAGTCTCTCTCACACTCAACCCTGCCCTACTCAATCCATAGTGTCACATTCACGTGCCTCTAGGGGTGGAGGGTCTGCCATGGTTCACTATAACAATGCCTCACCTATACCCATGTTGTATTGGGGACGAGTCTGTTTGTGGATTTATTATCATTTGGGTGCCCAAAATTGACGTTAAAAGCAGGTTCTGGCCACACTAGTGGAACTACTTCTTCAAGTGCATTAGCATAGTGTATTGTAAGGGCAGGGGAAGTCATATGTACACTCCAAACACTACGTAGCCCATCCAAATTGCATAACTCCAACCACACACAACCATAAGTAATTGTTTTTCACACATGTGCTGCACTCCTGAAACAATTAACTTTACCCTCATCCGACCTGTCCATTGACTATGGATAGGTCCGGTGCCACAGTGCTCTACCAAAGGCTCAGACAAACCATTTGATCCACCATTTAGGTCAATATCCCCTCCTCTGATTGGCTGATATTAGGGCTACTACTTTTCCGCAGGTGGATATGGTCAATACAGGAATATTTATCAGCATAGTATGCGACTCCCTCTTTGTTTCAATGTATCACCATCGCCAAATGATAATAAAAAATTGTTTAATAGGAGTACCTATGATTCTGAATTATTGTAATAGTGTAGTAGAATCGCAAACGATCAAACCTAACCCTTTTATTTAAACCTTATTTTACATCTTACGTGTACTGTACCTTTTTACACTATTCCATATTTGGGTCATTTCATGTTCTTCCTGTTTTCAACAGACTTCCTTGTCTTTAACACAGTTCCATGTTTCCTGTCTTTAACACATGTCTATATTTGGTTGTTGCAGGTGAGACAAGTTTTCTAACAATGAGACATACAAAGTCTGCGGTAGGTCACATAAAGGATAACCTTCTTTTTGATAGAGAGACATCTGCTAAAGGCTTCTCACAAAAGGTCTTTATTCTTTTCAATACAGTAGGAGCTAATCATATCTCATAGTCAACAAAACATGCCTACAAAATCACATATTAGTGAGAAAGTAGGTGATGTTGTGTTTATTAATTTTGTCATTTTGGTATTGTTTTGATTCATTCATAACTACATTGCACATAGTATCTGAGTTGACACCCGAAGCTTTACATCCTACAACACCTTGGAGATTTCAGAAAAGTAATCAACAAGATTTGTATTTCACCATTAAAGTGACCCTTAAATCTGTCCTTGCCTGAAGTGAAATATGGGAACTGATTGACAAAGAAGTCTGTTACAAAAGGTCTAATAGGATGTATGTGTTTTAAATAGAATATAAAGTAGCTATTCACTAGAACCAGTCCTTGTATTAGTCCCTTACATTGGCAACACCAGCTGAGAGAACGGCCTCAGGCAGAGGCTAGAAACATGGTTCACACATTCAGAAACCACAACATAGAACACATCTCACCCCCGGTGCGCAGCTCAGTGTACACAGAGGCAAATATCAGAGTCACCCAATGTCGCCAATACTACTCTCTAGTCTCTATCAGCCTGCAAGAGTCCAGCATTGCCAGACTATGGCATGAGGATCCAGCATGGCCAGACTTTCAAGCAAGTTTGCCAAGGTCCAGCCTGTTATTGAATGTCCAGCCTAGCCTGACCCTCACTAGAATGGCCCTTGACCCATCTATTATAGTCCAGCAGTGCCTGACCCTTGTCTGAGAGTAGTATTGGCGACATTGGGTGACTCTGATATTTGCCTCTGTGTATGCCTGTGTCACTGCCTTAGGCACTACAACAAACCCAACCTTGCAGAGTACAGAGCTAAATAAAGCCACATATGACTAATCTGAGATTGGAAGGTGCTAGGTAAAAGAAGACCACAGTCTCTTTCTTACAATCATGAGGTCAGTTTATCTGTCTAATTTCTTGCATCATAATCAGTTTTTTGGGAGAATGCTGCCCCATGATATCATGCAGACATGAGACCACATATATTTCTGAGATGCTTAGATCAAGCACTTATGGACTAAGCCAGGTTCTCAATATCTGCAATGTGTAATGCAATTGAGTAGATGAGAAGGGACCTGCCTGTAGGAGGGAATTTCCTGGAGTTATCAAAATGGCCCCTTGTCACACTATACCTTACAAGGGCTCAACAGATTTATTGTTATTGTGTAGCTGGGATAGCATTCCTCTGCAGGGAAGAATAACCTACAGCCAGCTCACTATCAGGATGAGCACGCTGGCACTTGCCGTAAATTATGTGATCCCATTTAGAAGTTAATTAGGTACCAAGGACACAGGCTAAATTGGATTTATAAATAATGGAGCCATGCATTATGACAGTAATAACGTTGTGACCTAATTAGACGAGGTATCAAATTACCACGTGCTGTGCTGTAGCCTCTGCCTTCGGTTACCAGCCTACATTTGTTGATTTAGAGTTATTTATTATTTAATTAACAGACTCACTTGTCTCTTATTGTGCTGTCCCTCAGGCTCCCTTACTGTTGGGAAATAACATAACAGAATATCACATGACCTGCTACAGTGTCATGTGACCTTATGTATTGTAATGCGATAAGCTAGAATACCGCATGACCTTCAGAATGTAACGGCAGCTTTAAAACATCTGATGTTATACAAGTAAACACACATCACCATACTGATATCAACTGCTGAGGGGAACTATGGTCAGACAATGTCACCTAACCATCAATCATTTAACATCTGACAACAATATCCTGCTCCAGGTATTGTTGCCTACTTGATTCCTTAATGTCTTACTCTACAAAAAGGTGCAACAAGCTGATTCATAATCAGTTCCTGGATGTAACCTATGGAGGGGAGCTGTTCCTCATGGAGAGGTAAAAACCATATTGTCATGGATAAATAATAGACAATCCATTGCCGCAATAACTGTGTATCAATGTGAACAAAGATAACAACAGTATAAAGCAATGCACACCGAAGGGCCTAAGTATGTATGCTTTGTGTGCAGTAATGTATGTGCAGTAATGTAGAGCTCAATGTAATAAAGGGCACTCTCTGTCAAGGCAATACAAGACAGTGATGATATGTTCTGTGTTGGCTCTGAGTGCATTACTTGATGCTGCTTACAAGAGAAGACTCTATGTAAGGCCTCTACTTTAACACTGTAAAACAAGTATACACGTCCTGACATTTACACAATTAAGAGATCCCATGGCATTAGTTCATACTATGTGCCTGGATATCTGAATGTATCTATAAGGTTTGTATCCAGGGTGGTAACATCTAGAAGTGAGATCCCTGTATCAGACATCTGAATAATACTTCATACAGGGAGTCCCCGGTCCATCATACACACATGTATATTGTATGAGTTTAGTTGTCATATTGGATTCATAATCACAGAACCACTCTCCTTACACAGAATAGCATGACAAAGCTCTCTGGTTGCTGCCTGGTACCTCAATGTATAAGTGTACTGTATTTGGCAGCTTTAAATCATAACCTCATACAGAGGTATTAATTTTCCCTTGCACATCCCTGTCCCCAGAGCTTTAGAAAAAAGGCTGTTTTCTGGTCCACTCACTGTGGAGATCAGTTTGGGACTAAGATATAGTAATGGGAACACAGACGTGTCAGGAGAGTGTAGAGAGTGAGTGAAGAAGGAGAATGCATCAGCACTGATAATTTATCATTTATCAATTCTGGGGCTGATGATGGACAGGACATAAACATCATGGAGCAAGTAATAGGATGTTTTCTCATTCTTTGGATATCTGGGTGTGTATAAGGGGGAGAACTGGGGGGTTATGTACGATGGGAAATAGACACCATTGAGTGGATATTAGGATGCTTTCTCACTCTCTTGATTTGTGTGTGTTTGTGTGTGCGTGTATATGGAAGGGGGAGGGTTAGAGAGGACTTAGTTTGCCCCTATGAGAGGGTCCAGTTGTAGAACAGCTGACTATTTGTGAGCAATTAAAGTCTTTAAGCAATACCCAACAATCTCAATATAAACACGGGAAGTCAATCCAGGCAAAGATAATGCTGTAAACGTATTACTCTTAACTTGAACCTCAGACGGAGACGCTACATCCATGTATAAACACAGAAAAGTAAAGGTGTCAACTGTGTCTCCCATGTGGGTCTGGTCAAATAGAGAGTTAAACTTTAGTTGACTCTGTATGATCAGCGTCACTCAAATTGACTCTGCATATAAGCAGAGTCATTAGCAGTTTGACTCTCTATTTTACCATGTGGGAGACACAGTTGATACCTTTACTTTTCTGTGTACTGTATACAGCCCAAATGACTAAAAGATGACCTGGTGGTTCATTCTCTGAAAGCTGTACATGTGTGATCTGACAAGTCTGTTTGGCTGCCGGGAGGTGTTTACAGCAACCAGTGGGACTGTGATCACTGGGGCAGGAATTAGTCTAGATAACTTAATTACGCTATTAAAATTTCATTAGGTATAGTGTAGGAGCCCCATCAAGAGGCAGTGTCGGGAAAGCTGAATATGTCTGTGTCCCCGAAAACTGAACAACAGCCACCATACTTACAAAGGCTCATACTCCTATGGGAACGTGGACAGGAAAATGTTTCCAATCTTATATTCGATTTATTTGAATTTAAAGATTATTTAAAGAGTATCTACAAAACATTGAAGACATTTAGTATACATGATAAACATGAGGTGGCACCATGCACTTTTCCCTTTTTTTCTTTTTTTGAAACTGATATCAAACACAACTATAGACAACTGCAACAGGTATAAAACAGTTGTGCCACCGGGTGTTTGGAATCTCGAACTTAAGACTGTTAAGTTTTTAGGATTGGCCGTTTTAAGATTGGAAAGATTTTCTTCTCCATGTTTCCCCGAGATGACATCCACTAGTACTGTACTGGGCCACCGCAATAAACAACTGTTTCTGATTACAAACACATTTTACCAGTACCATTTTACAGTAATGTGTAAATACCTGTAGGTGAGGGGGTGGTTGTGTGTTAAAGTGTCCTGACTCTGCTGCACACCTGAGTCTGTGATTAATGGCTGAGTGCAACCTGGGACCCGCCCTCCATCACCGTGTTGGCAACAATCAGATGTACCGCAAACATGCACCATTGTCTTCACGACTTTCAAAGGAAACAAATCATTCACAGCAGAAACAAATGAATATGTCCTAAATGGATACATAAAAGATTTCCCAAACTAATAAAAAAGAATAGAGGTGTTGCTCCATGGATTATTTTTGCACTGGTTAAAAACATATTTTGTTCACTGACATAAGTGCTGAACCGGAGCCCATTTCATTCTGTTGCAATCACAAGTAAACTACATGAATCCAATGTTCAAGGTCCAAAGTCAGCAGCTGGAGACTGTTTCTTATGGGGCAGTGCCCCTTGTAGTCCTCATTATATGTCTGTTAGCATGACCACTACACAACAGTTGAATGTTGTAGTATGAACAGTAACCAATATGTTCTACTGCTCATGTGGCTTAACACTGCAGCATCAACAGTACATCTACTGTGGGCTCTACATCTACACAGAGAAAAGTAGAGGAGTCAACTGTCTCTGGTGAAGATGCAGTGTCAAACAGCTATTGTCTCTGCAAATATAAAGGGTCAACTTGACTCCCTAATACCAGAGCCACCTGGGAGACACAGATGCCCTTTAGTTTTCTGTATTACATTTGAAATATAGTATCTCTCATATTTGTATATTCTCAAATCAGTTCAGACACAAATCATTCCCTGGTCACCAAAGCACCAGAGGCTGTAATCGAACGCAGCCAAGTCTTAATTAACTTGAGTCAAGGAAAACCTCCACCCGTCATTAAGTTTTCAACCACTTGACTGAGGAAATCAAAGAAATCAACATGTTAGTGGGGCAAAACATTCAGAATTAATGGGAGAAGATTGAATAAAATGTCAATTTCATGGACGGCTTCTTGTAAATTAAAATCCATTGAAACTAACTCTAGTAAGATAAATGTGTGTGATCTGCAGTGTTGAAGAAATTATGTCAGCTGATTCCATTCAGTGGATGATTACAAATGATGCTTCAAGTTTCATGTTCACATGTCGTCATGATGTACCAATACAACCACTGCATCATACCACCCATTTTTGATAATATGTGCATCAGTTATTTTTAAAATATAGTTTTAACTTATATTTTCCACATAAATATGTGTGTATGTTGCAATGAATAACATGGTTGACCTCTCCATTGAGGAGTAAGAACAGAAACATATATGATAAATAAACTTATTACATTTTGGATTCTCTATATCATTTCTATGATGGAGGGTGGTACACAGAAGATGGTTTATTGATTAGCTACAACTGAATCCAAGGTAGGATCACCAATTAATGATGTCAAGTGACCATGACAAAAGGATGCACTGCATTAGTGTACAATATTGCTAAACTTGATCTCCTATATATCCCCGATACACTTTGGGGCATTTTGTATTATGCATTTTGGTCGTTTTTCAATATTCTCAACCCCTGTCAGTCTATTCATTCCTGTCATGGCTTACTGCTGCTGAGTCATCCTGGAAAGTAATAATTAGATACATCTACCACTTGATACAGTGTCTGCTCTATAAAGACACCCCCATACTAACACAGATGATGATTGATCTCCCATGTTCCATATACAAACCTCTGAGGAGCAGATCTTGAGAGCAGCAGATCATTAAAGCACTCAGCATTGTGCAGCTCTAAGTGGCTCCCTTTGTGTTCTAACACAGCGTCCGGTCTGCACAATACTGCCTCTCTACACCCCGCTCTATACTTCCTGACACTCTGAGAAAGCTGTTCCTAATACCTGTGCTATAAGGCCGATAATATGCTGTCTTTCAGGCAACATGGTGCTGAAAATTAGGGTAGGTAGATTTGTATTCTTTTAGTGTATTTTTATGTGTATTTTACTATTGAAATTGCTAGGAATGAGTCCAAAATAAGCACATCAGGAAGACTGATTCCTCCAGTGTATAGGAATATTACAGCATTATTGGTTATTCTTATCAATACCCAATTTCATGAGGTCAAAGAATTAATTAAGCTACTGACCAAATAGATTTGCTAAAATAACAAGAAATATGAATATAAAAAAAAGTGGGTCTAGTCTCTGAGGTGTTGTACAGCCTGAAATAGGCTGCATACATTAATCTGTGAGCTGTTGGTGAGACTGACACAGGCTGCACATAGAAGGCATATAGCTGTTGTTGTGGAGGCTGATATGGGTTTTATATTAGTCACCAAGTATAAATACCAAGGTCGTTCTACAGTTCTCATTACAGAAATGTGAAACCAGGCGCACAAAGTCATATCTGCAATTACTGAGAGAGTATGGTGGAACCATCAATATAAATAATTCCCTCAGGACATCTACATTAGCAGGAGTACCTAAAGTGGCATAATCACCAAGTGTATCTCACTCACAATTCTTGTACTGTTTTAGTCTACCAGGTGGTTCAGTGTGAGTGATAAGATTGCCCCTTTAAGAAGCCAATGGATATGAGTGTACCTCTGAATAAGATGGATCAGTAAATGCTCAGTGCTGAGCTCTCCCAGTACTGGAGGTAGCTGGATGTTAACCCTGTCAGGACGGCACGTTGCTCTAATGCACTGTGGCCTTTGTGTGACCATGCAGAAGTAACTTACCAGCACTGCCTTTATGTATCATTGCAGCCGTCCTGGGTGGATTCTCCTGAAGGGTTGGCATGATGCAACAGAGCTGGGGAGTTATAAGCCAGCTCTGCACTGGTGCATCATGATGACACATGTTGCCTTGGGAGTGTCTCAAGCCGGTAGGGTCAACATGATGCATGAATGTAGCACTGAAGAGTTACTAGCCAGGGCTGCATTCATGCATCATGACTACCTAGGGCATGATGTATCAATGCATTATGCTATCCTTAAAGGGTTAATACTTAATGTCCTCTCTACATAAGGAGCTTAGTGTGAGTAAGGAGCCATATTACCGGGGGCACAAGATGGAGGAGGAGAGTTGATCTTAGCGCGGCGGTGCTCGGGATGTCTGCTACTGCAGCACTAAGTCCCTGAGCCCTGCCTCAGGGGCTCTCAGGGACTGCCCTTATATCACTGTCCATCAGCAGCCTGTGAGGGCAGTGTGGGGCTTTAGTGTGATATGACCTTTGTCGTCATGAGGCTGCCTGGCAGGTATTTCCCTAGTTCAACTTTGATTCAATCTACCAATCATATACATGGTCATATACATGGTCCATGGAGAGGACCTGCATGATGCACCAATGCAGTGCCGTTGAGTTACTCCCTGGCGTTGTATCATGATTATCAATAGACACTGAAGCCTTCCGCCTTAAAGGGTTAGGCCATGAGCCATGCACATCATCTATTTATGTGTATGGACATTCCCATCTCAGAGTCCCCCTTAGGACTCAATCACCTCATCACAAATTCAGCAGAATGTGATCATGTAAGGAATATCTACATTTTCTAGATAGAACCCCTGAACATCTACTTGTATACAACTTACAAGGTTTTATCAGTTGAGGTGAAGGTTTTACCAGACAGAAAAGATTGTGGGAGTCATGTGTTTGGTAAAACAAGTACTGCCTGCCTTTCAGAAGCTTCTCCATTTGGCATCAATGGCCTATTTTTTGGGGGGGAAGAAGACTAATGCTTTTAAATATTTAAAAAGGCAGCCTCTCTCTTTTCATTTGGACATTTCATCCTTGAGAAGAAAAAGAAATGCTTAAAGAAAAAAAAGGTTAATAATAATATGAAAAAAGTGCTAAAGTCAAGACACGATTCCTGAGAATTCAATAAATCTTTTCTCCTCACAATATGGCACAGGCAATTACTTTTAAAACCTCACACCTGTGAATTGGACACTGGCATTTGTTCTGGCACTATGCCGCTCTTTAGAAGATTAGCCAGATTAATCCAGACAGCGGGTGCCGTGTAGAAGATGCCCTGGGTGCCCCCATCTCACAGCAGGGTCAGCATCAGCTCTCAGCTAAACACAGCCATAATGGGGACCTGAGACCACCATGATGACACAGCCGTAATGGGGACCTGAGACCACCATACACAGGCGTAATGGGGACCTGAGACCACCAGGATGACACAGCCGTAATGGGGACCTGAGACCACCATGATGACACAGCGGTAATGGGGACCTGAGACCACCACACAGCCGTAATGGGGACCTGAGACCACCAGGATGACACAGCCGTAATGGGGACCTGAGACCACCAGGATGACACAGCCGTAATGGGGACCTGAGACCACCATGATGACACAGCCGTAATGGGGACCTGAGACCACCATGATGACACAGCCGTAATGGGGACCTGAGACCACCACACAGCCGTAATGGGGACCTGAGACCACCATACACAGCCGTAATGGGGACCTGAGACCACCATCATGACACAGCGGTAATGGGGACCTGAGACCACCAGGATGACACAGCCGTAATGGGGACCTGAGACCACCACACAGCCGTAATGGGGACCTGAGACCACCATGATGACACAGCCGTAATGGGGACCTGAGACCACCAGGATGACACAGCCGTAATGGGGACCTGAGACCACCACACAGCCGTAATGGGGACCTGAGACCACCAGGATGACACAGCCGTAATGGGGACCTGAGACCACCAGGATGACACAGCTGTAATGGGGACCTGAGACCACCAGGATGACACAGCCGTAATGGGGACCTGAGACCACCACACAGCCGTAATGGGGACCTGAGACCACCATCATGACACAGCTGTAATGGGGACCTGAGACCACCAGGATGACACAGCCGTAATGGGGACCTGAGACCACCACACAGCCGTAATGGGGACCTGAGACCACCAGGATGACACAGCCGTAATGGGGACCTGAGACCACCAGGATGACACAGCCGTAATGGGGACCTGAGACCACCATACACAGGCGTAATGGGGACCTGAGACCACCATGATGACACAGCCGTAATGGGGACCTGAGACCACCAGGATGACACAGCCGTAATGGGGACCTGAGACCACCACACAGCCGTAATGGGGACCTGAGACCACCAGGATGACACAGCCGTAATGGGGACCTGAGACCACCAGGATGACACAGCTGTAATGGGGACCTGAGACCACCAGGATGACACAGCCGTAATGGGGACCTGAGACCACCAGGATGACACAGCCGTAATGGGGACCTGAGACCACCAGGATGACACAGCCGTAATGGGGACCTGAGACCACCACACAGCCGTAATGGGGACCTGAGACCACCATCATGACACAGCTGTAATGGGGACCTGAGACCACCAGGATGACACAGCCGTAATGGGGACCTGAGACCACCACACAGCCGTAATGGGGACCTGAGACCACCAGTATGACACAGCCGTAATGGGGACCTGAGACCACCACACAGCCGTAATGGGGACCTGAGACCACCATACACAGGCGTAATGGGGACCTGAGACCACCATACACAGCCGTAATGGGGACCTGAGACCACCACACAGGCGTAATGGGGACCTGAGACCACCAGGATGACACAGCCGTAATGGGGACCTGAGACCACCATGATGACACAGCCGTAATGGGGGCCTGAGACCACCATACACAGCCGTAATGGGGGCCTGAGACCACCATACACAGCCGTAATGGGGACCTGAGACCACCAGGATGACACAGCCATAATGGGGACCTGAGACCACCAGGATGACACAGCCGTAATGGGGACCTGAGACCACCACACACAGGCGTAATGGGGACCTGAGACCACCAGGATGACACAGCCATAATGGGGACCTGAGACCACCAGGATGACACAGCCGTAATGGGGACCTGAGGCCACCACACAGCCGTAATGGGAACCTGAGACCACCAGGATGACACAGCTGTAATGGGGACCTGAGACCACCAGCATGACACAGCCGTAATGGGGACCTGAGACCACCATGATGACACAGCCGTAATGGGGACCTGAGACCACCAGGATGACACAGCCGTAATGGGGACCTGAGACCACCACACAGCCGTAATGGGGACCTGAGACCACCATACACAGCCGTAATGGGGACCTGAGACCACCACACAGCCGTAATGGGGACCTGAGACCACCAGGATGACACAGCCGTAATGGGGACCTGAGACCACCAGGATGACACAGCCGTAATGGGGACCTGAGACCACCACACAGCCGTAATGGGGACCTGAGACCACCACACAGCTGTAATGGGGACCTGAGACCACCAGGATGACACAGCCGTAATGGGGACCTGAGACCACCAGGATAACACAGCCGTAATGGGGACCTGAGACCACCAGGATGACACAGCCGTAATGGGGACCTGAGACCACCACACAGCCGTAATGGGGACCTGAGACCACCACCCAGCTGTAATGGGGACCTGAGACCACCACACAGCCGTAATGGGGACCTGAGACCACCAGGATGACACAGCTGTAATGGGGACCTGAGACCACCACACAGCTGTAATGGGGACCTGAGACCACCAGCATGACACAGCCGTAATGGGGACCTGAGACCACAAGGATGACACAGCCGTAATGGGGACCTGAGACCACCAGGATGACACAGCCGTAATGGGGACCTGAGACCACCAGGATGACCCGTGTTGGTGCCAGGTCAGTCTTAGATAAGTGCAGACAATAAAGCGGTACTTAGATAAATGGATCCATGATTTCATAGACTGTTGTTAAATCTGGTCTTGTATAAGTGCTAGTGGTGAGGCCTGGCTGGAACTGGGTGCCCAAACACTGTGACATCAGGACAGTAGACTACTGGTGGTGTCTATATAGCAGGCCAATTCAATGATGAGTCTCTCTGACTATGATAAACTACGTAATGTCCTCTCTAGGTGTCATAATGTGTCCATTATGGGTGAGAGCTGCCGTGTGATGGCTCCCAGTCATGACTGATCACGAGTTAGGGAGTGGGCGCCCAATCAACACCACATGAGGCTGCCGCTACTACCACACAGTGTAGGTGGCTCTACAGACACAGAGTGTTCAGTCATACAGCACACACAGTACTCTGACAGCATGTCTCTACTTACCAACATGGGGGATGTCTGTGTAGACCATCTCAGAAGGGAGTTTGCATTTCTGTCTATAACACATAACTACTATATAAATTGAAGTAATCAGGCAGCCATGAGGTTGTGTGCCACCTAAAGACTACACAATAGACGTAAGGTGCGACTCGTTATGCATTGCATGACCCAATCCTCCAGATTACCTCCATGATCCTGCCATCACGCACCCACTGATGTCTAAGCAGCTGTCTCACATGTTCCTGGCATCAGGCAACTCATGTTTAACACTGGCTTTATCTGACAGGCAATCATATAAAGAATGACCAGCAGGATACCTGGTTATCTCTTTATTTCCCATAAATTTGAATTGATTACGTCCTGTAGAGTAGATCTACAGTAGATTAACTCATACATCTCAGTATCTTGTCTATTTCCCATATTCTAGTTGAGAGACAAATCAATCCACCAGAAGCTTTGATAGAACACAGCCACATTTTAGTCAATGTCAATCAAGGAAAACCTCCGTTATGTCCACTCGAAACAAGAAATCTGTCATTTCAAGTCCTTAGTGGAGCAAAACATTTGAAATTAATGAGAGAATATTCAATAAAATCACAATTTCCTGGAAGGGTTAAAAACCTTTGAAGTTAATTCCACCATGATGACTTTTAGTGATCTGTAGTCTTTAGGAAATATGTCTGTTGATTTAAATCATCTGTTGAATATGAATGCATGTAAGGGTGAGATCATGATTGTTGTTCATATCATGTCATCACCATGTTGCTATACTTGCAATAGGTTCATTGCAAAATGTATATAAATGCTGTTGTACCTTTAAGATCTGTGAATCATAGAATATAATAGTGTATGACAAAGGGGAACCCGGTACCAGCACGTGTCTCCCCCACATCAACAATGTCACCTTCAGCCACCCCCTCCCCCACACACACACGTGTACACTCCCAACCCTCACCCTACTGCCGCCACCAATACTATCTATTTACTGCATTGATTTTATCATAATAGGATCCTATGTAGTCATTGATGGTGTATGTGTGGAGGGGGTATTATTCTGCTATACTGTTAATGCCCTTAGTCTAGACTGAGTAGTTTGAGACACTTCAGCCATCTTAACCTCACCTACTAAAATGTAACCTTTACCTGGCTCAATGTAGACTTGAGTACATCTACTTGAACATTACATTGCCTTACTCTGACGGTGTGATGCATTAGGCTGCCATGTATCTCCTTTTTCCTGTCCTTACCAAGGAGACTAAGAATCCAATCCCCTTTCATGCATGCCTTAGGAGTACTTTCTGCCTCTAGGGAGACGTCCACTCAATCATACTTTTCCTCTCAAGAGGTCTGTCTTGGCCTGTTTGTCTCTGTCTCTGTCTGTATCTCTAAGGCTACAGCTATAACTTTGTATATAACTATGTCTCTGCATGCCTCTCTCTTTAAGTATCCACACACCCCATTTTCTATCTCTCTGTCTCTAGTTTTGCTCTGTCTCTAACTGCTTTTGTCTGCCTATATCTGTGTGTCTCACAATGTTTAACAATGTGCCACAGCACTGGGTGAGGTAGACCATTCCCCTACCATGCTACCCTGTGTGTCGCTATCTACAGTTAATTCACCCCCCCCCCTCCAGCACAGAGAGGAGTGTGAGACAGACGCTAGGTCTTGTCATGACCTTTCTGGTGCTGCCACCTGGTGACCCTATTTATAGCCTCCTGAGCGGCTCTAGGGGAGGTCGCTGTAGGGGGGCAGTCTGTCACTCTAACTATCCCCCCCCCAGCTCTGCCTACTCCATATTGTTACCTTACCCCTGCTATAGGGAAGGGCCTGACAGTGCCTCACATCCAACCTTACCACCTGACCCTGGTGTTTGTTCCCACTACCTACACACCCATCTTCACATGCTGTACACTTTCTACATTTCTCCTCTTCCTTCCTTCACTGTGGTGCCATACTATATCTACCTAACCTTGTACACTGAAGCAGCTTCCCAGGTCGTATAACCTCTGCCCTGCACTCACTTGTTCTCCCTACTCCCTTCCCTCTGCTGCCTCTGCCTCCCTATCTACATGTGTCTACCTGGACAACTCCTCCCTACTCCCCTCCCGCTCCTGCCTCTACCTCCCTATCTCTGTGTCTACATGTAGCTATCCTTGCCTCCCTGTAGCAGCCCTAACAGTACACACACACACCCAGCTGGGTGTTGTCACCCCCTACATTAGGCCGACTCACCTGATCTATTCACCAACACTGGAGCCCCTGCTACCCCTCCTACCTGAATGGCCTTACCAAGGTCAATCTGTTGTCTTCATCTGCTTCATATTACCAGGGCCTCTCATATTTCAACTGTGTTCATATCGCCGTGCCCTGATCCTCCTTGCCCCACCATTTACGTCTTCTCCTTTCCTTCTACTCATTTACCATCTGCCATTCTGCACCATTCTGCTCTATATGCCTTCTTCACATATCATTGGGGCCCTGGTAGATTGGGGCCCTGGTTGATTGGCCCCCCAACTGGTTGGCCCCCTGGTTGGTTGGCCAGATTAGGATCAATTATCTTCTAATGACAGTTATATGCATGAGCAGTACCTTAACATTGCTGATATCTAACTACCTCAAGTTCTTTCTATCACTTTCCCCTCCACCGTTCACTAGCCTACCCATTCCCAGTACCATGGTTCACCTCGCCTCCACCCTACAATACGTCTCTTCCCCATCCATATGTATACACTACACGTTATTGTCCGAGATTAGAGTACAGATGCTTGACAGATGTGCTAGTGTATCCCTCACCCTCCCACGCCCCAGCCTCCACATCCATCCCCACTCCCTGCACCCCAGCCTGCATAACCTTACACCACCCTCCCCCTGCACTTCACCTGCCTTAAAGGGGCATTCTCACCACTCACACTTAACCACATAGTAGACTAGAACAGTACTAGAATTGTGAGTAGGATTTGCTCGGTGAGCATGCCACTTTAATGCCCTCAGTGCCCTGATTAGAGTGCAGGTGTGACAGCAGCAGGGTCTATCTGACAGCTTGAGGGATTTGGGTAGGCATTAGTGGTGATGGAGTATATGTATAGAAGGTCACTACAGACGCACAAGGCTACCAAGATTAGAGTGAGGTGTATCACCCCCACACTCCCCCACACCCCCCACATCCAGCCCCGCTCCCTGTACCCCAGCCTGCCATACCTTACACCCTTCCCATTACCTGAACACCTTAATTCCCTCAGTGTCTAGTCTAGGTGTGTGACCGGTGAGGTGTATCAGCCCTCCCTCCACCTCCCCCCTGCACCCCACAACTAGCCGGCTATAACTCACACCCAATCACACCATTATACCCATATTCATGTCTTCCTATTTCATCATCAACCCTGCAGATGATATTATAGTGGTGACTAATTCCGCGGGGGAATGTCAAAAACTACCATGATGCCAATTAGTAATGTGAGCTGCAAACTGAAATATCAGTAAACCCCACACCACGCTGTGTGGATGTAGAGAGCTATGTAGACTATAACAGTATAAAACACCGTACAACAAAGGGAGAGGAGGGGGATGTGCTGTGTATGCAGAATACTGTTGTATAGTGCCTCACTAATCCTGACATGGTAAGGGACACTTTGTCAGTGTCTCATAACACACAAGGAGAATGCTTGATTTCTGATGTCAGGAATCACAAGAATCTCTCCTCATTTATACAAATAAAATCCTAAATCCCCACATGACAAATTCTTGGTGTCATAGAATTTTCTCAAATCTCTCCTTATACAGGCATATTGCGGTTAATGTTTGCTCTGAGCATTTATCATATAATGTATATATATATATATTCTCAGAGGTTTTCAGAGTCAAGTTTAACATTCAGAGAGCCTCTATCCTTGACTCTCAGACCTTCATTCCCTCCATCTAACCAGACATTATAGCATACACTACTTGTAAAATGTAGCTACCTGGTAACTGCCTGTATTTGAGACCCTGTAATACCAGTATAGATAATTTATATAGAGAGTCCCCTGTCTGCCCAGCAAACATGTATAGTGTATGAGTCCAGGTGCGATATTGGATTCATCATAGCCACAGAATGACCCACACAGATCAGCATGACTATTTCTCTGGTTGCCTGTGCACATCAGAACCTGTATCTCTTCCCCAACCTCTTACTTTAGTTCTTACAAGTGTTTGAATACTGGTGTACCTTAAATGAAAGCTTTATAAAGAGGAATTTATCAATCCCTCAAGAAAATGTCACCCTTCTCGGTTTGTCTTTCTCTTCTCTCATGTGGTAGAGAAAGAGTAATCGGAACAGAGATAGGAGAGAGCAGAGAATCAGCAAATCAGAATGCTGCCTTAGCACTGATGGTTGTCTATGAGTCGGCTAAGGCATGGCATGGACATCATGGAGTAATACTATTTGGATGCATCTCACTGTGGGTCTCTCTACAAATGTATGAGGAAGCAGAGGGGTCCCGATGACACATAACAGAAGGGGTTCATGGTACTCAGTAGATTCATGCTTTTTAGATGAACTTGTTGTTTTAGCCAGATAGTAACTTTGTATAATATTACCTATTGGATCCTAAAGTAAATTGCCAATCTTGGCAGATGCATCACACATTGAACCCTTATGTTGTCCGACAACAAATCTCTATCCTTCTCTGGTTTAGTCACCCATAGTTTCTGCCGATCCCTCCCCCTAATGTACAATAATTGTGTGAGAACCCACAGTCCCCGTGTAATCACAGCCTGTGCAGCCTCCAGGATGGCTGTGATCACTGGGATGGCCACCTTGTTAATGTTAGTCTCACAACCTGGTTATTCTATTTACGTTTACATTCAGAAGAAAATATGGGAAGTGCAGCTGAAACTGTGTATGTGCAAAACAGGGGGATTGTATTGCTCGCAAACGCATCAGATCAGAAACTCAACAGCAGCCAACTTCATCTTTAGACCTATGCAGCCAGAAAAGGTGATATTTCAGAAAAGTTGCTGAAAAAGTTGTTGAGCATTTTTGAAGCGCACCTAACAAATACATGGATATAATCTCAAAATCCTCAAATTTATATATGCACTTTTTAAAAGATAATTGTCCTGTGAATCACTTGATAGGAGATGGTTGCAAACATAGCCAATGTTATGGGGACTCAGTTAAACCAATGTAAAGACAACTTCATCATCAAACACCGTTTCTTGCTGCATATACCATAGTCCTACATGTCATGTTGACACACTGGTACATAGAAGGAGATGTCCACATCTGAGTGAGCACCGCCCACACATGTGTTTCTGATTACAAATGTACTAAACCACCGCAGGGTCTGTTGTTTCTCGTCTGCCTGATTCTGGTTAAAATCTGGTGTTGTCTTTTCCAATATTCTCACATTAACGTTAAATAAATCAATAAAGGTCACATGTCTTCATACCATATTAGGCTGGACAGCCATCGACACATCAGGGGCTCCATGCATTGAAGGTTGATGAGCAGCAAATCGTTGTTGTAGAAATTGAAATAGGATATCCATGATGGTGAAAAAGGGGAAACAAGTGTATTTAAAGAGGAGTGGCTTGACTCAATTAGGGCAGGGGTTATTTAACATGGTACATAAAGCATTGCTTTGAGAGATGCTAACTGGGTCAACTGACCTGGATTTATTTAGATTACTTCATTTGGTTCAGGGTAATTAGTGCAGAGGTAATTTAAGATGTCACAATCATCAGTGATGAGTCTCTCTGACTCTGACAGTCTGTGTAGTGTCAGTGATGCATCTCTCTGACTCTGACAGTCTATGTAGTGTCAGTGATGAGTCTCTCTGACTCCGACAGTCTATGTAGTGTCAGTGATGAGTCTCTCTGACTCTGACAGTCTATGTAGTGTCAGTGATGAGTCTCTCTGACTCCGACAGTCTATGTAGTGTCAGTGATGAGTCTCTCTGACTCTGACAGTCTATGTAGTGTCAGTGATGAGTCTCTGACTCTGACAGTCTGTGTAGTGTCAGTGATGAGTCTCTCTGACTCTGACAGTCTATGTAGTGTCAGTGATGAGTCTCTGACTCTGACAGTCTGTGTAGTGTCAGTGATGAGTCTCTCTGACTCTGACAGTCTATGTAGTGTCAGTGATGAGTCTCTCTGACTCTGACAGTCTGTGTAGTGTCAGTGATGAGTCTCTCTGACTCTCCTCTGGGTGCAGTAATGTGGCTATGATGGGTGAGAGCTGCTGTGTTATGGCTCCCAGTCAGGGCTAACTCAGGGACCAATCACTAGTCTATGAGATCAGCCGTCTACAACTACTAGTGCTGCCTCTACACTGTAGGGGGCACTGAGGTATATACACAGATATTACAACTGCAGCACCACTTGGTATCTCTTACTTACAATTATATATATATATATATATATATATATATATATGTATGTTCCTACATTATTAAAACCTCGCCTATAAGCCAAATGGGATTTGGGGCTTAAAATTCGGCTTATAGTAAATAAAAACGGCAAATATAATTTGGCTTATAGCCGAGGTTTTACGGTATATATACATACATATATATATTTTTTAGAAAATCTAGGACCTACCTGCCTCTTAGGAGAGTAGACTATTATTGTTGTCATGGTTATGGGTAATCAGAGATTGTAAACATCCCTTCTGCCTCCAACACAGTTGCCGCCACTCAGTAGACTATGTATAGACACTAGTGCCACCTGGAGACTGCACACTAACTACAGTGAGGCCTTGTATAAGCTGCTCCTCTCCCAAGGTGCCGTGCATGACGCTGTCCTCCAGACATCAGCAGACGTGATCCTGGCATCACGCACCTCCTGCTGTTAAAGAAGCCACACCGTCTTTATCTGACAGGCAATCAGCTACAGCTTAACCAGCACTTGGTGAATAACCACAACATTATCCATGAATCTGACTCCTCTACAGCTTATCCAGACGGCTACTTGGTGAATAACCACAACATTATCCATGAATCTGACTCCTCTACAGCTTATCCAGCAGCTACTTGGTGAATAACCACAACATTATCCATGAATCTGACTTACTGTCTTCATACATGTGTGTATGGTACACTTGGGCAATGGGAACATGTATTTAAATGCTGAGCTTGTATTGTCAAGTCACAAAACATGATAACACAAACATACAAATAACAAGTTCTCCAGGTAATATTGATTTAGAATTTCATAGAGATTGTACATCAATGACAAAGTTGAATTATCTCAGCTAATATGTCTATTGATGTGAATGGGGTTTCATGTTCATGCTTCACCATAATGCCCTGAATAACTGATCCTCATGATTGAAGTCTCATGTGCAGATACAGATCTTAAAGTGTGTGGGGCCATCGTTCAGCTTAATGGGCTTCCTTTGTGTTCTGACGCAGCATCCAGTCCATACAATATTGCCTCTTTGTATTTCTCCTTCATAATTCCTTTGACTGCAAAGGTACAAAGGCACGTTGGGCTTTATTTCCAATGTTACAGTGCAATGAATGAGTTAACTATGTTTCTGGGTCAGATACTAATTTTTGTGGCAGGGAGGGATGAGGGATAACACAATAACATGTGAACTCCTTATTAGGCACCAGAGGACGCCAGGTAGGGTTTCATGCTGAATACAGAAGGTCCCCCTCTGCTCATACAAGTAGATGAGAAGGCTTCAGCCATGGCTACTAAGCAGCAAGGGTTAAGGCAAGCAGTGTAGCATCCATCTGAGGTCTGACTCCTGTCAGCTGAGCTGCTCTTCTACCTGATACATCACTATAAGTTGCTGCCAAGGACTGCTCAGGCGGCCTATGATGTATATAGAATGTACTACCCGAGCTCATGCTACAGCTATTGGTCAGTCATTTGATGAATGCCAACTTTTTAAAGTACCACCATATCAGCTGGACTAATAAAACAGTATGTTGGGCAGGCTATTCTGTGAGTAGTCTATGAAATTGATATGCTGGAAAGGCTTCTTTGTGAGTAGTATCTGGATATGAGTATGTTGCACTGGAAACTCTGTAAGTAGTGTATGAACATGGGTATATTGTGCAGGATACTCTGTGAGTAGTGCATGAACATGGGTATATTGTGCAGGATACTCTGTGAGTAGTGTATGAACATGGGTATATTGTGCAGGATACTCTGTGAGTAGTGTATGAACATGGGTATATTGTGCAGGATACTCTGCAATCTACTCTGTAAGTAGTATAGGAAAATGGGTATCTTGAGCAGGCTTCATTGTTAATAGGTTAGTGAAACAATATGGCTGAGTGTGGTATGTCACCTGTTTTGTAAGAGGTAAGGTATTGCAAAACATCTTTTCTAATCCCCCTGTGCACTCACCAACCATCACCCCCTTACACCATCAACCATTGATCTACCGGCGCCACAAATGCTATCTATATGGTGCATTGATTTTATCATAATAGGATCCTGTGTTGTCATAGACTGTGTATACATTTCTGTAGAGGGGGATGTTTTTCTGGCGTACAGTCAGTATTCCTATTCTAGTATTTTGAGACACTTCAGCTATTTTGATGCTAAAATGTAACTTTGCCTGGCACCCTAGGACTCTAGAACATCTACTTGTGGTGATTGAATGGTGAAGTTATCTTCCCTACTTCCCTGATGCATTAAGCTGCCATGTATCTCTATGCTGTCTCTCTGTGTCTGGTGAGGCTCAGCAATCCAGTTACAGTGAAGTGTGTAGGCACTAGTGGCACTTTCTGCCTCTTAGAAGATGTGTACACTATGATACTAATCCTCTAGTGCCTTCTAGATTTGTCTGTTATCTGTCTGTTTCTCTGTGTTTTTTATCTAATTTTAAACATGTGTCTGACTCTGCATGTCTGTCTCACTTCTTGTCTGCCTATAGACCTGCAAGCCTCTTTCCATCAATCCCTCACTCCTTCCGTCTGTTTGTCTGTTACTGCACACTATATCTCTCCTACCATCCTATCCATCCCTTGTTCTATTCTGGCTTACCCTCAGCTGCCCTCACCTTCACTCAATGTACCAAGCCTCCTACGGTGCTATAGTGCTAGGTGACTTGGACCTCCCCCTGCCATGTTACCCAGCAGGTCCCCACCCACAATGGCTGCTCCCCCCCCCCCCACCTGCCGCTACCTCCAGCACACAGAGGAGTGTAAGACAGACGCTAGGTCTGGTCAGTACCTTTCTGCTGCTGCCACCTGGTGATCCTATTTATAGCCTCCTGAGTAGCTCTAGGGGAGGTCGCCGTAGGGGGTAATCTGTCCTCTAACAATCCCCCACACCCCGTCCCTGCTCTGGTGTTTGCTGGTGTTACACAATACACTCTCCATATTCCTATCATCTCTTGGGAGAGAATGTGAGACAGAGGCCGGGTCTGGTCATGACCTTTCTGCTGCTGCCACCTGGTGACACACTGACACACACAGTGTCAGACAGAGGCCGGGTCTGGTCATGACCTTTCTGCTGCTGCCACCTGGTGACACACTGACACACACAGTGTCAGACAGAGGCCGGGTCTGGTCAGGACCTTTCTGCTGCTGCCACCTGGTGACCCTATTTATAGCCTCCTAAGCGGCTCTAGGGGAGGTAGCCTTATGGGGGCACTATGTCCCTAAACCCAACCCTTCCCTGCTACATATCCATAGTGTCATATTAACGTGCCTCTAGGGGTGGAGGGTCTGCCATGGTCCACTCTAACAATGCCTCACCTATACCCATGTCACCTTGTCCTGTTGGCTCTTTATACTGTACCGACACCCTCATGTCTTACACTCTCTACATTCATATGGTTTCTCCAGTCTGTGTTCAGGAATCTACCTTTTGCTTTCCTTGTCCTTCCTCAGTCCCTCCTCATTCTTCTACCCTGTTCCCTCCTGATCCTCATTTCATATCCATCTCCCTACATATCACCCAGGAACACCTGCCCCACTGTACACACATCCCGAGCTGGGTCCCTCACCCCTACACCCCTCCCCCCCCCCACACACACACCTGGTATGGGCCTCTTACCTGCCTCATGATACCTGGCAGAATGCTGCACCGTCTTGATCTGCTTCATATGAGGCTAAAAAGAAAGGGTTGTTTCAGGTAAAATTGTAATAAAATGTAGGGTCGGATTTTTCTTTTTTTAAATTTTTTTTTTAAACATGAAAGTACTAGCGGACCTCTATGAAGACCCTAAAAAATGAGTCGAAATATGAGAATTTCTTCAAAATTGCATGAAAAAACGTAGGGTCGGCCCTGTTTTGATAGGGTCGGTCGGGTGACCTGAAACAAACCTTTTTTTTTTTGCCTAACCAGCTCCTCTCATGTTTCACCTTTTTCCACATTATTGTGCACTGATCCTTCCTCCCCACCATTCTCTTAGTTATTTATCATGTCACTTCCAAGCTTCTCACTAGAACTCTGTCTTCCTCATCCCTAACCCTTTTGATTCTGCCGCAGCTAAACTTGATTTACATTGGCTTGCTATCAGGGACTATACACCTGTCTCCTGTCAGATTGGCCCTATCAGCTCCTGATACTATTGTTACCTGTATAGTTCACCTTGACATTGCTGACGTCTAACTGCCTCAATTTGGTCCAAGTCCTGCCTACCCCTCTGTCCTCTGCCTCACTCTACAATACCCGGAACCTTGCCCATTCCACCATTCACCTCCAGCTCTACATTCATGCCCCTCCACCCCACAATCAGCCCTCCCCCCCCCCCCCTGCACTACACCCCCCCCCCCTTAGTGCCCATATTACAGTGTAGGTGTACATGTGTGACAGAGAGAGGTCTATGGGTGTGAGCAGGTTGGGTATTAGTGGTGATGAAGTATACAGTTCACCCTACTCCCTGCTCTTCCCTGCACGACACCCCCCTTAATGCCCAGATTACAGTGTAGGTGTGTACACATGTGTGACAGAGAGAGGTCTATCTATGGGCTACAATACCCCACCAACACATGGCATTCATGCCCCTCCACCTCCCCCTGCACTACACCCCCCTTAGTGCCCAGATTACAGTGCAGGTGTACATGTGTGATGGAGAGAGGTCTATCTATAGGCTACAATACCCCACCCACACATGGCATTTATGCCCCTCCACCCCACAATCACGCCTGCCCTCCTGAGACACATACACTATGCCTTAATGCCCTCAGTGCTCAGATTAGAGTGCATTTGTGTGACAGGTGTGGTAGTGGCACCCCCGCCTCCCCTACCCCCAATATCAACCCCACTCCCTGCACCCCAGCCTGCCAAACCCTGTTCCCTGCCTGCCAGACTGCCCTACCTTACACCACCCTCCCCATGACCTTCACCCTCTTAATGCCCTCAGTGCACAGATTACGGTGTACCCCTCACCCTCTTCATCCACCCCCGCACCCTACCTCCAAGCCTGCCCTACCTTACACCGTCCTCCCATAACCTACACCCCCTTAGTGCCCTCAGTGCAGGTGTGCCTGGATGAGAGTACAAGTTTGTTTCAGGTGTGGGACAAGAGGAGAAGGCTGGAGGTGGGATGAGATAGGTAGGTATTAGTGGCCATGGAGTATATAGAAGGTCAGTATGGACCCATGAGGCAGGAACAGGGGACCTAGCCCCCGGCCCCCCCCCCCCCCCCCCCACACACCCTCTACATCCATCCCCGCATCCTACCCCCCAGCCTGCCCTACCTTACACCGTCCTCCCAATGACCATCTTAAAGCACTCACTGCACAGATTACAGGTGTGGTGGTATCAGGAGGAGGAGGTAGGTAGGTATTGGTGGCCATGGAGTATATAGAAGGTCACTACAGACCCATGAGGCAGGAACAGGGGACTGTTCAGGGACGTTGTGGACAAGTATCCTCACTAATAGATAATTTAACTGACATTGAAGCAGATACAACAGCAGAATGGTAAATCTCACACTATGAGGGGTTGACAAGGATAAAGATGCCCAGAGTCAGCTTGAGTCAAAATACTTAACTGAAAGGATCAATATCACCACTCCCAGTGCTACCCCATAGTAGACTAGAACCTTACTAGAATTGCGAGTGGGACACGCTCGGTGATCATGCCACTTTAACATTACTACTAGGGACACTATGAACACACTCCTTATTCTCACACTTTTTACTCCACATTTTGGACACCCTATCAAAGATTCATTGATTACAGTTGGAGTCACATGTTATGTCTGAAGGGCAATGACTACTCTTTCCTTCTGATACACTAGATAAAAATAATATTATATCTAGTTCAGTTATATATGTGACTTTATTTTGCTTGTGGCTAGTATCATTGTACCTAGAGGGTTGTGTATTTTATTCATCGATTACAGTTAGAGGCACAACACAACATTTTATGTCTGAAGGGCAATGACTACTCTTTCCTTCTGGTACACTAGAAGGTTTTTATACGTTACGCAGACACTTAGATAAAAATGATATTATATATACTTCAGTTATATATGTGACTTCATTATGCTTGTGACTAATATAAAATTGTTTAATAGGAGTACCTATGATTCTAAATTATGGTAATAGTGTAATAGAATTGCAAACAATCAATCCTAACCCTTTTATTCTAACATTATTTTACATCTTACATATGCTGTACTTTTTTACATTATTCCATGTTTGGGTTGTTTCATGTTCTTCCTGTTTTCAAAAGACGTCCTTGTCTTTAACACAGTTCCATGTTTCCTGTCTTTAAGACATTTCTATGTTTTGTTGTTGCAGGTGAGACGAGTTTTCTAACAATGAGACGTACAAAGTCTGCGGTAGGTCACATAAAGGGTAACCTTTTTTTTAAAGAGAGACATCTGCTAAAAGCCTCTCACAAAAAGTCTTTATTTTTTTCAATACAGTAGTAGGCTAATCGTATCTCATAGTCCAACATGCCTACAAAATCATATATTAGCGAGAGAGTAGGTGATGCTATGTTTATTTGTCACTTTGGTTATTTTTTGATTCATTCATAATTACATTGCACATAGTATCAGAGTTGAAGCCCAAAGCTCTACATCTTACAAAACCTTGGAGATCACAGAAAAGTAATCAACAAGATTTGTATTTCACCATTAAAGTGTCCCTTAAATCTGTCCTTACCTGAAGTGAAATATGGGAACTGATTGACAAAGAAGTAACTATCATTATGACCATGGTTTTCTTTTATCTTCTGACAACCACCTGGCAAATAGAAAGTAGCTATTCAGTCGAATCAATCCATGTAATAGTCCCTTCGTTGGTAGGGTGGAAGTACGGCCTCAGGCAGAGGCTAGAAACATGGTAAACACATTAAGAAACCACAATATAGAGCACATCTCACCCCTGGTGAGCAGCTCAGTATTTGCTTGTGTCTCTACCTTAGGCACTACAACAAACCCAACCCTGCCATAGGTAGTTTTTGTTCAGAGCGTGCTAAATAATGCCATGTATGAGTAATCTGAGCTGGGAAGTTCCAAGGTAAAAGAATATAGTCTGTTTCTTACAATCATGAGGTCAGTTTATCTCCTCAATTTCTTGCCTCGTATTCAGTTCTTTGTGAAAATGCTGTCCCATGATATCATGCAGAAATGAGACCACACATATATTTAAGATGCAGGTACTTATTATGAGTGAAGTTGGGTTCTCAATATCTGTAATGTGTAATGCTATTGGATAGAGGAGTAGGGAACAGCTTGTAGGAGGGAATTCCTGGCCCTTTGGTACACAAGGGCTCAGTAGATTCATTGTTATTGTGTAGCTGGGATAGCATACCTCTGCAGGGACTAATAAACTACAGCCAGCTCACTATTAGGATGAGCAGGCTGGCACCTGCCATAAATTGTGTGATCCCATTTAGAAGTTAATTATGATGTTGAGTTATTTATTATTCAAGTAACAGTCTTGAATAACTTGTCTCTTATTGTTTGCTCAGGTTCCCTTGTTGTTGGGAAAATACCATAACAGACCTTAGCAGAATGCAACATGACCTGCTACAGTCTCATGTGACCTTATGTATTGTAATGTGATACGCTGGAATACCGCATGACTTTTCAGAGCTGTAAAATGTCTGATGGGAACTCTGGCCAGGCAATGTCACTCACCTTCAATCATTTAACATCTGACAACAGAAGTCTGCTCCAGGTATTGTTGCCTACTTGATTCCTTAATGTCTAACTCTACAAAAAGGTGCAACAAGCTTCTTCATAATCAGTGCCTGGATGTAACAAATGGAGGGGAGCCATTCCTCATGGAGAGGTAAAAACCATATTGTCATAGATAAATAATACACAATCCTTTGCTGCAACAACTCCGTATCAATGTGAACAAAAAGATAATAACAGTATAAAGCAATGTACACCAAAGGGCCTAAGTATGTATGCTGTATTTGCTGTAGTGTATGTTTGCAGTAACGAGAGCTTCTCACTCATCCTTTCATGATAAAGGGCACTCTCTCTCAAGGCAATATAAGACAGTGATGATATGTTCTGTGTTGGCTCTGAGTGCATTACTTGATGCTGCTTACAAGAGAAGATTCTATGTAAGGCCTCTACATTAACACTGTAAAACAAGTATACATGTCCTGACATTTACACAACTAAGAGATCCCATGGCATCAGTTCATACTATGTGCCTGGATACCTGAATGTGTCTATAAGGTTTGTATCCAGGGTTGTAACATCTAGAAGTGAGATCCCTGTATCTGACATCAGAATAATATTTCATACAGGGAGTCCCCTGTCCATCATACACGCATGTATATTGTATGAGTCCAGGTGTCATATTGGATTCATAACCACAGAACCACTCTCCTCACACAGAATAACATGACAAGCTCTCTGGTTGCTGCCTGGTACCTCAATGTATAAGTGTACAGTATTATGCAGCTTTAAATCATAACCTCATACAGAGGTATCAATTTTCCCTTGCACATCCCCATCCCTAGAGCTTTACAGAAAAGGCTGTTTTCTGGTCCACCCACTGAGGAGATTAGTTTGGGACTAAGAGACGGTAATGGGAACACAGACGTGTCAGGAGAGTGCAGAGAGTGAGTGGAGAAAGAGGATGCATCAGCACTGATAATTTATCATTTATCAATTCTGGGGCTGATGATGGACAGGACATAGACATCATGGAGAAAGTAATAGGATGTTTTCTCATTCTTTGGATGTCTGGGTGTGTATGAGGGGGGGGAACTGGGGGGTTATGTATGACGGGAAATAGACACCATTGAGTGAATATTAGGATGCTTTCTCGCTCTCTTGATTTGTGTGTATGGATGGGGAGGGTTAGAGAGGACTTAGTTTGCCCCTATGAGTGGGTCCAGTTGTAGAACAGGTCACTATTTGTGAGCATCTAAAGTCTTAAAGCAATACCAAACCCTCTCAACATAAACACGGGAAGTCAATCCAGGCAATGAAAATACATTTAACGTATAACTCTTAACATGAACCTCAGACGGAGACACTACATCCATGTATACACACACAAAAGTAAGGGTGTCAACTGTGTCTCCCACGTGGCTCTGGTAAAATAGAGAGTGGTGTTAGCCGGGAGGTGTTTACAGCAACCAGTGAGGCTGTGATCACTGGGGCAGGAATTAGTCTACACAACTTAATTACGCCATTTAAATTTGCATTAGGAATAGTGTAGGAGCCCCATCAAGAGGCAGTGTCGGGAAGGCTGAATATGTCTGTGTCCCCAAAAGCTGAACAACAGGATCACAGAGAAAAGAAGTAGAATCACTGTGACTCCCGACTTTATCACTGAGGTAACTCTCCCCTGGACTCTAATCTGACTCCCTAACATTAGCAAGACTCTATAATGACTGTATAATGAGTCCTATTATAAGACTCCCTATTGATTGGGGGTCACTTTAGAGTTGTGGGGAGAGTTAACTCAGTGATCGAGTCCAGACTCCCTTTTGGGAGTCATCGTGATTCTACTTCTTTTCTCTGTGATGCACAGGCCTACTTAACCGTACACCGTCCTGTTTACCCATTGCTGCACATAACATGACAATTAATGGATGAACTGAGCCCCCGCAATAAACAACTGTTTCTGGTTACAAACACATTTTACCAGAACCATTTTTCAGTAATGGTGTAAATACCTGTAGGTGAGGGGGTGGTTGTTGTTGTGTTGTGTCCTGCACACCTGAGTCTGTGATTAATGGCTGAACACAACCTGGGACCCTCCATCACCGAGTAAACACATGCAACAAGCAGATGTGTACAGCAAACATGCACCATTGTCTTCACGACTTTCAAAGGAAACAAATCATTCACAGCAGAAACAAATGAATTTGTCCTAAATGGATAGATAAAAGATTTCCCAAACTAAAAAAAAGAATAGAGATGGTGCTCCATGCTTTTATTTTTCGCACTGGTTTAAAACTTTTTTTTATTTACTGTCATAAGTGCTGGACTGGACCCTATTTCATTCTGTAGCAATGGCAAGTAAACTACATGAATCCAATGTTCAAAGTCCAAATTCAGCAGTTGGAGACTGTTTCTTATGGGGACCTCACTATATGTCTGTTTACATTGTCACACTACACAATAGTTGGATATTATAATGTATGGTGACCAATATGTTCTACTGCTCATGTGGCTTAACATTGCAGCATCAACAGTAAACCTTTATATCTACACAGAGCAAAGTAAAGGAGTCAGCTGTGTGTCTCCCAAGTGGCTTTGGTAAAAATGCAGTGTCAAACAGTTATTGTCTCTGCAAATAGGAAGGGTCAACTTGAGTCGACACTGATGGTGCAGAGTCAAATCAAGTAGATCCATAATATAAGCAGAGTCATAAGCAGTTTGACTCTCTAATTTACCAGAGCCATGTTGGAGACACAGTTCACCTTTACTCTCTCTCATATTTGTATATTCTGGAATCAGTTCAGAAACAAATCATTCCCTTGTCACCAAAGCACCAGAGGCAGTAATCGAACGCAGCCAAGTCTTAATTAACTTGAGTCAAGGAAAACCTCCACCCGTCATTACGTTTTCAACCACTTGACTGAGGAAATCAGTGAAATCAAGATGTTAGTGGGGCAAAACATTCAGAATTAATGGGAGAAGATTGAATAAAATGTCAATTTCATGGACGGCCTCTGGTAAATTAAAATCCTTTGAAACTAACTCTGCTAAGATAAATGTGTGTGATCTGCAGTGTTGAGGAAGTTATGTCAGCTGATTTCAATCAGTGGATGTTTGTGAATGATGCTTGAAGTTTCATGTTCCTATGTCGTCATGATGCATTAATGCCACCACTGCATCATACCGCCCATTGCAGCCACTCTTTCTGTCAACTACACATTGAATATTAATTAGCCGCATAGTATGTGACTTCTCCATACGATAGCAGAAATCGACAGATGACAAATAAATGGGTTAATTTTAGATTTTCGACATCATTTCTATGCTGTAGGTGGGTGCACAGAGGATGGGGCCTGGATTGTTGCATTCAGCATATTTGACACGCTACAAATGAAAGAAACTACAGCAGGGTGATAGACCATGGCACAAGGATGCACATTACAGCACAACGTTGCAAAAGCTGATAACTGGTACCCTTTGTTGTATTTTATATGTATATGTGTTTTGCCATTTTTCACTATTCTCAACCCATGTCAGTTTATTCATTGAGAACTGTCATGGCTTACTTCTGCTGAGTCATACCAGACAATGAGAATGATAGACTACTACATACAGTCTCTGATATGGAAATGACAACTCAAGACTGACACAGATAATTATTGATGTTACACGTTCCATATGGAAACCTCTGAGGAGCAGATCTTGAGGGTGGCATGTCGGACATGTAGATTTTTACACATGTAGGGGCACACAGTAGCTTGCATTATACTGGCCGCATTAAAGCACTCAGAGAGTGCTGGGTGCATTGTGCAGCTCTAAGTGGCTCCCTTTGTGTTCTAACGCAGCCTCCGGTCTGCACAATACTGCCTTTCTACGCCCCGCTCTATACTTCCTGACACTCTGAGAAAACTGCTCCTACTCCCTGTGCTATAAGGCCAAATAGAAAGGGTCGGTTGAAACACAGCTTTCCTAGTGCTGAAGATTAGGGTAGGTAGGTCAGATCACTTATATTTCATTTTTTTGCTGTTGAAATTGCCAGGAAAGAGTCGTGAATCACTGCATCGACTTACATGGCATTAGGATAACTCCTTGATTCATCAGAATAAATAGAAATATCACGAAATTGTAAGATATACTTGTTTAAAGGAATTATATAAGGTCAGACAACTATTTAGTCTACTGAAGTCAGGAGGAACTTGTTCTGTCTGACCAAAGATTTGCTGACATATCAAGAAATAAGAATATAAAAAAAATGTAGGTCAAGTCGCGGAGTGTTGTTCAGGCTGAAAAAGGCTGTGTGAGCTGTAGGTGAGGCTGACAGGCTGCACATAGAAGACCTATAGCAGTTGTTGTGGAGGCTGATATAGGTTTTATATCAGTCACAAAGTATAAATACCAAGCTCGTGCTACAGTTCTAATTACAGGAATGTGAAGCAGGCGCGATATATCTGCAATAACTGAGAGAGCATGGTGGAACCATCAATATCAATAACTGCCTGAGGACATCTACATTAGCAGGAATACATCAGTAAGCAATAGATATAAGTGTGTACACCCAGAATAAAATGGATCAGTAAATGCTCAGTAATAAGCTCTTACAGTATGAGAGGGAATTTAGCCCCTTTAAGGATGGTATAGTGCTCTAATGTGGTGTTTGTATCACGATGCAGAGATAACTTGCCAGCTCTGCATTCATGCGTCATGCCAACCTTACTGCATTGAGTCAACTAAGGCTTCAGCATGATGCACCCATGCTGGGGAGTAACAAGCCAGTTCTGCATTGGTGTACCATAGTGAAACATGATGCCTTGACCCTTTAAGGATGGAATGAATGCATAAATGTATCATGCCCTTGTATTGGTGGTCATAATGCATATATGCAGCCCTGGTGAGTAAGTACTGCATTGGTGCATTCAAGCATCATGTCGACCCACTCTGGAGGGTAGTCTTTTAGCGACACGCCGTCCATAAAGGGTTAATGCTGAATGCCCTCTCTACATAAGGAGCTCAGTGTGAGTAAGGAGCCATATTGCTGGGGGCAGAAGATGGAGGAGGAGAGTTGATCTTCGCGCGGCGGTGCTCGGGATGTCTGCTACTGCAGCACTAAGACCCTGAGCCCTGCCCAAGGGGCTCTCAGGGACTGCCCTTATAGGACTGTCCAACAGTAGCCGGTGAGGGCAGTACGGGGCTTTAATGTGATATAACCTTTGTCGTCATGAGGCTGCCTGGCAACTATCTCCCTAGTTCATATAATTGGAGAGGGCGGCATGATGCACGAATGCAGTGCCTTTTTTTTTTTTTTTGTTTTTTTGAATGTAATATTTATTCTGGAGGTATCAGGTTGAGTTCCTCCCTGGGGTTGCATCATGACGACCAATTAACACTGAAGACTTATGCCATCCTTAAAGGGTCAGGCCGCGAGCCATGCACATCATCTATTTATGTGTATGGAAATTCCCATCTCAGAGTCCCCCTTAAGACTCACTCACTTCATCAACAATTCAGCAGAATAGGATCATGTAAGGAATATCTACATTTTCTAGATAGAACTCCTTAACAACATCTACAGTCATAGGCTATTCTATTTACGTGTAAACAACTTACAAGGCTTTATGATTGAGCTGTGAGCTTTATGATTGAGCTTTTTTCTGTGGAAGAAGTAACATCCACACAAATGCTTTCAAATATTTAAAAAAGCAACCTCTCTCTTTTCACTTGGACATTTTATCCTTGAGAACAAAAAGACATGTTTAAGGGAAAAAAATTAATGATGAAATGAAAAGAAGTGCTAAAGTCAAGACACGATTCCTACCAATTCAATCTTATCTCCTTTACCAAAGGGCACAGAAGGTTACTGAATGAAGGCAGAGCTGACTTTTAAAACCCTACACCTGTGAATTGGACATTGGCACTTCTTCTGGCACTAGGCGGCTCATAGCGGATTAGCAGGCTTTTATCTAGACGGTGGGTGTCGTGTAGAACAGAGCCTGGGTGCCCACGTCTCACGGCTGTCTGTCTAGGGTCAGCAGCAGCTCTCAGGCAGATGCAGCCGTAATGTTAACCTTAGACCACCATGATGACCTGTGTTAGCGCCAGGTCAGTCTTAAATAAGTGCAGACAATAAAGTGGTACTTAGATAAATCGATTAATGATTTCTTGGACTGTTGTTTAATCCGGTCTTGTATAAGGGCTCATGGTGAGGCCTAGCTGGAATACAGTGAGCCAGTGTAATTAGGGAGGACAACAGATTCTCAGAAAATTGTCGAAAACCATCATAGAGTATACAATATGATTACAAGATTAAGTAGAGTATAAACCCGCAGAAATTATGTCCCTATCATTATTAGATTATTTTACATGAATTTCTGAAGACAAAAAGTTGCCATAATGGACCTGTCAGTTGCTGCCCGTGTGTATTGCCCTGCTGTGTACCGCCACTCTGGGTATAGGAGAGTGTTTACCCGGGCCTACCATGCTGCATGCAATACGGATATAGCTGTCATTTAAAGAATATATCTTTGATTCACTAGCTGTCTGCACTAGTACATTATTTGAGATGATTACTAAAGATGCAACGTTAATTCCTGTATAAATAAATGATATTCCCCATAAAAGAACAAATAAACGGAGGGCTCATGTGGTAAATGGCATGTACCAGAACACCCCCTGTCGCCAATTTTCGCCAATATATTTTTACTCCAATCTTCAATTTCAATCTTAGAAATATCTACTTCATCTAATGGTGGGGGTTTTAGGTGGTTGTCGGTGATAGATAAATAGATAAACCCCTAGTACAAAAGTTGTATTATTGTGCTAAATGATTTAAACGGTAATTATTATCACATGAACTTGATTCAAATACCTATCAAATCTTTACAATCCGGAGAGTATGTATAGAATAGGTATCACTTATTCAAATTATAATTTCATAATATTTACATCCTTTTGTGTGAAGGTCACACCAATGCTTCTCCTAGAGAAACCGTTCCAATCTTCCTGTTAGCACTACAGTTGTATATCTTTTACCATTTTTTTCTCATGGCATATCTCTTCGACAGCTACAGATGGGACAGGGAAAGGAAGACATAATCTTCCTCTATCCTAGGATGTGTCATTTTATTCTGTGTGATGTCTCATTGCTGAGTTTCTGATTATTTCATTTGGCTAGTTTAGCACTGTGACACATACAGACCCTGGAACGCAGATCCTAATTGCTCTACCTAGTGTAATATGTTACACTGGTGGCAGGCTAGGTAAATTAGTGCCTCTACATGCTTACCCAAATTTTTGATCATGTCGCAGTGTCGACTTCCAGCTAAAGCGCTGTGTCAGCCTGTCAATTTCAATATATATAAGAACTTAGAGAAAGATGTCTGCGGGTCGATTTTTATCCTTTATTTTCCTGTGTCCATCAATTTTTAAAAGAACTGTGTCATGTCGGACAGGTAGATTTATACCCCAAGTAGCTTGCATTATACTGGCCGCATTGTGCATGTCCTGGGTCGCTGTGAGGAGGGCAGGATATGGTAGACTGGGGGTAGACTCTCACATTAGCTTTTACTGTGTTACTCAGGTGGCCATTACCAAGGTCAGAAGGTCATGGGGATAACATTAGCAGCCATGTAAGGTCTATCACGTCTCTGGTATAAGCCGAACCCGTATGGAAGCCACACCCAGAGTTCTATCAGCCACGCCTTTGAATTATAGCCAATTTAATACTGCAGTACTTCTGGAAGCCACAACCTTTATATAGGTATGTTCGGTATCAAATTGAAGCTGGTTCTGATCATGGCCTGTGGTAGAGGTTTAGTCCATAGCTACTTCCCTGCACCATGATACTCAGTACCGTTAGGCTCCTAGCGCGGGTATAACAAATGGATCGCAAGTTTCTAAATTAGTTACAATTCCAGTTATAGCTAACAATCATTCCTCTAGAAGAATGCTCCCTATATAGACATATTTTTATGCTCAGTTTTTTGTCCCCATAGAGTGCCATGCGGCTGCCCCTGTCCTCAGGATGCAGCAGCCGTTATGGATTTTCTTTTTTTAAATTTTTTATGGTTTGATTGGATGACTATGTTTTTAACTTCTTCCATTTCAAATGTGCAATAGATCACACTCAATCAAAGCTAACCCTCTTAACCATGTTTTACCACCGTGCCATGATTTACTTGTACTTAACATAGTCCCATGGTTTTCCTGTTTTTACCTTCCCTTATGATTGATAAGGATATGTTGGCACACAGTCAGCTTAGGAAAAGTATGAACATCATCATCTCTATGAGGGAATTCCCCCTTTCAAATGGGCAGAAAGTCTGATAGAAATGTTGTTGTGTAGCTGGGAGGGAATTCCCGTTAAGAAGATTCAGTGTAAGTCAGGCTGAGCTGGTCTAAGTGCAGACAGGATAAGTGTGCTGATGATGTTATCTTATTGTGTGATGCTATCCAGGTGTTAAGTGGGTGTACAGTGTACATGCTGACACAGCCGCGGTAATGTAATGGGACACGCCTGACACTAAGATAGCAATCGCTGCAATCATACATATTTGTTTAGAGTGAATATATATTGAACATTATAAAATACATAATGATAAGAGAGACTAGTATTTCTGCTCTGATTAGCACTAATAGAACATTGTATATATGATCTTGCACAATGTCCTATCATCTTTTTGCATAACCTTGCAAGACTGTGAAATGATGGCATATGTCCTATTGCAATGTCCTATGAGCTTGGAGAAGTACTAAAGCGCCGTGAAAATAACTTTATAAGCCCCCAGGGTGCTTATTATGTCGAATACGGTATATCATATCAGGTGTCACACGAAATGTAGCAGGTGCTTCTAGCATTCAGATACATTATTTATTTTGATGAGATACTGATAGATACAGTTTCAGCTCTGATTTCACCACTTTGGATTGGCAATTTTATTGAAAACTCAAAATGACTGCCACATAGCTTTATAAAAATAGCTTGATTGGATTCTTTGGCCTAATAAATGTACTTTTTGACCTTTTATTTGAGCCTATAAGTTGGTTAGGCCCCCCCCCCCCAAAAAAGGTGTGTTTCAGGTTACCAGACCCTACCTAGCAAAACAAGGCCGACCCCTAGACATTTTTATCCAATTTTGAAAAAAAAAGATTTAAGTTCAGAGTCAATTTGGTCCACAAGTAGATGCCAGTGTTGGCGAGTCAGCGCTGAAGTTTACGAGTCAATTTTGAGGTACTTTTCAGGCAATGGGATCAATCTGTCTTTCTAAAACAATTTTGGGGCTATTTCAGAGTCAATTTGATAGTATATGAGTTAACGCCGTTGTCGACGAGTCAGCGCTGAAGTTTGCTAGTCAGTTTTGGGTACTTTTCAGGCTAAAGTAAAAAAAAATATTTAGAAAAAAAATCAAAAAAATCCGACCTACCCTACCTAGGGTTTCAGACTATGTAACCTGAAATACACCTTTTTTTTGGGGCCTTAGAAGCATATGTACATCACAATAATCTTTCCTAATTTATATAAATTGTTATTGTATAGCTCATCCTAAATCCCTGCAAACTAAAAGACGCAGATTCTTTGTGTCGTAGAATTTGCCCAAATCTCTCATTATACAGTGATATTGTAGTCCATGCTTACTCTGAGTTTATTATCATTTAATGTTTATTTTCAGTGATTTAAGATTTAGTTTAGTCAAGTTTAAGAGTCAGAGGGCCTTTATCATAGATTGTTTGTGAAATTTAGCTAGCTGATGCATGACTGCATTTGAAATCCTGTAACACCAGAATAGATAGTTTATACAGGGAGTCCCCTTTCTGCTGTACACACATGTATAGTGGATGAGTCCAGGTCTGATATTGGATTCATAAACACAGAACCACTCTCCTCACATTGATCAGCAGCCTGTGCATGCCAGAACCTTCCCCAACCTGTTTGTGTATGAGAGCTCATGTCAGCTTACAAGTGTTTGATTGCTGGTGTACCTTAAATGGAAACTTTAGAAAGAGGGATATATCAATCTGCTTGGTTTGTCTGCTCTTTTCTCTTGTGGCAGAGAAAGGGAGAGAAATAGGAACAGAGACATACATAGGAGAGCGTAGAGAATTAGCAACTCAGAATGCTGCCTCAGCACTGATGGTTGTCTATGAGTCGGCTAAGGTGTTGAGTAGACATCATGGAGTAATGATATTTGGCTGCATCTCACTGTGTGTGTATTTGAGCCAAAAGTAGATCTGGGTAGATGCATCAAACATTGGACCCTTATGATGTGCGACAACACATCGCTGTCCTTCCCTGGTTTCGTCACTCACAGTTTCTGCCGATCCCTCCCCCTAATGTATGATAATTGTCTAACAACCAACAATCCCTATGTACTCACAGCTTGTGCGGCCTCCAGGATGGCTGTGATTGTTAATGTTAGTCTCACAACCTGGTTATCCTATTGAAGCTTACATTCGGAAGGGAATATGGGAAGTGCAACTGAAACTGTGTATGTGCAAAACAGGGGGATTGTGTTGCTCACAAACGCATCAGATCAGAAGCTCGACTGCAGTCGACTTCATCTTGAGACCTATGCAGCAAGAAATGGTCACTGATCAAGTTGCTGAAAACGTTGTTGATACTTTTTGAAGCGCACCTGACAAATGCATGGATATAATCTCAAAATCCTCAATTATAATATGCACTATTTGAAAGATAATTATCCTGTGCATCTCTTGCAAACATAGTCATTACAGACAGTGTTATGAGGACTCATCTAAAACCAATGTAAACACAACTTCATCATCAAAAGGTCAGTTTCTTGCTGCATATACCATAGTCCTACATGTCATGTTTACACACTGGTACACAGAAGGAGATATCCAAATCTGAGTGAGCACCGCCCACACATGTGTTTCTGATTACAAATGTACTAAACCACCGCAGGGTCACATCTGTTGTTTTCCCTTCTGCCTGATTCTGGTTGAAATCTGGTGTTGTCTTTTCCAATATTCTCACATTAACGTTGAATAAATCAATAAAGGTCACATGTCTTCATACCATATTTGGCTGGACCAATCACAGCCATCGACACATCAGGTATCTCTGGGCTCCATGCATTGAAGGTTGTGGAGCAGCAAATCGTTGTTGTAGAAATTGAAATAGGATATCCATGATGGTGAAAAGGGGTTACTAAGTGTGCTCAAAGAGGACTCAATTAATGCAGGAGTTATTCAACATGGTACATGAAGCATGGCATGAGATGTATGGTTAAGAGATGAGTGACCTGACCTCGATTTATCTAGATTACTTTATTTGGTTCAGGGTAATTAGTACAGAGGTTATTTAACATGGCACATTAACCATTGCATAAAGTTGACGTGTAGGATTGTGATATGGTAGATAAGTCAGCAGATATCCTTTTATATAAATCACTTTGTTTGTTTAAATGTATAAGTCTGGTGAGATTATTATTGATGATGAGTACTGCACTGCTGTTTACATGAATGAGTGTGATGATTTCCCTCTGCATGAGTTATTGGGTGAAATATTCCTTGCAGGACTCAGTAAATAGCACCTGCCCCATTCAGCTATGCATCTCTCTGACTGTGATAGTCTGTGTAATATCCTCCCTGGATGTCGTAATGTGGCTATTATGGGTGAGAGCTGCCGTGTGATGGCTCCCAGTCAGGGCTGACTCAGGGACCAATCACTAGTCTATGACATCAGCCGTCTACAACTACTAGTGCTGCCTCTACACTGTAGGGGGCACTGAGGTATATACACAGATATTAAGACTGCAGCAGTCTCCACTTGGTCCCTCTTACTTACAAGGCAGATCTCTGTTGAGTGGGTAGACCTCTGAAGTCAATGATTGTCATTACTCTGATTGACTATATATAGAAAACTTCGGATATTTAGAAAAACTAGGACCTACCTGCCTGTAATCATTACAACTTCAGCACTCTCCACCTAGTCTTTACAAGGCAGATCTCTGTTGAGGCGGTAGATCAACATAGACACACTATAGCATTGAAATACTCTGCATTGTAGTCAGTGATTGGCTTACTGCATGACTGTGATTAGCTGTATATAGGAAAACCCTTACTAGTACCTACCTGCCCGGCAGCTAAACCATGATGGGTACCAGCCAAATCAGAGATTGTAAACATCCCTTCTGCCTCCAACTCAGTTACTGCTGCTCAGTAGACTCTATACAGACACTAGTGCCACCTGGAGACTGCACACTAACTACAGTGAGGCCTTGTATAAGCTGCTCCTCTCCCAAGGTCCCGTGCATGACGCGACCCTCCAGACGTCAGCAGACGTGATCCTGGCATCACGCACCTACTGATGTTAAAGCAGCCACACCGTCTTTATTATCTATATAAAGGACGTAGGCATTTATATGTGTATATACTTAGGAACATGGTCTCACCGCGCTATTGTTATCCGGTGGGCCCAGGAGTTAGTTCCGGCTGTCACCACCTGGAGTGTGTATGTGTCCTGTCCTGCCGCGGCGGGTCTCAGCTACAGTCCATTTCAAAAGGTCCCGTGCATGACTCGGTCCTCCAGACATCAGCAGACGTGATCCTGGCATCACGCACCTACTGATGTTAAAGGTGACTGCAGAGGGGTTTTCGGCGACCTGGCGACCTGGACCGTTTTCGGCCGTTTTCCAGGCGACTTTTCGACCTGGGGCAATAATTTAAGCGACCTGGCGACTTTTGCACAAAATTAATTATAGGATAAAGGGTCTAAAAAAACGACCTTGCGACCTAAGGGGGGACCCCTCTGCACCCCCTTAAAGCAGCCACACCAGCTTTATCTGACAGGCAATCAGCTACAGCTTAACCAGCTACTTGGTGAATAACCACAACATTATCCATGAATCTGACTCCTCTACAGCTAAACCAGCACTTGGTGAATAACCTAACATTATGCATGAATCTGACTCCTCTACAGCTTATCCAGCAGGTACTTGGTGAATAACCACAACACTATCCATGAATCTGACTCCTCTACAGCTTATCCAGCAGGTACTTGGTGAATAACCACAACACTATCCATGAATCTGACTCCTCTACAGCTTATCCAGCAGGTACTTGGTGAATAACCACAACACTATCCATGAATCTGACTCAGCTACAGCTTAACCAGCTACTTGGTGAATAACCTAACATTATCCATGAATCTGACTCATTTAAAGCTTATCCAGCTGGCTACTTGGTGAATAACCTAACATTATTCATGAATCTGACTCATTCAAAGCTTATCCAGCTGGCTACTTGGTGAATAACCTAACATTATCCATGAATCTGGCTCCTCTACAGCTTATCCAGCCGGCTACTTGGTGAATAACCACAACATTATCCATGAATCTAACTTACTGTTTTCATACCTGTGTGTATGGTACACTGGGGCAATGGGAACATGTATTTAAATGCTGAGCTTGTATTGGCAGGTCACAAAACATGATAACACAAACATACAAATAACAAGTTCTCCAGGTAATATTGATTTAGAATGTCATAAAGATTGTACAGCAATGACAAAGTTGAATTATCTCAGCTAATATGTCTATTGATTTGAACGGGTTTTCATGTTCATGCTTCGCCATAATGCCCTGAATAACTCATCCTCATGATTGAAGTATCATACCCAGATTTTTTTTTTTTTTGACTATTATTTATTCAGGAGGAAAGAGAAAGGTTCCTGAGGTACCTGTTTGCATCGGGCTCCTGACCGTGCGGGTATTAGGATCTTATTATACACAAAGCTGGGAAGTGCAAAGGCGTTACACCCCTAAAATATATCTTGTACATAATAATTATATATGCTTGTCATTAATACATGACGTTAATGTATACTGTAGCAGTCGCAGTATATCAGTGATGAGTTAACATCCATATATGGAAAAACCATGATAATTATTACATCAAGGAATGAGACATGGACATCTCATTTCTATTATGTCATGTTCCAATGGAACTAACACTGGCTAGTGGTTAGAAAAAGATGGGCTGCAGAGCAGATAAATACATTTGGCACAAAAGATCCGAATCTAGATATACAATTTCCTTAGCATTTTTAGCTTACTAACTTGCTTGTTTTTGAATTTAGTGGCATCCATTATATTTCTTTCATCTTTATCTAACTCATTCCATAGCATAGCAGTTTTGTAACACATACTCCTAGTGTATGTTTTATTTGTGGCTGATTCTCATGAACGTGATGCAACTCAGGTGTACATGGGTGGTTAGACTAAACATGCAATATGCTAAAACCATTTCTGCATTTGTGAAATATAGGTATTGGTGGATACTACTGCACAAAATATTTTACTTAAATGTGTATCTCGTCACCATGGCAACCGTTTCATTTGGGATATTTTTTTTTTAATTCGCCTTTCTGACCACTTTTTGCACCTAGCAGAAAATGGTCCTCCTAACTTGTATGTTTCACCTATTGTAATCAGTTTTATATTTTAATCAAATCCCACATATATTAGCATAACCCAAAAAAAGATACTGTGCCCCTATTGCATTCCATTCCCATGTATGGACAATTTATATATATAATTTTATTCACTTTTTCCCCGTTTTTGACGTAAACAAATATTATGAAACTTTGCCGTTTTATACTGCAAAAACTGTGATACATGTAATCTCACTTTTTTCTCTTCCCAACACCTCTGTTGCATCAGCTGTCCATCGCAATAGAACTTATACCTACTTTAGTGTTATGTGCTTCCATTGTTATTGATATCCCACATGTAAAAAAGTGGTCAGAAAGGCGAATTAATGTTTGAATATTGCTAGAAATCAAAATAAGCCAATAAAGACTGAACTGCAAATGTTGCGCTACATATGTCTTGTTTTATTCATGTTGTTCTTATTACCTAATATATATTGCGTCCTTACACAATCATTTCATTTTCAATGGCATCTTATATTTTCGTTCAGGGGTGGCCAGCAATACTTTGGTTCATCAGAACGGCCAATAACATAAACCTCCCAACCACCCCCTCTTCACAAACAATGCATATGCAATTAAATTTTCTGTGTGTGCTATGCTTCATATTTTTGTTAATTACTCTGCAGCAGTGCCCTACCATTCATTACAATATACTTCGTTCTATGTCGCATAAGGCATTGTACAAAAAACGGTCAGAAAGGCGAACAATTTGGTCAGAAAGGCGAACCACATCCCATGTCAAGACTGGAATACCAGATATTCATATTTCTATTCTCAACACAAATGTACGGTCAGATTAGCCCCCATTTTATCAATGTTTTCTGTGCACAACACTGTACTGTGGCACCTCACTACATGCACACACACCAAGACTCTCCCGTATTATTGTAGGGGCCCCTTGTTCAGGCCGAAAACACACAATTTGCACTTTTTTTCATCGTTTCAGGACCCCCCCATATTAATTTCCAATAGATACATGCCAATTCATACTCTATACAATGCACAAACTTGTTTCTATCACAGCACAACACTTTACTATACTACATTCAACACCTCAGTTACCATAGAGACTCTCATACCGATGTACAGAAAACGGTCAGAAAGGCGAACCACATCCCATGTCAAGACTGGAATACCAGATATTCATATTTCTATTCTCAACACAAATGTACGGTCAGATTAGCCCCCATTTTATCAATGTTTTCTGTGCACAACACTGTACTGTGGCACCTCACTACATGCACACACACCAAGACTCTCCCGTATTATTGTAGGGGCCCCTTGTTCGGGCCGAAAACACACAATTTGCACTTTTTTTCATCGTTTCAGGACCCCCCCATATTAATTTCCAATAGATACATGCCAATTCATACTCTATACAATGCACAAACTTGTTTCTATCACAGCACAACACTTTACTATACTACATTCAACACCTCAGTTACCATAGAGACTCTCATACCGATGTACAGAAAACGGTCAGAAAGGCGAACCACATCCCATGTCAAGACAGGAATACCAGATATTCATATTTCTATTCTCAACACAAATGTACGGTCAGATTAGCCCCCATTTTATCAATGTTTTCTGTGCACAATACTGTACTGTGGCACCTCACTACATGCACACACACCAAGACTCTCCCGTATTATTGTAGGGGCCCCTTGTTCGGGCCGAAAACACACAATTTGCACTTTTTTTCATCGTTTCAGGACCCCCCCATATTAATTTCCAATAGATACATGCCAATTCATACTCTATACAATGCACAAACTTGTTTCTATCACAGCACAACACTTTACTATACTACATTCAACACCTCAGTTACCATAGAGACTCTCATACCGATGTACAGAAAACGGTCAGAAAGGCGAACCACATCCCATGTCAAGACTGGAATACCAGATATTCATATTTCTATTCTCAACACAAATGTACGGTCAGATTAGCCCCCATTTTATCAATGTTTTCTGTGCACAACACTGTACTGTGGCACCTCACTACATGCACACACACCAAGACTCTCACGTATTATTGTAGGGGCCCCTTGTTCAGGCCGAAAACACACAATTTGCACTTTTTTTCATCGTTTCAGGACCCCCCCATATTAATTTCCAATAGATACATGCCAATTCGTACTCTATACAATGCACAAACTTGTTTCTATCACAGCACAACACTTTATTATACTACATTCAACACCTCAGTTACCATAGAGACTCTCATACCGATGTACAGAAAACGGTCAGAAAGGCGAACCACATCACATGTCAAGACAGGAATACCAGATATTCATGTTTCTATTCTCAACACAAATGTACGGTCAGATTAGCCCCAATTTTATCAATGTTTTCTGTGCACAACACTGTACTGTGGCACCTCACTATCACAGCACAACACTTTACTATACTACATTCAACACCTCAGTTACCATAGAGACTCTCATACCGATGTACAGAAAACGGTCAGAAAGGCGAACCACATCACATGTCAAGACAGGAATACCAGATATTCATGTTTCTATTCTCAACACAAATGTACGGTCAGATTAGCCCCAATTTTATCAATGTTTTCTGTGCACAACACTGTACTGTGGCACCTCACTACATGCACACACACCAAGACTCTCACGTATTATTGTAGGGGCCCCTTGTTCAGGCCGAAAACACACAATTTGCACTTTTTTTCATCGTTTCAGGACCCCCCCATATTAATTTCCAATAGATACATGCCAATTCATACTCTATACAATGCACAAACTTGTTTCTATCACAGCACAACACTTTACTATACTACATTCAACACCTCAGTTACCATAGAGACTCTCATACCGATGTACAGAAAACGGTCAGAAAGGCGAACCACATCACATGTCAAGACAGGAATACCAGATATTCATATTTCTATTCTCAACACAAATGTACGGTCAGATTAGCCCCAATTTTATCAATGTTTTCTGTGCACAACACTGTACTGTGGCACCTCACTACATGCACACACACCAAGACTCTCACGTATTATTGTAGGGGCCCCTTGTTCAGGCCGAAAACACACAATTTGCACTTTTTTTCATCGTTTCAGGACCCCCCCATATTAATTTCCAATAGATACATGCCAATTCGTACTCTATACAATGCACAAACTTGTTTCTATCACAGCACAACACTTTATTATACTACATTCAACACCTCAGTTACCATAGAGACTCTCATACCGATGTACAGAAAACGGTCAGAAAGGCGAACCACATCACATGTCAAGACAGGAATACCAGATATTCATGTTTCTATTCTCAACACAAATGTACGGTCAGATTAGCCCCAATTTTATCAATGTTTTCTGTGCACAACACTGTACTGTGGCACCTCACTATCACAGCACAACACTTTACTATACTACATTCAACACCTCAGTTACCATAGAGACTCTCATACCGATGTACAGAAAACGGTCAGAAAGGCGAACCACATCACATGTCAAGACAGGAATACCAGATATTCATGTTTCTATTCTCAACACAAATGTACGGTCAGATTAGCCCCAATTTTATCAATGTTTTCTGTGCACAACACTGTACTGTGGCACCTCACTACATGCACACACACCCAAACTCTCCCCTACTGATGTACAGAAAACGGTCAGAAAGGCGAACCACATCATACACGTGTGTCTACAATGTGCTATGTACAACACCTTCTTTCCTGGCAAAAGAGAAGACCCTCGCGGGACTTGCTCTGCTCACCAGACTAATGTGCTACAACAACAACTTAGAACTGTCCTTAGAAAAGAGTAGACCCTCGCGGGACTTGCTCTACTCAAAGGAATCATAAATGTGATACAACAACACTTTCTGTCCTGGGAGAAGAGTAGACCCTCGCGGGACTTGCTCTCCTGACCAGACCGTACTCATGTGCTATAACAACACTTTGGTTTCAATCAGAAAAGAGTAGACCCTCGCGGGACTTGCTCTACTCAAAGGAATCATAAATGTGATACAACAACACTTTCTGTCCTGGGAGAAGAGTAGACCCTCGCGGGACTTGCTCTCCTGACCAGACCGTACTCATGTGCTATAACAACACTTTGGTTTCAATCAGTGTTCAAACTTGTGGATGTCGGGGGATGGTTACAAGTTCGAGTCTTTTCACTGCCTGTCCTGGTGTCCGTCTTTTTGAGTGGTGTGGCCCCCACTGCCCAGGCGGGTTCAGTCTTCGTTTTTTCATGTGCTTGGGCTGCACAGTGTCACTACAATTTCTTGTCTAACATGGTCTGTATGGGAACGGTGAACGAGACTGGCCAGTCATCACTTGAAGTATCTCCATCCTCCAGGCACAATTCATTCACACATACCCCTTTCCGCCTCAGCTTGGTTATGTTGGCGTGTCGAGCTGAGTCTTCAGGAGTTTCAGGCTCAGGTGTGTAGTCGGGGTCATCTGAATCAGATAGCCTGTCATCCTGCACACTCTCACCGTCTTCTCCTTCAGGCACAACCTTTTGCGCCTCCAAAGCTGGAGCAGGGGAAGACCGGGTTATGTAGGACTGTCTCCTTCTCTGACGATCAGCTGCCCTTACTTCACCTATGTCGATGTTCTCGTCATCACTGGTAAAGACGGGCTCCTCCACGTAGTGCTCGTTTGCACCCACATCATCCTCGCTGGAGTCTGAGTGGGGTTCGTAGTCAGAGTCGATGTCAGAGTCAGAATCAGATTCAGCTGCATCAGGTTCCTTGGTGTTGGTGTCCTGAGCAGTGACCTTCTTTGCAGTGGAAGAACAGGTTGCGGCTGCATCGGGTCCCTTGGTGGCGGTGTCCCGAGCAGTGACCTTCTTCGTCTTGGAGCAGGCTGCCGCTGCATCGGGTCCCTTGGTGGCGGTGTCCCGAGCAGTGACCTTCTTCGTCTTGGAGCAGGCTGCCGCTGCATCGGGTCCCTTGGTGGCGGTGTCCCGAGCAGTGACCTTCTTCGTCTTGGAGCAGGCTGCCGCTGCATCGGGTCCCATGGTGGCGGTGTCCCGAGCAGTGACCTTCTTCGTCTTGGAGCAGGCTGCCGCTGCATCGGGTCCCTTGGTGGCGGTGTCCCGAGCAGTGACCTTCTTCGTCTTGGAGCAGGCTGCCGCTGCATCGGGTCCCATGGTGGCGGTGTCCCGAGCAGTGGCTTCCCTTTCCTTCGCTGCAGCTGGAGGATGATGGTAGTCAACATGTGCATCCAAGTTCCATACAATATCCTCGCAGAGCGTGCACTGGTGTGGTACAGGTTCGGTGGTCGGAACTGGTGCAGTGGTAGGTACAGGTGCAGTGGCGGTTACAGGTGGTGCAGTGCTGTTGGGAGCAGCGGGTACCGTGGTGTTGGTGTCCCGTGCTGCCAACTTTGCTGCCTCCTTTTCCGCCTTCTTTGCTGCCTCCTTCTCTGCCTTCTTCCGAGCTTTGAACTGCTTTGGTGTACACCACTTACCACACTCTGGAGCCAGGTCCTCTTGCATGCAGCAGTCTTGGTAGCATGAAGTTTCCCTCATCAACAGCTCACCCTCGTAGAATGTTGACTGGTGCATGGTCGTTATGCCAGGCACGTGACCAGCCTTCCAAGATTCAACAATCTCATCCGCCTCTTCAACTTGAGCTTTGGTCGCACGGAGGAGTTTGATCTTCTTGGTCTGCGGAGCGACGTGCTCCACAAACTCTTCAGCAGTCTGGATGGAACCTACGCTTTTTACCACGCGGTCAGCCAGACCCTTCAAAGCGCCTCCTACGCCATCGCACGGTCCCTTCCCATGCCCAGCCTCCAACCAGTTCCAGGTGATCCGGATTTTGAAGATAGCACTGGCTCGCCTCAGCAACGAGGCTGTATACCTGTTTCTATACTGGGAGCTCGGTGAATCTGTGATGATATGGAGGTGGGTAAGGTCGGGGACCAACTTGCGGACTTCGGGGATAAGTAGTCTCAGGAAAGCCATGGTGGTTGGGAATGAGTGACGTATAACCTCGCTCACCCCCACAAAGCAGTCTGTGTGAAGGTCCTCTTGAAGATCATCCTCACGCTCACGGTGGTAGACGCACATGGGATGTAGGGTTAACTGGTCCTTGCCAAAGAACGCGGCTTGGACTTCCTTCATGAAGCCACAGGACCAGTTCTCCGCATAATCCATGTGCACGGCAGCATGATCGTGCGGTAGGACCTCCTTCAGTTTGCGGACAGCGGCATACTGCTCCCCCACTCTACGGTGATGTTCACGGAAGAGGGGCAAGTCGTCGCGGAACGTTGTCAGGAATGACTCTTTTGAGAGCAGCAACTTTTTCAAAGCGGTGTGCGTCACAGTGTAGCTCACCATTTTCTTCTTGCCATCCTGCTTCACGATCTTGCTGTGGTGCCGCGTATCCTTACCCCAACGCTTAAAACGTACACTTTCCATTTCATCAAGGGATGTTAGGCCTTGTTCCACTTCGTCGTCTGTCAGTTTCGTCAGCTCGGTGGTTGAGTTGGGCAAACCGGGAATTGCCTGGAGCATGTACCCCATGTTGGCATGCGGTGTGCAGAGGCAAACCGATCTCTTCAGGAATACCGAGGTGAATATGGTATTCCTGTCTCGTGCCCTACAGAATGTTGCAAAGGACACAGTGAGACCGGTCTCCACGACAAATTTGCGATGCAGGTTGCGCATAGTGTCGCAGAGAGCCACTACAAACCGCTGACCCGGTTCACCCAACACAGCCGCCCGTTTCTTCCCAGCATAGTGTCGCTTGTCTGGCAGGGTGCATGAGTTGTCCGTGCGACGGAGAAACCCGTTTACTGCAACCCGCTTCCACATGGCGACACTCTTCCTGGAGTTCTTCTTCACACGTGCCTTCCCTGGCAAAACACTGTTCCGGCACATGCCGAGGGCCCGGGCGATAGATATTTTCTGCCCATACCGCGGCACAGTGCCTCCACGATGGTTTGCCACGATTGCATCGCGGTCCTCCGGTTTGGCGTTCTTCACCAGTTCAACAATCTCTATCAGCGGGGTCATCACTTTGATGTCCTGATGTGTTGGATTGTGTATGCCCAGCTGACCGAGAGTGTTATGAGATTGAGCAAGAGCAGTCCGTGGATGGGATGGGTCGGGGGGGGTTCCATTAGGGGGAACAAGGGCATCGGTTGAATTTCCCTTGTACCGTGGTCGTCCATGTGGCACAGGTTTTGAATGGCTGGAGCCTTTGAACCTTGGGGTAGTGGCAAGCAACCTTCTCCACCTGGACCACTTTCTCCGTTTTTTCCTTTCCTCAATAGGGGGATTGTACCGTATCACTGGGGGGGGATTTGTGCGTAGCGTCCGTCTTCCTGTTCCTTCTTCTGGGTCCAGTTGAGACAGGTCTACGCCTTCCTGTGGATTCTCCCCCCTGTCACCATCGGGTCAGGCAGTACTACCCCACTGAGTCGTTTCTTGGAGTTTGACGTCCTTGTTAGGGGTGCTGTGGATGGGGGGGACATTCTCTACATCCTCCTCTCCGTCTACTATCATGCCCGCCATCCAATCCTGCATGTCACCATCCAGCTGTGCTGATGCAAGACCTCGCGAAGGGGTGTTGAGCATGGAGTCGGAAAGGGAGGACTGGTTTGGGGTGTTGTTCACAAGGAGTGACGTGTCGGACAACACTGACTCGCTCTGCGGAAGCATGCAGTCGGCTGTGTCCATGCTATTGTCACATACAGCCGTGTGCGTGAGTGACGCCACTTGTGTATGTAAATCTGCAAATTTAAGAGAAGCAGGTTAAGTCACCATATGGAAATAAGCACAGACGTAAATGGGTTACAATTGAAACAGGCAACACATAAACAGCTTGTTATAAATGGGGAGCTCCATGTATTCCTTAGCTGGATTGTGCCAAATTTATTTCCGGTCAGACAGGCGATGTATCTATCTTACACAGCAGATCGATATATATATGTATACTGCAACAACATGCACATAGAAATATCATGCAAGGACGAATTGCTGAATGCGGTCAGATAGGCGACGATGTGCCAAATAGGTCAGAAAGGCGAATTATGGTTTATGCTAAAAAAACACATCCTAAGTCCACCCAAGTCCATGTTTTAATGTACTGTTTTTCGACAACCATATGTAACCCAATTTGTTATACCTTTCTCACCCTAGTATTCGCCCGTTTTTTTTTCAAATGCAGTCAGAAAGGCAAATTGCAGAAGACGGTCAGATAGGCGATGATGTGCCAAATTGGTCAGAAAGGCGAACTATGTTTTGTGCTAAAATAACACAACGTAAGTTCAGCCCAGTCCACATTTTAATATATATCTTTTATACAACCATATACATATCAATGTAGACCACATTTGACCAAATTTGTTACAATTTCCTCTTCCTACCATCCCCAATACATTTTTCAATGCAGTCAGAAAGGCGATGTGCAACTACCGGTCAGAAAGGCGATTTTTATAATGTGCATAAATATATATTAATTTTTGAACATGAAACTAGACTTTGAGATGTAATGTAAACTGTATGTTGACTCACATCTGTCCATTTTCATCTGTTTCGGTCTTTTCCGGGTTCTGATCGGCTCCACCTCAACCGAAAGATCGAGGATGCCACTCAGGTCACTGACATCCTCCTGTTCATTTGCTGCCTGAATTGGTGGAGCTGGAGTGGTGGCACTGGCGGACTGTGAGGACGGGGTGCATGGCTGCTCTGTCCAGACGGTGGCACGTGCTTGCCCACACTCCACAGTGAGGTCGGGCGCTGAAGTAAGGAAAAGGCGTGAACTATAACTCACAGCATTGGTTTCTCGATATTGCAAGTTAACAGCACCCCTAACTTATAAATTGTGTTACACCTAGATCTATATACATGTTCCGTAGCATACTGTACGTACTGTTTAGGTATATATGTTAAAAAACTGTCATGTAAGAATGCTTACCTGTTACTTCCTGACTGCAGAACAAGCTGCGGCGCCTTCTTGGTAGGGGGTCAGGTGAGGTGGGGTTTAACTGTCTCTCCGACTGTATTTCACGTAATATCACCAGGTCTTTGGATGGTGCCCCCAAAAAAACAGGGATGTACCTAGGGCTGGTCCGGGGAGGTCGGGGAGGTGAGGTGTTGATGGAGGTTGGTGTTATGCTGCCTCCGTTTCTCTTCTTCCGACCACTTTGTACTGCTGCTGTACTTGGTGGTGGCATACCTAGCCCCGATGTTACCAGTGTCTCGTCAGTCAGTGTTGCAGGGGAACGGGGTGGTGTGCAGTGTGGCACACTCAGCTCGGCCTCTGTAAAGAAGGAAGGGGACAAATTGTATTAATATTCTTTCTTTTACCACACCATCGCCTTTCTGACCACATTGCATAACTTTCCCAGATCTATACAGAGTTTGGTTCTAAGTGCTGTACAGTAGAGGCATATCATAATATGTCCACGTACCTTGGGTATCTTGGCTGCCTCCCAGCACTCCTTCACTTGCAGTGCCCTCCACGGGGGTGATGGTACAGTTCACCTCAGTTACTGATGAAGCCGCTTGCACCGCGGTCTCTTCAGTCAGTGTTGCAGGGGAACAGGGTGACGTGCAGTGTGGCATGCTCAACTCGGCCTCTGTAAAGAAGGAAGGGGACAAATTGTATTAATATTCTTTCTTTTACCACACCATCGCCTTTCTGACCACATTGCATAACTTTCCCAGATACAGAGTTTGGTTCTAACTGCTGTACAGTAGAGGCATATCATAATATGTCCACGTACCTTGGGTATCTTGGCTGCCTCCCAGCACTCCTTCACTTGCAGTGCCCTCCACGGGGGTGATGGTACAGTTCACCTCAGTTACTGATGAAGCCGCTTGCACCGCGGTCTCTTCAGTCAGTGTTGCAGGGGAACAGGGTGACGTGCAGTGTGGCATGCTCAACTCGGCCTCTGTAAAGAAGGAAGGGGACAAATTGTATTAATATTCTTTCTTTTACCACACCATCGCCTTTCTGACCACATTGCATAACTTTCCCAGATACAGAGTTTGGTTCTAAGTGCTGTACAGTAGAGGCATATCATAATATATCCACGTACCTTGGGTATCTTGGCTGCCTCCCAGCACTCCTTCACTTGCAGTGCCCTCCACGGGGGTGATGGTACAGTTCACCTCAGTTACTGATGAAGCCGCTTGCACCGCGGTCTCTTCAGTCAGTGTTGCAGGGGAACAGGGTGACGTGCAGTGTGGCATGCTCAACTCGGCCTCTGTAAAGAAGGAAGGGGACAAATTGTATTAATATTCTTTCTTTTACCACACCATCGCCTTTCTGACCATATTGCATAACTTTCCCAGATCTATACAGAGTTTGGTTCTAAGTGCTGTACAGTAGAGGCATATCATAATATGTCCACGTACCTTGGGTATCTTGGCTGCCTCCCAGCACTCCTTCACTTGCAGTGCCCTCCACGGGGGTGATGGTACAGTTCACCTCAGTTACTGATGAAGCCGCTTGCACCACGGTCTCTTCAGTCAGTGTTGCAGGGGAACAGGGTGACGTGCAGTGTGGCATGCTCAACTCGGCCTCTGTAAAGAAGGAAGGGGACAAATTGTATTAATATTCTTTCTTTTACCACACCATCGCCTTTCTGACCATATTGCATAACTTTCCCAGATCTATACAGAGTTTGGTTCTAAGTGCTGTACAGTAGAGGCATATCATAATATGTCCACGTACCTTGGGTATCTTGGCTGCCTCCCAGCACTCCTTCACTTGCAGTGCCCTCCACGGGGGTGATGGTACAGTTCACGTCAGTTACTGATGAAGCCGCTTGCACCACGGTCTCTTCAGTCAGTGTTGCAGGGGAACAGGGTGACGTGCAGTGTGGCATGCTCAACTCGGCCTCTGTAAAGAAGGAAGGGGACAAATTGTATTAATATTCTTTCTTTTACCACACCATCGCCTTTCTGACCACATTGCATAACTTTCCCAGATCTATACAGAGTTTGGTTCTAAGTGCTGTACAGTAGAGGCATATCATAATATGTCCACATACCTTGGGTATCTTGGCTGCCTCCCAGCACTCCTTCACTTGCAGTGCCCTCCACGGGGGTGATGGTACAGTTCACCTCAGTTACTGATGAAGCCGCTTGCACCACGGTCTCTTCAGTCAGTGTTGCAGGGGAACAGGGTGACGTGCAGTGTGGCATGCTCAACTCGGCCTCTGTAAAGAAGGAAGGGGACAAATTGTATTAATATTCTTTCTTTTACCACACCATTGCCTTTCTGACCATATTGCATAACTTTCCCAGATCTATACAGAGTTTGGTTCTAAGTGCTGTACAGTAGAGGCATATCATAATATGTCCACATACCTTGGGTATCTTGGCTGCCTCCCAGCACTCCTTCACTTGCAGTGCCCTCCACGGGGGTGATGGTACAGTTCACGTCAGTTACTGATGAAGCCGCTTGCACCACGGTCTCTTCAGTCAGTGTTGCAGGGGAACAGGGTGACGTGCAGTGTGGCATGCTCAACTCGGCCTCTGTAAAGAAGGAAGGGGACAAATTGTATTAATATTCTTTCTTTTACCACACCATCGCCTTTCTGACCACATTGCATAACTTTCCCAGATCTATACAGAGTTTGGTTCTAAGTGCTGTACAGTAGAGGCATATCATAATATGTCCACGTACCTCGGGTATCTATAAGACCACACACAAATGTTGACCGTGTGCTGAGAGAGCTTATTGTAAGATGACGTACATAATTTGCGACATGTATGTATACACCCACCTTCCTTTTCTGCTCCCTTCTCGTTTTTATTGGTGAACTGTAAGCGGCGGGGCATGACATCCGTAGTAAGGTCGCAGAATGAGGGGGTAGAAGAGGCGGATGGCGTTGTTTTTTTCCCCTGCCCAACCCTCCGCCTCCATCTATGACCCAAGGTCACAAAGTTTCTGCAGTTTGAAAGGAGGGTGTTAATTTTGAAACCAATTTAAAATTGCGATGTGTGATACGTTAGATGTTCAGAGTTATGATACATGTGTACAGTAAGGTTGAAGTAAACAATGTATAAATATATTGATGTGACGGGGCATAGTACATAAGAATGGATATGTACAACGAGTAAAAACAACAACAATGCAACTGCACTGCTGAACGTCAGTGTAATACACAACAACAAACAAACTGGATGTGGGCCACACCTCATGTTGGGTGATGTCTGTGTCACTGGTTTGACATCATGGTCCACGTCATCCGCACCTTAATAATATTAATATGTAGTAGTGTACTATTAAAATATGCTTGTATGAGGGGTGGGGTGGTGTTTCATGAACGGGAGGAGAGAGTAAATACCAAGCAACGTAATCGGGAATGTACATAAATACAATGCAGTATTCACTAATTAGCTATGAAAGTTTGTTCATGCAGACTGGGACAAGGAAAAGTACACTTACTGTCATTGACAAAGACATTATGCGCTGCACGGCAATGGGCAGCCAGGGAGGGGACCATCAAGGAGCAGTATGGACACTCCCTGTTGTGTACGATTTCTTCCTCTGCTTTCTGTGGTGGTGAGTGGCGTGGGGTCTCGGATTGCGTCTTGTCTGGGGAGCACTGTACTTCAACGTCAGAGTCAGGGGTTGAGTCATCTCCCTCATCCATCTGCTTTGGCCGTTTTATCCCCCCTTTCCCTTTCCCAGCCCCGAATACCACTGTTGTACGTTGATCTGTATTGATCAGAAGACACATGTTTTAAATACTGTGGTGAAACATCTGCGTATAACATAGAACGAGTTGTTACATAGGAAATAATTTAAATCATTTTCATGGTTATACATTAGTCTGGATAAAGCCCTGCTGTAAGAAGCAGATTGCATTGCACAATGTGACTTTGCATGTAACTCACGTTGGTGTTTGGGGTCCCGGTTGGTTGGGGTGCCACTGCTTAAAGCCATCAGCTCCTTCTCCATCAGGGCCATCTGGGTCTTGATCTGGGTTTTCCGCAATTCAACGTCCAGCAGACGATTCCGCTCGGCCCTGGACGGATGTTCCGAACCTGTTGCCAGCACGAATTGTTAAAGTAAATTCTACATTACGTGTGGCTCTCATCTGGAAGCAACTATTTCTGCTGGAAACAGGATTGCAACTAAACAGTCAGAAAGGCGAGCCCTAGCTATTTCACTTTATAGACATATATATATGTTGTATAAATTCCAGAAATAATTTTTATGCTGTACATTCAGGAAGGTTTAATACAAATTATACAGAATGGGTCACATTGCATCAAGTACTGCAATATGTACAGTTATACCAGTCACAAAGGCGACAGGTAGTATGTGGTCAGAAAGGCGAACGGCACTTTACCTCCTTCCTTCTTCCCCTTTTTGTTTTTTTCTCCCTTGTCACCGGTCTCCTCCTTCAGGGTGCGTGGTGAGCGTAACGGGGTAGCCTGCTTCCGCCGGCGCTTCATGTCCGGCGGGTCCAAAATGGGCACCGGAGTCCTGGTAGCAGGGACGTTCGGGGGCGGGACAAACGGTGTTGGTGCCGCGTTCCTGGACCGGGTGCCGCCAGCCACTTTACCAAGAAGTTTGGCCTCCTCTTTCTCTGTTTTTTTTAATATAAATTACGACAAGGGAAAATTTTAGAATCTGCTAGAGCAGTACAAATAGGTTGGTGTATATCTGGTTATATATCAAAATGAATGCATTGAGAAGGACAGTTGTTTAAGTCAAAAAGAAATCTGATCTCAGGACTCTTTACGGTATGGCAAAACCTGGTGGTATTTACATTGCATTATACAAGGGTTGAAAAATACATATAAAGGCCAAAAACATTTCAATAACTGAGCAATATATTGCAAGGAAGAAATTATAACAGGAAATAATCAACGTGTAAAAAGTGTAACGTATAACAGAATATAATACAAAAATTTATTGCACTTAGAGGACGGTGAAGCTAAGTAGTGGATGAAGGTTACTTATACAAAACAACGACATGTACCTTAAGTACATGTATTAAAGACGATGGAAACACAAAGTGAGTGATATTTATATTAAGAACTGCACTGTACCAAATTAGAATTATGTCTACATATATAGATATGAAAGTAAAAAAAAAGGTGTTGAAAATATGGCGTAGAAAGTAATTGAAGTGGCTCGCAAAGGGCCACATACATGTATGGCCTACTTGTGATGTACCGTGTTCCAAACATTTAGGGCAGAAAGTAATTCTTTTTAACTTACTCTTAGCAGTGTTGACACGTTTATTTAGCGTGTTCCTAAGCTTCTTAGCTGTACCTGCCTTGGTATCCGGGATAGGACGATTCCTCTACAAATTGGGGAGAGGGCGGAAGACAAATTGCATTTTTTGGCAAAGCTGTTAAGATTTGTATGGTACTTCAACAGTAGGAAATATTTTAAATCATGAGATAGGAGGAATATATAAGTGAATGTAATGTTCAGCAGAATTTATAAGATGGCTCAAAGTGCATAACACGTGGGCACTATACTTACAGAGCTGGCCTCTTTCTTTTTTCTTTTGAACTCGGGATTATCCTTCTGTCTGGCATAGTCCCGCCGGTTTTTGAGTTGATTCCGCACGCGGGTGTATATTTTGCGGTCCTGCTTATTCAACTCATGGTAGATGGCTTTGTGGTGGGAAAGCCATGTCACAAGCTCATCGTCCGCGGAACCGCCCGGCGGAGGAACAATCTTTGGAGCTGCGTCCCAGTCCTTCGGCTTCCCCTTCTTTTGTCGTGGCATGACACGGCCTAAATTTAACACCAAAAATGAGTTTTGTACAAAGGGGGAATAAAAGAAGCATGTTGCAACTAATTTGGTCAGAAAGGCGAAGTGTCATATCACAGCTATTTGAGGAGCCGAGCAGCATAACAGCACCTTACTTTTGGATTTCAAGATTTACAAGTTTTGAAGTATTTTTGGTCAGAAAGGCGAATGGTAATACAACGGTCAGAAAGGCGAAAGTGATGTATAAATGGTTTAGGTTGGTTATGCCATGTAAGAAGGAAGGAATGTCCTACATAATAATACGTGTTGCATCAGGCACGGGCTAGTTTTAGCTATTTGCAGCTATTTGAGGAGCCGAGCAGCATAACAGCACCTTACTTTTGGATTTCAAGATTTACAAGTTTTGAAGTATTTTTGGTCAGAAAGGCGAATGGTAATACAACGGTCAGAAAGGCGAAAGTGATGTATAAATGGTTTAGGTTGGTTATGACATGTAAGAAGGAAGGAATGTCCTACATAATAATACGTGTTGCATCAGGCACGGGCTAGTTTTAGCTATGCAAATCTACAAATTCATGCTCTACAACTGTAAGGAGTACTTGATAGGAAGGTGGGGAAAACGGTCAGAAAGGCAAATAGAACTGATAGGTCGAAAAGGTTGTACTTTAATGGGGTACCTGGTCAAGGAGTATGAATGGGTCGCTGGCATAAAATTAGTCGTGTGCACAACGCAGCACATTGCCATACATGAGGGTATAGATACCATTGCAGAGTGTGGAATTGAATGTTACTGCAAGTTGCCGCATGGGACAGTTGTAATAAATTGCCATACGGTCAGAAAGGCGAACAAGAGAAACCGGGGCGTTGTAGTAACACTTGAGATAGCGCAGGGGAGGGAAAGGGCAAAATGCTGGCAGCAGCATGTTCTATGAGGTAGGAAGAGATGAATAAGAATACAGGACCCTGTTTTCTAAAAGATGGGAGCGTTGTACGACACTGGGAGAAAACGGTCAGAAAGGCGAACCGAAGGCATATGACGAAAATGTCGGGTTGGTTACAGTACCAAATGCGCAGCGTTGCAGGAGGGAGATGTTATGGCATGTGTTCGGATGGGTTTTGCGGTGTATAGCCCTAATGACAACATTAGATAAGTTGGGTGTTGTGGCCTGTCCGTGTTTTATAAGGAAGTGGGTATTGCATGTGATATATTCCAGACATATTATCGACTTACCGTGCTTCGCTGAAGAAAACACAGCTCTCCTGTTGGCAGCGGAATCTGGAGTGAACGGGTACACGGGAACCAGCGCTGATGTACGTGATGTGGTTCTCCGCACACAGGGGGCGCCACCTCCATCTTCTACTTCCGGTGAAAAATAAACAACTCGGACGAAATCTGTGTTTGTGTGACTGGAGCACAGAAATGGGGTCTAAATGCCTGCTAATTGGGGATTCCAGACTGAGGAACCTGAAGAAGTATATACAGGCAAGGACGGTAGCAGAGGTCGAAGTGCTGTGGCGTCCAGGAGCCACAATAAGTTCCATTGAGCACTGTGTGCGCTGTCACCTTGAGCAACACCAGTATTCCGTTATTGTACTGGCACTGGGAATTTGTGAAATAACGGGCAAGAAGGATGGTGTGGTATTTTACCCCAAATATGATGACCTGACGGTAGAAGCATTAGGTCTAAAGTACAGTAGGTTATTTAATATTGTGAGAGTGTTGCAGCCGGATGCCAAAATTTCTTATGCCAACCTGTATCCAGTAGACTTAAAGTCAACAGTGAGGGTAGGACGTGAGGTCGGCTGGTCTGTAGAAGGAGACCAGTGCCTGATGCAAGATTTCATACTGGCCTTCAATGACAATTTGGTGCATCAGAATGTGCGGGAGAACTCAGTCTGCATTAGATTGGATGGGTTGGTCCGGAACTCTAAGGGGAGCCGTGGTCAAGTGGTGTACCGGTACCACCTCTTGTACGATGGTACCCACCCTCACCCCACATTGCAAGTCCAGATAGTGAACAAGTTTGCCAGGGGAATAAACAAAGCACTGCACTGTACTAGTGCACCTGGACTTGGAGAGGACGAGTTAGCGGACGAAATGAAAGAGTTGATGGCTCTGTACGAGGAGATTACCAAGAAGAAGAGGGAAGAACCCCAGCAGCGTTACTGTGTAAATGTAGCTGTGCCTATGAGGAAGGGCCAAGGACATGGAGCTACTGCTAACATGTAGAACTTTAACATGACATATGTCCCAGTTGACAGTGCTGTTGACTGGTGACAACTGAAAATGCATGTTACGTTTGAAGTAAAGTGAAAGTTTATATATATATCCCCAGTATATTGGAGGTGCCACCAATTTAAGTAGAAGAAAAAATGTGGGAAATCATAAAAAGATATCTGGTAAAGGGCAGCTTTAAAATGTAATGGATTTTACCAAAAAACTCATAAAGCCGACAAGTGTATCCCATTGGGGAAATGTCATACGACATAATGGATTTTACTCATACATTCAGAAAGGCGACTTCCATACATGTACCAGTTATGAACGGTATCCAATTCGGCAAACGTACTGTGAATGAATTTATGTCACTGAAATAGTCATAAAGTCGGCCTTGAAGTGAGTTGTATAATGGGTGATAAATGTAGGAAAGTGGCCTGTTAAAATAGGATGTGTTTCCTGGTTTAGATGTTCAATGAAAGATCAAAGAAACAACAATTGGAGAGAGGCGAGCAAATGTAAAAAGTACGATTTAATATCAGTTTTGAACTATATATATTAAGCAAGGAGCTCTTCTTCTATACACTACTAGCTATTACATGTATGCTATGTAAATAAAATATACTGGTCAAGCCAGGACAGCGTGTGTGATATATGTATATGATCTATCCTACTAAAATATATATACATGAGGTAATGCCATGCACATGAACACTTTAAAATTGTAGAAAATTGTATAGATGGAAACGCGTTCCACTTTTCTATCAGTTTAAAAACCTACTTCCCCATACATAGAAATAAAATGTCACTATTCCAGGTATTTATGAGTGAAGTAGGACTAGAGGTACCAGTCTGTAGGAAACCTGAGCTAATGTAATCGCGGGTTATATGTAATGCTGAAAAGAAAAAAGGAATACTAATGACATACATATATTTAGAGTTATGTAGGTAAATATATATATATAGTTACATTGATAGTAGTTATCTGTGTTAGGCCGTGTTAAAAAGGACGGACACAGGAAAATAAAGGAGAAACATGGACCTGCAGTTATTTCTCTGTAAGAATGGACATGTGCACCAAAAAGGCCCTTTTCATAAAATTCTACTCTAAATCATACTGACAAGCATATCTTTGCCTGAGTAAACAAAAGGAAGACTAACATACATACACATTCCCATAGATTACTATGCATTCAACAAAATCATGGAATCAATGTTATTTTAGCCGTGAAACTTCCAAAAGTAGCTGAATATTTTGATATTTTGAGACCAATACTGCACATATGGATGGTTCAACTAACGCATAATAAGTTCAATTATGCGGAAAGTAAAGGCGAAACTAGGTACAACAAATACAAAACATCACGCCGTGTCGTTTTGGCTTATATTCACATGGATTAAAATTACCTGGCCTAGGCCGTTTACATAATCTTTGAGTCTGCGGTAATAATTGTAGGGGCCATAGGGACTCTCATACTCATGTTCATAAAACGGTCAGAAAGGCGAACCACATGATACACGTGTGACACCAATACACTTTCTTCCCTGGCAAAAGAGTAGACCCTCGCGGGACTTGCTCTGCTCACCAGACCAAAGTGCTACAATGTTAAGGAAAATGAAGGCGAACCTAGCTATAATATATCCAAAACATCACGCCGTGTCGTATTGGTTTATACTCACATTGATTATAATTAGCTTTACTAGGCTGTTAAAATAATGTAAACAGGTACCATATGATAGCTTATTATCTATATTTGGACTTAGAACTTTAATTGCTAGGAAATACGACTGTCTCATAGATTAAACAAAGGAGTGCGGTATTACACAGCCCCTGTTAAATAACCCATGGCCGTATTACAAGACCCTATGACGTGATTAAAATAGTGTTATGTTTACAAGTGAACAGGGTAGAAACGAGATGGAAATAAGATAATTTAGGCTTCCCCTATATAATTTTGGTAGATTCATTCGAATCCAAAAAAAAAAAGCCCACAAAGGTACACGACTAGGTACAACAAATTAGAGCTGCTCCGTCGTGGCATCGACATCGCCAGTGTCGGGCACTGCCCCCCCCTCCTCCTCTGCGGGTAGCAGGTGCACCACTACCAGTGAGGTGTACTGGTAGCCCGGGTGGTGTGGTGCTGACGCTGCGGTTTCCGTTTCCACCTTTATGGTTGCAGCTGGCGGTGTAGAGGTCGGTGGAGGTGTGGTTGGTGTCGTGGCAGGTGGCGGTGTCGTGGTAGGTGGTGGTGTCGTGGTAGGTGGCGGTGTCGTGGCTCGTGGCGGCGTCGTGGGAGCCTCTGGCCCTGGCACGCGGGTTACCGCCGGCGGTGCAGCTGCAATACAAAAGGTTTCCGCTATATATATATAAAACGTCAGCAGTTTGGATAAGTGAACAACCCCTTTTAAATAGGCCTGGGTGGTCACCGTGAAAAGAGAAACCAGGTTCACGTGTCTCTTTTTCAAAGTTAACTCGCTTAAACTTTGTCCTGGATATTTTTTATATAATATTTTGAGGGTTTTGTATACAGTTTGTATTCCCCTGACTCGATTAATTCCTGTTTTATAACAAGGTAGATCCGAAACAATTGGGTTACACAGTAAATATCCATCTGACCCCCCAATTTAATATAATATCAAAATGTAACGCAACAAATGTATGGTGCAGCTGGCTGAAGATAAATAATGTTGAATGCAAGTGTAATGCATTAGAACATGGACTGTGCTAAATTAAGGTATGGATCAGTACCTAGGGGGACAGGAACAGTGCATGGTCAGAAAGGCGAATCATAGTCCATGTCACATGAAGTCAAGTACATACCATAGTCGTAGTCGGAATCGGAGGACGTGGTGTCCCCCAGCTCCGCCAACTCGCCGTTAAGGCGTGCAACTTCCGCCCGGATTATTGCACGCCAGTAACGGCGGTTGGCAGAGGCGGCCATCCGGTCCTGCCAGGAGGGGGCGGGGCAAGACACGCCTGTGGAGGTGGAGGGCGTTGGCTCCTCCCGGGACGTAGAGGCTGGTGCTGGTCCTGGGGCGGGGGTAGGCTCGTACAAAATGGTCCCCGAAGATGACGACGCCGGTGCTATGAGGAAAGAAATAGATATATTAGAATATATCTCTCATGATGAATTTTGTTCAGCAAATGGCAATGGAAAATACCAAAAAGGAACTAAATTACGTGGTGATAACCATATTAGCAGGCAGGTGGAATATTAAGCATGTAAACTCGTTCTTATTTGCAGGCTCTGTTGTACTTTTAAAAATTATTTTAATTCAAACAAATCGTAGAAAATAATATGAACTTTGGGTTCAAAATATAGACAGAGCTGCACGCTATTTTAAAGTGACTGAGTCAGTGGTTAGTGCAAGAGCAGTGCTTGTGCCGTATTGTACTAGTATTGCCTAGTGTTATAGGCCCAAGCACTGCAAGTTCACTAACCAGTTACCAGGTTACTTTTCAGTGGCGCTCTGCATTTATTTCAGGGTATTTAGATCCATACATATATATGCAGTCCATGTTTGCTTACTTCCACCATTATGAAGAAAAACCCATATTTTCCTAGCCCATTTCATACGGCCACATTGTTTTAAATGGGGGCATATAAATACAGCCCTTCAATTCTAAATCAAAGGAAGTCTTGTATTTCCAAAAAAAAACCATATAAAACATACCTTCCACCTCCTGCTTTATGGCACGTGGTGCCGCACGTGGTGCCGCCTCCTCCCCGTCCGAACTGGAGGTCGTTGGGGCACGAGCCGCGGGTTTAACTGAAGTAATATAAATGCCAGGTACTTAAAAAACATAGATAGCACATCGCATTTCTGAGTTTCATGCATGTATAGATAGACAAATGCCAAAGTTGAGTGACATGCGCCAAAGCGCCCCCGAGTGAAATTTGCAGCAAATCTGGAAGTATGATTGATGAATGCAGTGTAGATATAGTTGAAAACAAAATTGAGACCCACCTTTCCGTGCTCGTCGTTTCCTCTTCGGAGGTGATGTGTCGGGGGTGGTGGGGCTGGTGGAGAGGGTGGGGTCCGACTCATCATCAGGATGAGGGTATGATATGCGCCGCCGGAGGGCAGCAAAGTCGACGCGCGACTTGCGCTTCGGCTGCCCCCCGGCACCTTCCTCCTTCCTCTCTTCTGCTGCTATAAAGAAATAGTACCAATATATTATTTGCAGTTCCAATATGTGAATTTCACATAAAATTATTACAAATGAAAAGACATGTTGTCCAGATATGCACTTCGCCTTTCTGACCATGTATCTTACTACGGTATAGAGGTATAAATACCAGCAAGTGCTACTGTGAATAGTCCAAACTGAATAAAATGATACACTGGGGATAAATATATCTCCTCACCTTCTTTTCTTTTTTGGGCATGATATGCTACATCCCGTAGCTTTTTCCTCTCGTATGCGGGACCAGACGTGGGCCTGTTTCTCTGTTTAGTCAAGTTATATAACAGGCTAAAATTAGAAACATATGTAGGCCATGTTTAATGACACAAAGGTGACACAAAGGTGTACATCTGGAGTTAAATTTAACGAGGCGAACAACTTTGTGAAGAAATATTTTAAAAAAATCCAGATTGTATGTTAGTGGGAAAAAGTTACAGAACAGTGGTAAAACAAAGCAAACATTTATATAGTATACAGCTTACAAGTGTATGTCAGTTGTGGGGAGTGGATTCGTGGGTGTAGATACATGTATATACATATTGATATTTACAGAAAGGAAAAATGCCCAACAAAGTATGTTATATGGTAGACATACTTACACTAGAAGAGATGCTCTTCTTCAGCATGTAGTCGGCATCCGGGGAGTATGTGGCATAGGACCGCCGGTTAATCAGCCTGTGCTCGACCCTCTTGTATACTTGTAGGTCCCTCGCTTCAAGCATATACCTGTGCGGGGCATGCTTGGCCATCCAGCCCTCCAGTACCGGCAGGGGGCACCTCCTGGGGGGGGGGATGAGGGTGGCCCTCTCCTCCTCTTGGCTGCCAGTGTCCGGGGCATTGTCCGGGGCGGCGGCCTCGCTCCTGTCGCTGCTCGCAGCATCCGCCACATTGTCCCTCTCGCTCTTCTCGCTATCTGACATTTTGATCTGTTTGTGATGAAATGAAAGGCAATGTATTAGTCATATGGGTGTGGACCACCAAATTTGACATGGCGACATGGCGACATGGGCATTTCTTAAAATCAACATTTATACATGGCTGTTTCTTGAAATCGTCATGTGACAAGGCAACCTAAGCAACATGTGACATGGGCAGACATTAAAATCGACACGTGACATGAAGACTAGTGACATGAAATCAAAGTTAGCGACCAGAAAAAGTAGGATAACTAAAATTGAAGTGTGCTTAGGAGTTTCTATGGATATAGAATACCCAATAACTCAATTGGGTTAGTGACATATAAAAGTGACACAGGTTTTTGCTTAGTGACATGGGACATGGGCATTTCTTATATATAATCGACAAGGGAGAAGTGACCCCCCCATCCAGAGCCCCTAATTATATACATATGTAGGCTACGTGTATATATACATGGGAATGGGATATGCACAGCCGTACCTATAACAGTACCATAGAGGGAGTAGTATGGGCATACTATGTACATCATTACCACTAGTGACTGGGTTTCTGTATAGTGTATAAATATAATAGGTTCATTCAAGCAGACAAAGCACGTAGAGCTATAGGTATTTGACCGCTAAAATTGACAAATATACATTCACTCTGCCTTAGCTGATATCAAGGGGAGGACTAGGCCTACAGTTTTCTTTACTAAGTCTGCTAAGCCCGGGGGGGGGGGGGGGGGTAGCATGGGTGTACCGGGTACCGGGTAGCCTACCGGGGGGGGGGGGGGGGGGGTACCCAGTGAGCATCATGTGTGACGCAGAGAAGTCACTACCTCAGTGCCGGTATACATTGTTAAGGGTAGGGCAGAAGATGTATGTGCATTGTTTTGAAATGACATCGCCTTTCTGACCATTTTAATGTTGGAACACATCGATTACAAGTACGGGGTTGAGCCTGGAGAGGAGGAGCATCTGGAGAGGTCCGGTATATTGTTATACTGTTCTGAATAGTTTGCCGTACGATATAAGTGTTGCGGAGGAGTTGTGCAAGTTGCCACTGAACGGTTTATATAGCGTGTGAAGTTTGGATGGGATGATATAGCAGTGGTATGACATTTTTTGGTGATTTTCATAGCGAAAATCATAGCAAAACTTACCGTGCGGAAGTAGAAACTGCTGTGCAAAAGTTGTAACCCGCTCGAGGTGACCTGATTCGTTCGCAGACGAAAAGACAGAGGGCGTGGCAGTATGCGGCAGCGCGGGCAGCACTCTGCGTTGAATCGGGTAGGGAATAGTGCTCAGTATAGCACCAACACGACAGGGGGCGTATGTGGTCAGAAAGGCGAACAATGTAAACAACAGTACTACAAAGTGGAATACGACATGGAAAGGTCGGTGGCAGTGGTTTTATAGTACAAGTAAAGAAAGGAGGAAATTACACAAGACAAGGAATTGTAGAGGAAGAAATTGCCTTGCAACTGCGCCTTAGTGGGATGGACCATTTTCTATGTTCATTTGACTGCGTGGAGAACGGGTCAGAACTGGTCAGACAGGCGAACACGCAGTGTACAGAGACGTTATTTTGGCACCTGCACACGTTATCGCCCGGCTTACAGGAACGTTGCTCAGTACATGTGTGGAACTAAATGTTCGATATAAGAATTATATTAGTCCAAGGAGGAATACTAGGTTGCAAGAAAGTTATGGGGGATTTTTAAAAATTGGTCAGACAGCCATAACACGGTCAGAGAGGCGAATATTGACCAAAATTGGACCCTGCCTTCCAACTGGCACGCATTATCGCCCGGCTTAGAGCAACGTTGCTCAGCACATGTGTGGAACTGAATGTGGGATATATGAATTATATTAGTACAAGGAAGGATACTAGGTTGCAAGAAAGTTATGGAGAATTTTAAAAAAATGGTCAGAAACACAGAATACGGTCAGAGAGGCGAATATTGACAAAAAATGAAAAATGGCTTCCAGGTGGAAGCCAGAATAAAAGTGGTACGGGTCTCAGAAATGGATTTTAATTAGGGGCCGTGTGGCTCCGTAGAATGGACAGAGGGAAACAAGTTAACTGGAAGAAGTGTGGAAACCACAACTTGAGGAACAAAAAGTGGTCAGAAAGGCTACTGCACGGAAATGGACAGACCATACTTGAAAGAAGGCAGCTGGACGAAAATAGGAGGCTGATGTAAGTACTATACCGTTCATATATGACTACTGATGGCCTATACTACATTATTATAAAATGATACTGCCCTTGTTATTCAAATTTACAGGTGGGGGGGAGGTGGAAAAAATTAGACTATATTGGTGAAAAAAGCGGTCAGAAAGGCGAATATAGGGTGCAGTGAGTTTTGGGTCATTTGTGAATAATATATGGGGGGGGAGTACATGAAAATGAATCAGAACGATGGCTATTAGTATTATTTGACTGTACAAGAAAAAAAAACCACACACATATAGGTTTTTACAATTTTTTTATTTGAAAAACACTGAAAAAAGTACAATTACGTCAACTTTAGGTCACTTTTGGCCATATTACTGACATAAGAAGAAAAGCAGGTAGGGTACAGGATACATTTTCCGTTAGAACTAAATACTTTACAACTTATAGGCCAAAAAAAATGAGTTGAAAGAGAAATGCGTTCCAGAAATATGGAAAATAGAAGGTTTCAGTAAGTTGCATCACGTTCATGAGAATCAGTCTTGTATGCATGACCTGTTTAAGCACCGGGCCATCAAACAGTCTAGTTTCCCTTGGTGCATCAACTAAGTCGATGCCCAGTAAAACCTTTCTGTGTGCATGACATAGAATGTGGGCTTTTCTCCTTTGATGCAGATAATTTAATTTTGCCAGCCTATGCTTGGTAGAAGTTCTTGTCCTAGGTGGTGAGTGTAGTGCTATACTCAATCCCCTGTTTTGAATTGTTTGTAGCTTGTTAAGCAGGTCTACATTAGCACCCTCAATTATCACGTCACCCTGCTCCAAAAATGGAAGAACTTTACCCTTATAAATTAGAAGGGACTGGTTTGTAGTCATAAATTTCCTTATTCTGGCAAATAAATTTGTCTTATGAGCCCCATTCCTAATCATAGACCCGATGTGCTTGGCAAATGATAACCTCTCATCAAGCACCACTCCCAGATATTTGAAGTCCTGAGACATAGTAATTACAGTATTGTCAATTGTTAGATCTGGGACTGGAGCTTGACTCAAGACACCCTTGGTGCCAAACTTCATAGCAACTGTTTTCTTAGGATTAAGTGTGAGCTTATTCAGTTTGCACCATTCGGATAAGCATAACAAGTCATTTTGGACATTTATATGAGCAGTTAACACATTATTACTTGTAGAAAAAATTGCTGTGTCATCAGCATAAGTGCTAACTTCACAATGGTTCAATAACCCTGTTATATCATTAGCATACACTAAGAAAAGTAAGGGGCCCATAATGGACCCCTGCGGGACCCCACATGTGAGTTCCCTTGAGCTTGATGTGATGCCATTAGCTATCACTCTTTGAGACCTCTTGTGGAGGTAGCTAGTAATCCAGCGTAATAAATCCCCTTTAATACCCAATCTACCCAATTTTTCCAAAAGTATAGAGTGGTTTACAGTATCAAACGCCTTTGACATATCCACAAATGTAGCTACAGATATTTCCTGTGAGTTCATCCCCTTAAATATTCTGTCAGTAAGGCTGGCTACTGTTGAAATAGTCGAGTGTTTTTTCCGAAATCCACCCTGATGGGGGTTTAGTAATTGGTTATTTTCTAAATACTCTGAACAATGTTTATGCACTATACCCTCCAATAATTTCCCGGGTAGGGGAATATTTGCTACTGGTCTCCAGTTAGAGACCTCAGAGAGATCACCCCCTTTAGGCAGGGGTTTGACCAGAGCTTCCTTCCATTTAGCAGGGAAGATTCCAGTCACTATAGAAAGATTAAATAGGTGCTGTAATTTATCAGGAATAGCAATGAAAGCATCTTTAAGGACCCTCGATGAAATATTGTCAACTGCTGAAGACTTAGTGGTATCTATTTTAACAATAAAATCCATTACAGTCTCCAATGAAACTACAATATCTGGCATGGTGGTACCAGCTGTTTCCCCCACATATCTCCAATTATCATCGAAATTCTCCGCCAATTTGGAACCTATATTTGCAAAAAAATCATTAACATGATCAGCACATTTTTCTGTATCTATAGGTTTTCCCTCGTCCAAAATGTTCATTTTCAGGTTTTTATCTCTCGTTGGCAGAATTTCCTCCATTGCCTCCCAAAATTTCTTAGGCTCCTTAACAGTTTTTTCACTAATATATCTCTTCCTAGCATTGGTATTAGCATTCTTGGACTGGTTCCTTAATCTATTTGAAATAGCTCTATCTTCATCCCTCCCTGTGTTTTTCATTAATTTCCAAGCTTCATTTTTCTCCCTTATTTTCTGTAACAGAAATCCATTTAACCAAGGTTCCCCTTTGTCTCTAATTTGATGTTTTCTAATAGGGCACATATTGTCTAAAACTGGTAGAATAGTGGACAAAATAATCTCCCATGCTTCATCAACATCCCTCGTAAAATGAAATTCTGTCCAATCCCTGTCCCTGAGAGTTTCCTGAAGTATGGCCTTATTATAATGTCTGTATGACCTTCCCATGAACTGCTTCCTAATATATCTTTCCTTATATTTTTTCCTGGTTAATAAAATTGGGGAATGGTCACTAAGGTTATAATTTAGTAATGATGCTTCATGAATATCAGAGCAGTCCGTGAAACCGAGATCTAAGCATGCATCAAGTCTAGTTGGCTTATTAACATATTGCTTCAGTCCCACTGTGCCCTCAAATCTTTCAATAATGGGGAATATTTCAGGATCAAAATAATTGGCGTTAAAGTCCCCCATGAGAACCATTTCATCGTCATGAACTTCCCTTATATCACTTATTGTGGCTATGAGTGAATCTAAACAGTTTCCCAAATTACCCTCAGGTGGTCTATATACTACACCCACAATAATATCCTTTTGATTATTCAGTATAACCTTAGTCCATATAGACTCAATATGAGGTGTCATTTTATTATGAATGCTAAATTCACCATGAGTATATACTATATCATCCCTGATAAACATTCCTACCCCACCACCTGCCTTTAATGTACCGTCAGGTTTAATGATGTTCCTATCAAGCCGTATCAGTGAGTAGCCACTAACAGCTGTAGTGAGGTTATCAATGTCTGGTGTTAACCATGATTCAGAAAAGGAATAGACATGTGCCCTTGATCCCCTAATTATGAGCTTGGCGTCAGTTAATCTCTCATTAGATTTAATACTCCTTAGATTATGGTGAACAAGATGTAAGCCTCTCGCTTGAATTTTAAGGTCTTCTGATGCAGATCTTAAAGTGTCTGGGGCTATTGTTCAGCTTAATGGGCTTCCTTTGTGTTCTGACGCAGCATCCGGTCCATACAAAATTGCCTCTTTGTATTTCTCCTTCATAATTCCTTTGACTGCAAAGGTACAAAGGCGCGTTGGGCTTTTGTTTCCAATGTTACAGTGCAATGAATAAGTTAACCATGTTTCTGGGTCAGATGCTAATTCTTGTGGCAGGGAGGGATGAGGGATAACACAATAACATGTGAACTCCTTATTAGGCACCAGAGGACGCCAGGTAGGGTTTCCTGCTGAATACAGAAGTTCCTCCTCTGCTCATACAAGTAGATGAGAAGGCTTTGGCCATGGCTACTAAGTGGCAAGGGTTAAGGCAAGCAGTTTACACCCATCTGAGGTCTGACTCCTGTCAGCTAAGCTGCTCCTCTACCTGATATATCACTAAAGTGCTGCCTATGATGAGTGTCATACTCAAGCTCATGCTACAACTATTTGTCAGCCATTTGACAAATGGCAATGTTTTAAAGTACCACCATATTAGCTGGACTAATAAAAGAGTATGTTGGGCAGGCTACTCTGTGAGTAGTCTATGAAATTGATATGCTGAACAGGCTTCTTTGCTAGCAGTATATGGACATGGGTATGTTGGGCAGGCTTCTTTGTGAGTAGTGTATGGACATTGGTATGTTGGGCAGGCTTCTTTGTGAGTAGTATATGGACATGGGTATGTTGGGCAGGCTTCTTTGTGAGTAGTGTATGGACATGGGTATGTTGGGCAGGCTTCTTTGTGAGTAGTGTATGGACATTGGTACGTTGGGCAGGATACTCTGTGAGTAGTATATGGATATAAGTACGTTGGGCAGGCTAGTCTGTGAATAGTATATGGACATTGGTATGTGGGACAGGCTACTCTGTAAGTAGTATAAGAACATGGGTATGTTGAGCAGGCTAGTCTGTGAATAGTATATTGACATGGGTATGTGGGGCAGGCTTCATTGTTAATTAATAGGCTAGTATAAAATATAAGTCTGGTTTTGTAAGAGGTAAGGTATTGCCAAACAGCTTTCAAAGCCCCCTGTGCACCCACCAACCATCGACGTACTGGCGCCACTTTCTATATAGCCCATTGATTTTATCATAATACAATCCTGTGTTGTCATAGACTGTGTATACATTTATGTAGAGGGGGATGTTTTTCTGGCGTACAGTCAGTATTCCTATTCTAGTATTTTGAGACACTTCAGCTATTTTGATGCTAAAATGTAACTTTGCCTGGCACCCTAGGACTCTAGAACATCTACTTGTGGTGATTGAATGGTGAAGTTATCTTCCCTACTTCCCTGATGCATCAAGCTGCCATGTATCTCTATGTCTGTCTCTCTGTGTCTGGTGTTGTTACTGAGGAGGCTCAGCATTCCAGTTACAGTGAAGTGTGTAGGCGCTAGTGGCACTTTCTGCCCCTCAGAAGACATGAACACTATGATATATATTTGTCTGTTCTCTGTCTCTTTTACTGTGTTTTTTTATGCCGAAGTGGTGGCGTAGCCACCTGGTGGTGCCGCCAGGCACCACCAGAACGAGGTATATGATGTTTGCACTTTGCCAGAAGTCAGAACGGGCGCCGCCATCTTGGATTGTGCCGCCATCTTGGATTAAGGTGTCACAACACAAATTTATGCTTTGTGATAACAATAATATAAATCAACCTTTGATAGTTCCCGAGGTTGATTATAATCATACCTACACCCCCTAATATGGACCCAAGGAATTTAATGGTTCTATTGGTTTGTTGCTAATACAGCTGGTTGCCTAGCAACTGCTATTCTAATTGTTTATCTGCCTAGCAACACACATTTCCATGGTCCTGAGGTTGATTATAATCACACCTACCCCCCCTAATATGGACCCAAGGAATTCAATGGTTCTATCGGTTTGTTGCTAGTACAGCTGGTTGCCTAGCAACCGCTATTCTAATTGTTTATCTGCCTAGCAACACACATTTTCATGGTCCTGAAATTGATTATAATCACACCTACTCCCCCTAATATGGAACCAAGAAATTCAATGGTTCTATCGGTTTGTTGCTAATACAACTAGTTGCCTAGCAACGTCTATTCTAATTGTTTATCTGCCTAGCAACACACATTTCCATGGTCCTGTGGTTGATTATAATCATACCTACCCCCCCTAATATGGACCCAAGGAATTCAATGGTTCTATCGGTTTGTTGCTAGTACAGCTGGTTGCCTAGCAACCGCTATTCTAATTGTTTATCTGCCTAGCAACACACATTTCCATGGTCCTGAGGTTGATTATAATCATACCTACCCCCCCTAATATGGACCCAAGGAATTCAATGGTTCTTTTGGTTTGTTGCTAGTACAGCTGGTTGCCTAGCAATGGCTTTTCTAATTGTTTATCTGCCTAGCAACGCACGTTTCCATGGTCCTAAGGTTGATTATAATCAAACCTAACCCCCTAATATGGACCCAAGGAATTCAATGGTTCTATTAGTTTGTTGCTAATCCAGCTGGTTGCCTAGCAACATCTATTGTAATTGTTTATCTGCCTAGCAACACACATTTCTTTACCCCCTAACATGGACCCAAGGAATTCATAGGAAATGCCATATTTGAAGTAATATCATCCTCCCCCTGATAACCCCTTCCCGGCCCTGCTTTTTTGGTGTCTTGAATGGGTTCCCTTTAAACATACCTACCATGTAGACATTATGTTTCTTCGAATGCAAGAATTGCGGTTGTTGCCACGTATAAAAATGCCTGAGGCATTTTTTTACGCGGCAACAACCGCAATTCTTGTTATCTAACTTTGAACATGTGTCTGACTCTGCATGTCTGTCTCACTTCTTGTCTGCCTATAGACCTGCAAGCCTCTTTCCATCAATCCCTCACTCCTTCCGTCTGTTTGTCTGTTACTGCACACTATACCTCTCCTACCATCCGATCCATCCCTTGTTATGTACTGGCTTACCCTCAACTGTCCTCACCTTCACTCAATGTACCAAGCCTCCTACAGTGCTATAGTGCTAGGTGACTTGAACCTCCCCCCTACCATGTTACCCAGCAGGTCCCCACCCACAATTACTGCTCCCCCCCCCACCTGCCCCTACCTCCCCCTACCATGTTACCCAGCAGCTCCCCACCCACAATGACTGCTCCCCCCCCACCTGCCGCTACCTCCCCCTACCATGTTACCCAGCAGCTCCCCACCCACAATGGCTGCTCCCCCCCCCCACCTGCCGCTACCTCCCCCTACCATGTTACCCAGCAGGTCCCCACCCACAATGACTGCTCTCCCCCCCTCACCTGCCGCTACCTCCCCCTACCATGTAACCCAGCAGCTCCCCACCAACAATGGCTGCTCCCCCCCCCCCCACCTGCCGCTACCTCCCCCCTACCATGCTACCCAGCAGGTCCCCACCCACAATGACTGCTCCCCCCCCCCACCTGCCGCTACCTCCCCCTACCATGCTACCCAGCAGGTCCCCACCCACAATGACTGCTCCCCCCCCCACCTGCCGCTACCTCCCCCCTACCATGTTACCCAGCAGCTCCCCCCCCCCCCACCAGCAGCTCCCCACCCACAATGACTGCTCCCCCCCCACCTGCCGCTACCTCCCCCTACCATGTTACCCAGCAGGTCCCCACCCACAATGGCTGCCCCCCCCACCTGCCGCTACCTCCCCCCTACCATGTTACCCAGCAGCTCCCCACCCACAATGGCTGCTCCCCCCCCCCACCTGCCGCTACCTCCCCCCTACCATGTTACCCAGCAGGTCCCCACCCACAATGGCTGCCCCCCCCACCTGCCGCTACCTCCCCCCTACCATGTTACCCAGCAGCTCCCCACACACAATGGCTGCTCCCCCCCCCCACCTGCAGCTACCTCCCCCTACCATGTTACCCAGCAGGTCCCCACCCACAATGGCTGCTCCCCCCCCCCCCCACCTGCCGCTACCTCCCACATACCATGTTACCCAGCAGGTCCCCCACCCACAATGGCTGCTCCCCCCCCCCCCACCTGCAGCTACCTCCCCCTACCATGTTACCCAGCAGGTCCCCACACACAATGGCTGCTCCCCCCCCCCCCCCCACCTGCCGCTACCTCCCACATACCATGTTACCCAGCAGGTCCCCACCC